>OZ022241.1:11397355-11804855 GCA_963978895.1 Erpobdella octoculata | reverse complement strand
TTTCACGACATGACCTGAATTGCCTGTGAAAATGAAAAAAAGAGAGAGAACTCAACTTTGAAGAATTTGCGATTCTCAACGTGTCCAGTAATTTCTCGAGGCGCCAAAACTGCTTACTCGTCAGCAGACGTCACCAGGATGCTCTTGTAGTGAACGTGGGCATTTTGTGCTACGTCGTGGAGTGAGGAAGCGAATGTGGAATAAACAGAAGAGAGCTGCTTCAAAATGTCCACATCTGCCAAACATAAAACAATCAACGAGGCGATAAACTAGTAAATTTCTATTTTATTGTATCGTTTTAAACGAAAATAACCCACGCGTGGTACAGCGCACCTCGTTTATTGAATTGACAGCAAAACTTGCAGTCTTCCACGCCACTGCAACACTGCAATTTTGTCCGTCAGCGCTGAAACCTCAGCAATGATATTGAAGCATGGTAATGATTAAGTGCGAATATTTTCGTGATAATTTGCTTTTTACGTGTCTCATAATTTTACTGAGAATGTGTTTGTTGTTTTTTCAATGTATGCTCAAACGTCCATGTTTTTTGTTCTGCTTCAAAATCTGCTTACATTTAACCATTATTTCATGCACAAATAAACCATTTATATCAAATGACTCAAATATAAAAATTTCAAAATGAAATAAACAGAAAAAATAAAATAAATATTGAAATTAGATTAAATTTATACAAATTAAACATATAAAATGATATTTGATGTTGTAATAAATACAAATAGAGTTTGTTAGAAAATAAATGTTTGTATATTTTTGTTTTTATTGCTGAGTTTAATATTGCGACTTTGACCTGAGAAAAAATACAGGAAGTTCTCCATAAAGGACATCTTTAATCATGGCACTCTTATAATCTTTGGCAGAAATGTAAACAATGAAACATTAAATCCATCCATCTGTTCTTCAACCATTTTGACTTCTCTTCATGAAATAAGCAAAAATTTTCCTTCTATGTTTAATTTAATACTTCACTCATTCTCTTGGATTAAGTTAAGAAATAGAGTTTTTCCACGTCGTCATCATCATCATCATCATTATCATCATCGTCGTCGTCGCCGTCATCGTCATCATCGTCATTATAATCTTCCTCATCATCATCATCATCGTCGTCGTCGTCATCATCGTCATCGTCGTCATCGTCGTCATCATCTTTATTGTCATCATCGTCATCGTCATCATCATCACCATCATCGTCGTCGTCATCATAATTATTTCGTGCTCCTCAACGCAACCATGGTTAAAAACTTGATCACCAGGCTTTCTTCCTGTGTAGTACTCTTTCAATTGTAACTTTTTAACCCAAAAATTACAAAAGTTCTCGTGTTAATTAGAAAATATTTTAAGCGTATTTTTGTCGTGGCAGAATCGTATTCGTGGCAACAAAATTACGATATTTAGCCCTTTACTGGCAGTTTCATGGTCCAAATGCCTAGACTTAGCTTTAACTTGTACAGAATAAATAAACCATCAATCAATCAATGTGAATATTTATAGAAGGTTCTCTTACAGAGCTCTCAGGCGCTGATCTTTAACATTGCCCCACTGAGAAACGATTTAAACCGCTAAATTTTCGATTACATGAGCTGTAAAACAGCGAGCGAGTAAAACGTGAAGCTCTCACTTTCAAGGCTAGTTCTCTACAAAATCAGCTAACCTAACAACATGTTACATATACTATGTTTATCGATATTTTAATGTAATATTCAATAAATCATTTAGCTTAGAGATGTTACTCATCCGCTATAGTTTGTGTGTTTACACTATTTTTTATTAAGGACCTGGTATAATACAATACAATAAAACAAAATACAATACAATACAACTGTCATTCAGCGACATGCCTAATAAAAACTTGACTTTTGCTCGAATGCGAGATTGTAAACTGAAAAGGTAAGCTTTGAGTGCAGATTTGAATGTCTAAACTGTTCTTGCTCCCCAAATTTGAGCTGGCAGACTATTCTAAGCATTTGGACTGTGAATGAATGTTTGCCATAGTTTTGGTTGGTTCTGAGGAATATAATACATTAATGCAAATAATAATTTTATTTTCACAGACACATTAGGTCATTCGCTAAAAGGCAATTGAAAAAAAATAAAAAGTTGAAAATAATAATTAAATACTAATTTTAATATAACGGGGGCCTTAGTTGCCTTAAAAATACCTAGTGTTTGCGATAGTTTTGGTTGGTTCTGAGGAGTCTCGGCCTTCCCGATTGATTTGAGCACAAGTTTATTAGTTAATTTATGCAGTTAAAATTTACGTGTGAGAAGATGTTATACATAAGCGGGCATAGTTTGATCGTTATTCTTGCTGGAATTGGTAATCAATGTAATTGATGCAGCACTGGTACAATATGATTGCAATAGTCAATGCCTTTAACAATCTGAGCTGCATCATGAAGGACAGCGATCAGCGGACGGAGAGTTGCTGGCAATCCAGCGAGGACCGCATTGCAGTAGTCAATTCTGAACATGGCAAGGGCCTGGGTCAAAACCTGGTTGTTCAAGTATCGTTTGATTTGTCTGATAGAAGCAGATCGTGTCACGGATGTGATGTGTGCGTAAATATTTAAATATTCGGTGAATTATCTAGGATAACATCAAGATTCCGAACCGTCTCAACCAGGATGATTCTGCAATCTGGGTCAAGTTGAATGCTGCAATAGCTCAGAGAATAAGAAATCCGTCTACCTCGATTGAACCAGATGAGCTCTGTTTTTTGATGGGTTGAGTTTTAGTCGTATGCAGGCACACTTTACTTGGATCTCCCGCTTATCATACTTTATTATGGTATATCATGTATTGTACAGAATTTTACTACAAAAAGGGTCAGTATATTTAATTACCGTTACTAGTCTGCTAAAACAATAACAGAAATTCAGTTTTCAAATTATTAAACCTTGACCAAAAGTAAATGTTAAAAAATCTATAAATCTAAAAAACTAAATTGGAAAACAACTTTTACTTCTCAACCCAATTCACTAATCCTGTATCCGCCCTAGGTATTTCTTTGCAAAATCATAGATAAAACAGCTGCTGAAAGAAATTAAACTATTAGACAATGGAATACATTTTTGGCACAAATCGAATGCAAAAACTCCGAACTCTCTAAGGTGGGTGTTTAGTTCTCGAGTTTATCTTCTTCACCTGCTTCCAGCCAAAGTGTATTATTAAGCTTTCTTTTTAGAAACAAGTTTTCAAAAATGAGCTACAAATGTGAAAATTAAACTGCTTGTGGTGATGATGTCGATGATGATGATGATGATGATGATGATGATGCTGCTGCTGATGATGATGATGATGATGATGATGATGATGATGATGATGATGATGATGATGATGAGGATGATGATGATGATGATGATGATGATGATGATGTTAATGATGATGATGGTGGTGGTGGTGGTAGTGGTGGTTGTTTGTGGTGGTTGTGGTGGTGATGACGACTGAGAAACGTCAATAAACATAAGAACAAGTATGCAAACTTTATATGTGGACAAAAACTAGCAAGCACAGCCACATTTGAAATTCTTTTTTCTACAAATAACATAAATAACATAATTTGCTCTTATAATAATTTCTTTTACATTCAAATTATCTTGTAATTAAATTTATTTTTATAATACTCATAATCTCTTCAAAGAGTTTTTTTTGTTTTGCTTTTTGAAGAAGTTTCTTAATGTAGAATAATTTATACGAAATGACCAGAAGCCCAAGCGAAAGATTAGTTGAGCCTAATAAACAATTTATAAAATATTATTTTAAAAACAACTGTACGGAATTATAGAAGTAGTTATCTATGATTGTCAAAATTTGTGCACAGAATGGCGGAAATATGTTAACAAATTTGTAGAAATATGTACATAAAATTGTAGAAAAAATATACACAAAATTGTAGAAATACGTACACAAAATTGTAAAAATATGTTCAAAAAATTGTAGAAAAATGTACACAAAATTGTAGAAAAAGGTTCACAAAATTGTAAAATATCAAAACACATTTGTGAAAATGTGTACATTTTTTGCTGTAACATTTGTACAAAGTTATTGCAAAAATCATCACACATAATTCTGAAAAAATATCAAAAAAAACTCTTACTTATACAAGCTGTAACGTAAACTCTTATATATATATATATATATATATATATATATATATATATATATATATATATATATATATATATATATATATATATATATATATATATATATATATATATATATCTGGAAGCCCTTATACATAACAGGAGACCCTTATACAATATTATACATAGCTGGAATCCTTTATACTTACACATAGCTGGAATCCTTATACATAGCTGGAAACCCTTATACATAGCCGGGAACCCTTATACATAGCTGGGAACCCTTATACATAGCTGGGAGCCCTTATACATAGCTGAGAACTAAGGTCCTGCGTTTGATGCGGGATTGTGCGCATTATGCAAAAATCGCCCAATTGTGCGCAATTTTGATGCGATCCGAACAGGTTCAAATAAAATATTTTATTTGATGCGAACTCATTCGCAAGTGCGCACAAGAACACAAAATTGTTTGAAAAAATCGCGCACAATTTCACACAAAAACCGAATAATTGCGCACTAAAAAGCCGAATAATTGCTCATATAAATATATTAATTTTGGTGTAACAAAGCCCAGCAGTTTTATATATTTTCAAGTACCTCTGATTTCAAATTTCACAAGAATTTTATGGATTATTGTGAATTTCACTGAATAATTTCAATTTTTCAAAAAGTAAGCATTTATGTTGTTATTTAAAAAATATTTTGCTATTCATTTTATTTGGATGGATGTTGAGACTGTAAATGATATTTCACAGAAGAAGTTGTAGCTTTTTTGCCCATTTTGAAACATTTATTACAAAGATTGCATTTCGCCGTGTAACCTTCGTTGGATTTACTCTTGAAATACCTTCATAGCATGTTACTTGATTTTTTTATTACAATTACAATTTGAGTTTATTACAATTACTCTCGTTTCCTACACTGAAACCGCTAACATCGACCTCAGAACCAGTATCTGACATAAAGAAATTTCAAGAGAATTGAAAGAATTTCATAGCAAGCTAAAATGGACAACAGAGAAGAGAAGCGGAAAAGAAAGATAGTAGCGCAGTCGCAGTCGCAATCGTATGAGTGTTGTCGGTGTAGGGCGCGTAGGCAAAACAGAAACAAGAAACTCTTTTAGAATTTTTTTATGACGAAAATTTTCAAATAAAACTGAATTTATGTCAAAAATTCAAAATAATTATTATTTATACTAATTTTCAAAAGAATTGTAATTAAAAAAGGCTTACTGACTCACTTTAAAAAAATTCGGTATAAAATTTTCCATTCACATCAACTAATCGCAAACAATTTTTCAAATAATTGCAAACAATTGCAAATAATATGAACAATTGCGCCCATATGCGCATTGTTCGATGGTGTGAATAATTTTTTTATTTGATTATATTTTTATCGAATGCGCACAAAACAGTCAAACGCAGGTGCTTATTATACATAGCTGGAAACCCTTATACTTACACATAGCTGGAAACCCTTATACTTACACATAGCTGGAAACCCTTATACTTGCACATAGCTGGAAACCCTATACATATCTGGAAACCCTTATACATAGCTGGAAACCTTTATACATAGCTGGGAACCTATCTGAAATAAAATGTTGAAATATTTTGAAAAACACAATTCATATTACTGGAATAATATGTTATTAAAGTAAAATGAATTATAAACAAATGATTTATTTATTAATTATTTATTAATAATTTCCTGCACAACCCGCTTGTTTTCAAGCTGATATTACTCCAATCAATCATTTATTAATGTCGTTTCTACTATTAAATTTATTTTTTTACAAACACACGTTGTTTTAAAACGTTTCTGTTCGCCTGGGAAACGCTCGACATTGTTGCCATATCTTTGATGAATGGTTGTAGAGATTGAGACTCAAATGAATATATATATATATATATATATATATATATATATATATATATATATATATATATATATATATATATATATATATATATATATATATATATATATATATATATATATATATATATATATAAAACAAAACTTAAATTCATGTGTGAGCTTTTACAAATTAAATTAATAAAACAGTAATCAACTCAACACAAAATTTTAATTGAAAGGGAAAACACTGACTATTAAGCTGAACTTTTTGTAAATATATTAAACTGAAATACGCTTGCGGCAATTGAAAATTGTATATTTTTAGCTGCATGATTATAAGAAGCACTGAAGCAAGATGCAGTCGTTTTGAAACATCACAATGATGAACATGTACAGCAATTTGAAAATTTATTAAATATATTTATTTTTAATTTTCATTCCACAACATTCTCAGGTATGGAACGTGGAGATTGAACTTTACATTTCGCTTCGTATTCCTCCACAATTAATCTCATACGCCTCCACATACATTCTACAACAAAAAACGTTTACATGTGTTCATACGTCGCTCATCGATAAAATGACCTTTATGTATTTTTTTTCTAATTCTCGAAAGTAAAAAAAAGTTTACACTTTTGTCTGCTCAAAACTTAAAGGTTTTATGCATCGAGACATTTTTAGCAAACAAGTTCTGTTTATTGCTTGCCTTTCACCTTAGGTCACAGCCACAGTAACAACTGAAAAATTTAAAAAAAAAATCACAAGGAACTTCTGTTTGCGGCTTAATGTGACACCAAATAAGAATAATAATGATGAGGTTGAAAAGAAAAAATACTAGATAATATTTACTCATACATTTAATTTTTTGGCTTTTGACGAATAAAAAAATGAAATTGAACAAAACAGCTCTTGTTAGAAATGGATCCAGGATCTGGGTTGTATGACATAAAATTAGTGGCTGGTCTTCGTTATTTCTTGCGTCAGTATCTTCTGCTCTTCTTGTTTCTCAATCTTTTATGCCACTCATACACTTATTCTTTTTTCTCTAATTCTCCTGTTTAGAATTTTAGTATAAACATAACAAATATAATTTTTTTGATGATTGAACCTCCAAAGGAAATTCGTGAATTTTGTCAGAATCAAAGGTTTTTGGCTTGTATTAGATTATAATAATATCAAGGAAAAGTTAAGAAACACATATTTGTTAATTTTTTATTAATTACTCCAGCAAAAATCACAAATAATTTTAGAATGAGGGACCCTTCAAGTTGTAATTAGAAATAAATCTTGGAGAACGTTTTATATTTTAAGACGCCTTCCTGGTGCATTATAGTTTTCATCCACACATAGACTAGCAGTACGTTTAGATTGAAATAAAAAGCAGGTCTCCCCATTATGTTAATGATGATCTACGATTTGATGCTTTTTTACAAACAGTTGTAAGGTTTTATAGTTTTTATATATGCCCAGTTAATTGTTATAATGCAGAAAATGTATATGGTCTGCCAAAAATCAAACAAAAATTTTATTAAATATAGTAAATCACGTCAGTTAGTCTCTATGACATTTTGGAATAGAAAGAGAACAAGGCTTACCATATTCCTCAAAGTTAAGTCCACCCTCACTATGCTATTGAAATTTTTTGTAAATAAGAGAATACTCAGTAGTTTTATTTTTATATTTTGCTGATATAATTTTAGCTAGATGCATCGTAATCTTCATTTTCACATAGACTAGCAGTACTTCTGGATTCAAAATGGATTTGTTTCAAATGAGCGCTATTTTGTGTGTGTTTTTCCTTAGTCGTGATCTCGTTTATTCTAATTAGGTTTTTTTTTGTCTTTTTGATGAAAATTTTGTCTACTCGAGAATATGTAGTTACTCTGTCATTTATCATGATTTTCATAAACACAATATCAATGTCAACGCTTTTCGCTCAACTCAAGCTCTTCTTTCTACGCCAGCACATATCTCTTTTGAAAGCGTATTCAGAAAAGCCGTAGAGGTTCGGAAAATAACTGTGCCGTACAGTTGTGGGTTTAGTGCCGTGGAGCCGTCGGGTACCTAGTGGGGGCCCGCTGTGATCAAAGTCATGTATGAAGAAGTTGAGATGTAACGATTTGGCGCGGTATTCAAGCCTACAATGCCGAATCGGAAGATCACAAAAGCTCCAGCGAAACTGGAAGAGACTGCGTCAAACAGTCAAAAGAATTGGACATGTCGTTTGTGAATTGCGGTAAAGGCCACGAGTGAAAATGAGGCTATCTTTATTCATCACTCTGTCGAGTAAGGAGGGGGGTAGTGGAATATTTTTTATCATTGTTTTATTTATCAATTACTTGCATGTCGACTTGAAGAAATTAAGAAATCATTTTAAAGCAGAAAAAAGATATTCACTCTTTATATCTTTATCTTTTAATAAACTGCAAAACCATTCCAGATAACCCCGTATAATATTGGCGATATAGTAATTATATATATATATATATATATATATATATATATATATATATATATATATATATATATATATATATATATATATAATTTTATATATATATATAATGTATGTGTACATTCCATATTTTTATGTCCGCCATGTTTTCAGTTATTTCTGCTTTCAGCATTCATCTGTTTGCTTACTCCTCGTTTCTTTAACTCAACTTTTTTTATATTCCTCATACTTCCTGTTTCGTCTCGATCAACATTTCTACTCTACTCTAGTGCCTGGTTCCTCAACTTTATTCTGATTCCTCCCATACCATGCCCCCATACCATACCCCCCATACCATGTCCCCCATACCTGCCCCCCATACCATGATAACCCTCCCTCTCGAACCCCAATGCATCGGGATACCTGCAACAGCATATTTCTTGCTGCAAATAAACACGTGCAAAACTACGAACAATATCTTTTTTCCTTTAAATCTATATCATACGTTTGAAAACGTACTGCAATTTTGTCGTCATTGACAAACTGCATTATAATAATTTATTCTACCACACGTGACCAGCCTACTTATCATAATTTATTATGAGCACTTTGATCAATTTTATTATAATTATTCATGATGAGCTCGATTAGCTTTTAATTAAGTTTAATTCGTGTGTCCGAGCATGTGATTGTGTTGGTGTAAGAATTTAAAGAAGAAAAATCATAATCATGACAATCATCAAAATCATCATCAGCATCATTTCATTTTCTTCCATATTATATCGCCATGTTTAAAAAACCGCCATGTAAAAGGAAATGCAGAGAAATTCAACTCACAAATTTCGATGAAATCGAAGAAGTTGAAACATCTTGATTTGTTGCTGTGTTGTTGCTGGTGGTGTTGATGATGATGAAATTGTTGTTGTTGATGTTGTTGAGTATTTTCCATGCTGCGTGGAAACAACGTGTAACAAAAACAACAAACAACTACAATCCTCCTTGCAACAAACGTTTCAATCATTCAAATCCTTTCCTAAAGCTCACCTTCAAACGAAGACTTAGCGCACTGCAATTTCCGAATAGTGAAATTTTTCAGAGCATTAATTATGAAACTTTCCAAGATGCAATTTAATAACTGTGGAGCCGAAATAAATGAAATTTCCGCCACATATGAGGCGGTAGTTCGCTAGTTGAGGAGGAGGACTACATTTTGAACGAAGCTTTGCAGGCGGTCACCAAGGAATGTGAGCAGCTCAGCTTGCCAGGGGCATGCAAGACCATTCGATGACACAACTTTTGTTTCCTAAATATTTATTTAAATTTTTTTTTTAGGTTTTTCTTTAAATAAGATTCGAATAATTTTTTACGTTTGTTAAATAGTTTTTAAAGTTTAATAACTTTGTTGATGCCCAGTGAGGGTTGAATCAATTGCGGTGTAGATGTAGAAAAAATGGATAAAAAAATAATAATGGAGCTCTAATGTAGAGTTTTGTATATCATGAGCTTTATCTCTCCCTTTCTCTTGCTCACTCTTTTAATTTCTTTATCTCTCTTGCTTCTCTCTCTCTCTCTCTCTCTCTCTCTCTCTCTCTCTCTCTCTCTCTCTCTCTCTCTCTCTCTCTCTCTCTCTCTTTCTCTTTCTCTTTCTCTTTCTTGTATACCTCTTTTTCTCTAAACTTAAAAAAAGAATGGTGGCCCTCTTCCTTGTTGCAGAAATAATCTAACTGCATAAAACGTTCAGTACTTTCAAACTTTCCAATCGGTGTGTCGCTCTGTCATTAATCAAAGACAAACTTGAGTCCTTCGCCAGAACATCCAGCTTTCGCAGGACACACTTACTTCGCGGATTAACTAGAAAGAATTTTTAACCTTTTTCCGTACGCAGCAAATTAATCATCCGCTCGCATTAAAGTCAAATCGGTTGCTTTGAAAAAAAAAACAGAAATGCAAATAACCAATGCACACTGTCAGGTAAGTCAGTAAGTGGAGACTAAAAAAGAATTTACTCAAATCGTTCAACGTCTGTGCAAGTATGTGTGAACAGATAAGGATGTGCAAGTATGTATGAGTATGAACATATAAGGATGTGTACCATGTATGAGTATGAACATATAAGGATGCGTATCATGTATGAGTATGAACATATAAGGATGTGCATCATGCATGAGTATGAACATATAAGGATGTGTATGATGTATGAGTATGAACATATAAGGATGTGTATGCATGTATGAGTATGAACATATAAAGATGTGCATGCATGTATGAGTATGAACATATAAGGATGTGATGAATGCGAGCTTGTATTCCTTTAGTATCGGCCGCTAGTATGTGCTTTTTAGTATCACCTGACCGCTTGAAATTCTAATTCTCTGATTGTTTTCACGCCCGGCCATGCAAATCAACACGTGCGCTTTTAATCTCCGCGTGCACAAGTTGGCGGTTCGACTCCTAGCTTAATTCGGTGGCTGATTATCTCCTGTAAGAAGTTACTTGGCCCCCTTATCAATGAAATCGCTAAATTAATTCCACAAATATTGTTTCTAGTTCTTTTAAATACAACAATAACTAACAAAAGCTACAAGAGAAGTTAAATTTTTGGTTGAAGAGTTTCTATTTATAGCAACCCTCAAATTATACTTTCCACGTTGGAATACTGATGATGTCGAGGCTTTATTTTTCCACAAAAACAAGACAAAAATTTAAATTAGAAATAATAATTTTGAAGAAACAATCATCTTTAAATACATGTTCCTCTTTCTCTTGGAACAAGGGAAGTGAATGAATAAAATAATGATAATTATATTAACATATGATGATGATGATTATATTAACATATGATAATGATGATGATGATGATGATGATAATTGTGACGACGACGACGACGACGACGACGATGATGATAGTGGTAACGATGATGACGACGAAAATTATTTATTAGTATCACAATGCAATGATCGATCGAATAAGTCGCCGATAATGCAGGCTCAACAAATCTAAAACTCGGCTAAGAAATAACTTTCTACATGGAATTAAATATTTACGAATCAAGATCGACTTCTAGCTAACTAGATGATCGACACAACTACTCGGCAACAAAAACACACATCCAGACACACACACACACACACACGCACACGCACGCCTAAACACGCGGACAACTGAAATATCTACGAATGTGATAAATAAAGACAAGTGATGGCCGTTCATCCCTGCTAGTGTCTGGCTTCATGTCTACGTCTGTCTGCGTCAACAGTTAAAAGTCTCTTGAGCAAGCGTTCCGACTTCATGTTCGCCGATTTCTCAAGTTTTCTCATTTCAGGCATGAGTGCTGCGTTGCTACCCTTGTTCGGATCGAGACTTTTGTTCGAGGTGAGGATGAGTTCGAGGAGACTGGTTGAACCCTTGCTGGAAGAATGTCTGGACGTGGAATCGTTGTGTTTATGCGTTAAGCGTTTCTTAGTTTTATACGTTGAACAGGAGGGCAGTTTGGCAGCATAACCATGGTCCTCTCTTCCGTCCAAGTAGATTTGCTGTGGCTGATCGCAGCAATTCTGAGAGTTCGTCGTTGTCGGAGAATGTTGGCAGTCTTGAAAGTCGTCAAAAAATGAAATATTTGTAAATTTGTTACCCGAGATTTGTTTGTCTGCAGATGAGTTGACGTCACTGGACGGAGAAGGCGATTGATAATCTGACTGTTTCGATGGCGAGACCATGTGAGCGAAATAAGAATCTTCAAAGTCGTCCACGGAAATATCACTGAGTGTGGTTGAGTCTCCGAATGCACGGTCGCAAGTCGATTGATTGGTGTCGAAGAAATCTGCAGGTTTCGAATAGGATTGAAGCGGGTCGACGAGCGAACTCAACGGGGATTGGAGGAATATATCGAAACAGTCTGTTAGCTCTGGAGAAGGCGGCAGACTCAAAAGGCCACAGTCGTCGAAGCAAATTTCAGCTTTGATGTCGTCAGTCAACTTTTGAGCGCAATCGCTAAAGCTATACTTCGAACAGATTTGGGCCGCGTTGCTACATTCGTCGAATGTGAAATCGGGAGTATTCATTCCACCTTGAGTGGTTTCACTTTCCATATCGTGCTCCGTGCAGAATGGAATTTTCGCAAATTCAAGATCAGGAGAGAGGACTCCCGAGGAACAATTGGAACTGTAATCGACATATCCTTCATCTGCTTCGAGATCTTGAAGGCAGCTCGAGGCGTTTAAGAAGATTCCTTTGCTTTCAAACTCTGACCACCAAATGTCGTTTGAATCCCTTTGGGTGTTGTGCAAGAAATTCGGTTCGATTGTAAAGTCGAAGAAAGAGTTGAGCGAGTTCGATGAACGATCGTCAGAATGATGATGGAGAGATGGAAATTCAGAGGAATCACGAAGCATGGAGGAACACATTTTCGAGATATCTCTATATTTTTTTATAGATTACCTTGCTTGAAACGTTTCAGAGTACTGCAATGAAAAAGAGAATATTATCAGTATTGTTGTTATTATTTCATTATTATTATTATTATTATTATTATCATCATCATCATCATCATCATCCTCGTCATCATCATCCTCGTCGTCATCATCATCACCACCACCATCATCATCATCACCACCACCACCTCCACCATCACCATCATTTTTCTTATTCTTATGTTATAAAAAAATAAAAAATGAAATAACCGCCATTCAGCGTTATTACCTCGAGGCATTTAAGATATTGTTTATACAAAAGTGCCGCATACCAAGTAATTAAAATCTCACAAAACTCTTTTGTTCCACGCAGGTTTCAGAATCGGAATTTGTTAATTAAAAAATAGAGATAAAATAAAACTGAAATAATTTTGATGAGTTATTCATCTCTTCCAATCAACTCGGTGGATTTTGTTTTGAATGTTTAAAGTAAATGAAATCTTTAATTGCTAAATAAATAGAGAACTTGTGCCGTTAAGATTAGAATTATTAAGTTGTCGGTTGGTAAACATTAAACATCGCCCACTGTGCGTGTTAGCATCCAGTCAGTGCACGTTCACAACTCATACAATTTTCAAAGCAAATCAGTTTTATAGAATTATTAAAATCAGGAAGCTTACTTTTATGTTTGTGTTTCTTCTTTTATCTTACTGATCTTCACGCTTTCATTTCACTAGAAATAAATAAGGAAGTACAATAAAATAAACAATCCGTCAGTTAGTTACGCGAGTTGAATTTCTTCTTCACTCGCTCGGGCCTAAACATCAACAACGAGTGAAAGTTTTACTGCCCGCACGAATGAAATTCAAACTTTAACAAATCCTAGGCGTCCAAGCAACACAACATGAACGTAACTAGGGAGGACCGGTTCGAGTCAGATCGGCACCAATACGGCCATAATAACTTACGACGATCCGTACAAGTAGAATGCTCTCGCTGAAATGTTTCCAGAAAACTTTAAAGCTGTACTGCTTTTATATTTCGGCGTGCAACTTTGCGGTGCGCTGCGCGTGCTGTTCAAAAACTGAAAAGTGGGCTGAACTGAACGTTTAGTTAGAAGAGAGTACTCAGACACGTACTCACGGCTTGACTGCTTTCTGTTTTATAGCGCCGTCGAAAATTTATTGTTTCTTTTTTTTATATTTTAAACTCTGCGTGGTGTCGTAACGGTAGAACGCTTTTGAATTTAAAATCGCAAAGTTAAAAACTAACTTCGACAGATTCGAGAATGAGTATCCGTTGAGACTGAAAAACTCCAACCATACTTTTTCTCACAACCGTCAACGATCGTATTTATTACGAATATAAACTGCGATCAGAAACACAAAGAAGGCCCATGACCGCCACAAAGACGTTTTGTCTGGACAGTGCTAGTTTATATTATTGGCTGGCATTGTTATTAAGTGGGAGGGATTTAAGTTTACAGGTAAACCGTTTACTTCGTAAAATAACTTAGAAATGTGTTTGTAAAACTCGTTGTTTGTTGAAAAGTTCATAGTTTAACTTTTTTAGATGATAGCGTGTTGATAATGATGATGATGATGTGATGATGATGATGATGATGATGATGATGATGATGATGAAGATGCAGCTAAAGAGATCAAATTGGTTACACGATAAGTAAACTTATGTAGCGGAGATGGAGCGACGGAACAAAAGAAAGAAGAGACCCAGTTGTTATTTATGGAAGTTTGTGTGGTGCGTATTTATAAAAAGACAAATAGTATTCTTTGCATAGGAAGAGCAAGAAAATGTTTTGCTTGTTTGTTCGCTTTTCTGGACTTCTCTTTCAACGTTCAAGCTGGCTTTGTTAAAGAACTTTGCAAAACCATCGATGTTTTGTAACTTCTACTCAATGCAAACGGCCGATTGTTGTTGTATTACTTTGTGTCACTTGAGGTTTATCTGAGACGAAATCAATTGAGTCAATCGAGATCTTTAGCCAGCACAATAGTCGGCTAGCGATTAATTGGGGATCTCCGAGATGGATAATGAAAATTAAGCGTAAACCAATTAAAAACTACCCTAGGGCTGTTCAGCGTGCGTGTCTCTCCCAGGCCTACTGAATGCAAATCGGTGTGTAATGGCGGTCTCCTCCCTGACGTTGTTTAGCCGAACGCGTGCGAGCACAAAGCGAGCAACGTGTTCGCATTTATTAACATGCAAAGAAAGATGATGGTGGCGGTGTTTATACGTTGACCGCTCTCCTTAATCAAACAACTCTTTAGCTCCGCGGGAGTGAAAAAAAACTACTAAAGTAGGTAGCCGTTCGTCTGTAACCCAGTCTTAAGTCTAAATCATTGGCGTTTGTTTGAAATGAATGCTTCGAACAGGTTTAACGTTTTCTAAACGTTCTATTTTATGTTCTTCGTGGGTCTCGTGTCAATCTGACGAATCGAAGCGGCTTCCTTTGCAGATAATTTACAGCTATGAAACAAAGCCTTCCAGAAAGGATGATAAATTTTAAAAATTCATCTTCCTTCTTGTTAGCAAAACTCGGCAATCACAAATGGTTCCAGATAACTTTCAATAATTTTTTTTTACAGCTGCGACTTAATTTTAAAAACAAATTATCAGGACCAATGTGCACATTATTATATTCAGATTGTTATATTTTAAGGATACGTAACAAAGTAACACGAGCATAATGAGACACTTAATAACATTGTTATATGTCATCGTATGCCGCGTTGTATGCGTAAGTGACGCGACCTCGAGGTGCATTCAACACATTTTTTATATATGCCTCAGTTCTAAAAAGTTACAAAAGTATATATTTTACATTGAAATTATTTTCTTCAATATCTCTTCGCATTATATAGATAAAGAGAAGTCGTTTTCAAAAGATCATTGTACATAACATATGTATCAACTTCTTGTGTTTTAAGGTTTTATTCTCAAACAAGTAAAGCAAAAACAAAGTTTTTTAAAAACACACTTTTATATTTGTACTACATAAACAACAAACATATTAGCATAGACAATAATTTAATTTAATTTTGTCCAATCGATCCGAAAATTTGAGAGAATGCATTGTTAATCAGTTCGGAGGTATGTTTAAATTTTGAAGTCTCTAGCTCATCGGGAAGTTAGTTTAAAATCGATTGTAAAATTTGACGACAGACAGATAGACAGACAGACAGAGAAGTCAAGTTAAGTAAAAGTGTGTAAAAAATGTCACTAGGGCATGTTTGAAAAAAACGAGAGAGAGAGAAAGACAGACCGAGAAAAAGAGAAATAAAGAGAAAAGAGTGAGAGAGAGAAAGAGAGAGAGAGAGGGGAGACTAGACTTCACGTCTTTCGTCGTAATTCTATGGAATCAATTTTTAACATTTTCAAAATCTTTGGCTGATAATAGCGTACGTGTTCGTACAATCAGACGATAAGTTTTCGTAAATGGAGTAATTTTGTGTACAACAAAATCTAATGTTCTAAGTATAAAATGTATCCAGTCGCTTTTTTTGAAATCATCAAGTAAGCCCGTGTAGACATTTACGACTGCATTTGCCATTCAGTTAAACCTCTTCGATTTGATCTTTTAAAAAGTTTTAGATAGATCTGAGTTTAAAAAATTGTTTAAAAACAATTTCCATAACTTAGCAATATTTTATAAAATCCAATCAACATGGAAAATAAGAAAATGGGTTGTCCCATTCGAACCAGTCCCCTCTTCATCAAAACAAACCATTTTATTAAAACCAATAATTAGTGATAACAGGTTTCAACAGAAGGTATTTGATGAATGCCGATATACCAAGTGGCCCAACGCATTGGAAATTTCTTTAATTTTTTTATTAACTGGCGTGGGAAGACCCAAATGAATGGGACCACTGTCCGGGTCAAAAAGGTCATCAACATTAGAACATTCTACTATATTGTTTGTACACAATGGCATACAGACGTACGTGTCTCCGATTAAGGCGAAAGAAGTCAAATTTTGAACCTTTAGTTATTGTTGACATTGTTTACACTTTTTTGTGTGATGTCAAATTTTTCAGTTTTTATTTTAGTTGGTTAGGATAATTAAATTATAAATCTTTAGACGTTGTTGAACATTTATTAGTGTTTTAAATGAGCAATGTATTTTCATAACATAAAAATGTGTTTTTTATTTCTTCAATGATTATGGTTGCTTCGGTTGCTGGCTATAAATCAAGTTGGAGATTTTTGGTTGTTGCTATTTTTAGTCTTTGCTCTATGTTTAGCATCCTTTTTTAAATAAAAACCGATTTTCTATCACTTTTAAATATCTGTGTCCGTTTCTCCAAAAAGCATTTGAAAAAATCTTCAGAGTCTAGACGGTTAAGAAAATTTAATTTTGTCCCTAGCAGTTTCAGGTTCGACATAACTGCATGTAAGGTTGAATCCAGTTGGTCTGCTCGGGTAGCAAGGACAATCTGGATCAAACGTATATACTTTTTGACCGATGACACTGTAATCTGCAGTACATCTATCAGGGAACTTGAAGGGACATGGGCACAGGCGCTGCCCAATCACGTTGTACTTGACTGCACATTCTGCGTCTCCTGTTACCTTCTTCTTGCATGGACAGGCATCGATGATTTCTTTTGCCTGTGAAAAAATAAACTTGTCGTGAGTGGCTTTTGAGTGTTTCTCTCAGATGATCAACATTAAAGTGATTTTAATTATAAAACCAAACATGCTTGTTTTAAACGATTCATAAGATGTTTGACGTGGGCAAACGAAATCCTGCCGTTAAACACCCGACAAGGTACACCGGATTGATATAATACGAGTTACATACAACACGCTGTTTCACAAAGCCGATTAAACATTCAATACAAAGGTATACCGAATTTAAATTCAATTGTGTTGAACTTGGCCACTAAAAATAGGCAAACAAAATAACCACACGCAAGAAAAGAACAGCTCAAATCCTCATTACACAATCAAATAGTATAACCATGAGCTTGACAATGCCACCAACTTACTTGACACTTTTGACAGCCGCAAAAACTCATGGTGTTAGATGTTGTTAGTCGTCCTGATTTGTTTATCTTAATGATTAGTGACGTCGCTACTTTTTGCGTTGTGACGCTCAACAAGCTTATTAATTATACAAAAATAAAACAGTACCAACTTCGTTGAAATTCAAATTTTCTGTTCGGAATATTTGCATATTACTCGCATTACAAATGTTAGAATTACTTTTATAAGCTTCCTGATCGCATTACAACATTCTTGTAAATGAAAATTTTTAACCAAATTTCTTGTTGATTATCATTCTTCCCAGGCAGAACAAGAAATCTTGCACAAAGGTGAACGTCTATATTCCTCCAGAATTGCCAAAAATCTTGAAGAACTTCACCGACGATGCAATCAAAGCTCAACCATTGGACGTTCTCGCCTGGTCGGCCGCGTATGTTTCTTCTATCAGTTTGTAAAATAACATTTTCAAGTGTGTTAGATTTAAAAAAAAGTTTTTTTTTTACTGGTAGGTTGGTGCAAATGGTTTCAAGGGTAATCGAAATAGTCAGATTACACAATGAATAATTGGCAAATAAGAGCATCTTTCAAGTGCATCTGTTTATGTTAACAATTTTCAGTTTTTACTTTTTTTTAAATATTTATGGAATTAATAAAGAGGATGAATTTTTCTCAGCTTAATAATAGATAAAAGGAATTTTTCTTAGCCTTATACGAATGAAATGATAAGCCCATTAAATATATAATCTGATTGAAACAATGTAGTCGTTCTTCCAACCAGTGAACGCCACTGTCGTGTTTAAAGATGGCGTGGTCCCTTGGAAACCAGCATTTCTGTTTATGAACACAATCACATTGTTATTAATTTATCTGCAATTTTGTTCTTACATTTTATTGCATATAAAAAATAATAAATAAAAACTGTTTCAAAGTAAGCATAAATTATAGCATACATTGATAACAATATCATATATCTAATAAAAGACATTATGTCAATATATAGTAATACAAAATTACTTTATTCAACATTTTTTCTGGTTTTCCAATTTGCAAGCATATACAAAATTTGTGATGAGTTTTGAGTTTGTGTTGACACTGAAAAAAGTTCTTTGAGAAATTTTTGCGGACCCTTAAACAGCTGCGGTGCCTGTAATTGCGTCCCTATGGGGACCATACATACGATACTGATGGACTACAGGAAACATATTATCAATAAATTATGACTTCCATTTTTATGTAGAATTATTATTTATATTTAGCTACTATAAATAAACTTTGCCAGTCGTTTTGACAATGTTGGTTGTTAGGTAAAATATATATAAACGCTTAATTTCAACTGTCAATTAAAATTTGTAGAGCGCTATTACCGTGGCGTTCAATAGCGCTCGGTCATGAACTGATCGAACAGGAATGTTTTAAGTCCACGACGGAAAATAGTGAGTGAAGTAGAGTTACTAAGATGCGAAAGTAACTAAGAGACTCACAGAATTAACTTTTTTAAATTTGTATTCAACAAATGATAACAATTAAAAAGCCATGCTAAAACTTTTCAGCTATGTCACCTACCAAGCATATATGTTTGTTTTTATAATAGTTTATAATCCTTTACACAAGGTGCTTTAAGACTGAAATGTCTGTATGTTGGAAGCACCTAAGTACTTCCTGTCGTGGACCAAGCATATTTTATAGGACTGAGCTTAAATAGTGAGCAATGCATGTTGGTTTCATGCCTATTGATTGGGAAAATATTCGTTTTCTGTGACGCTATTTTGGAGCAAGACAAAACTGATAACCAGTAACCAAATAATTAAACTGAACAAAAACATAAACTGCTGAATGAAAATTCCAAATTAAAAGTCTTAAGATACGCTCGCCATTTTGTGTGAAACACATCAGAGGCAGCACGAGCGGGACGGAAACTTGATGTCGTGAAGCTGGTACTTATTTTATCAATCTATGAAAGGATGAAAGACTGAAGGTTTTAGCAGTTAGGTGCAATAATCACTGGGATACATTTCCTATAAAATATTTTTGAAAATGCTGTGTTTATTATTTAATAGGTGCTCAACCGGTTACTAATCTAGAGTAGAACATGACCATACATAACCAAGCACTGAAATCAAAGAAGAATACACAGGAATCACGACGTAACATTAATTTATTTTATTATTTCCAGTTATTTTCGAGCCCTTGCCACAGGCGAACCACGAACAAGTTATTCGAAGCACACTGAAGTAACTCCAAGCATCCTGAGAGTTCTTCACAAACAGGTATTCCTCACAATCTGGTTTCAGCAATAAAATTTTTTAAAACGGATTTGTTTAATTGCATTATATTTTGTTTTTAAAGCTGGGCCCATTGAAAACCGTGAATTTATCTCAGTTAAAATCCAGATGGATGGGCCTGGCACTTCTGCCTAATCAATTGGATCGCATTCTCAAGAAAGGAGAATTTCAAGATCCTGATGCAATAAAGTGGCTGGAGTTTGTAGCATTTGCGTGCTTCACCATAACTGATGTAAAAATTCTTAATTTTTAATGCATTCATTTTTTATTTGTTTTCCGAATGTCTTCAAGCGTTTTCTAAATTTCAGAAAGATAGTTATAATTTGTGCAACGCTAGGACTTTGCTATTTATATGCTTTGCTGCTGTTATTCTCAATTGCTTCATATAGAAGTGTTCTTGATTCATTGAGAAACTGTGAGAACTTGAAGATTTAACGACGCACAAAAACGTTTATAAGAAATAATTAATATCCAAAACAACACGTTTTTATAAAATGCTCTAACATTAAAAAATAAATTTTCTGCGCATGTCTCTAAGCATAAAAGCGTGGGGCGCTTTATAAGCAAATTTTGGAGTGCAAAGAAAGCGTCCAAGGCTTTTATGTTTAGAGACATACGCAGCAAATTTATTTTCTACATTTTAAGACATTTGCTAAAATGTGTTATTATTTTTACCAATGCTTTTATTAACTCGTCGTCTCTGTTTCTCTGTCTGTCTGTTTCTCTGTCTGTCTGTTTCTCTGTCTGTTTCAAATCTTGCAATCAATTTTTGAGTCACTTCCTGATGATAGATTTTTTTCAAATTTTGCATACATGCTCAAAATAGAAGACAATGCAATATTCAATTATTAGTTTTACAATAAGTCAATTAATTTAGTTAATTTTAATTAATTTATATATATTTATGTATATGTGTACGTGTGTGTGTTTATTATATTTTTTTATCTAGGAATTTATGTATATGTGTTTGCAAAAAATTGATTGCAAAATTTGTGTTTTAATTACATATAAGAGCATTGGTTTTAAAAATTCGTTTTTAATTTACTTGTTTGAATATTAATTATGTTTTAGTTTTTAGTTTTTGCAGTGACATCAACGGATAAAGGAAGTTAAATAAAAACGCATAAAAACTTAAAGTGCTATGAAAATTAATGTTGTTACATGACAATAAATCAAGAGGAGCAGAAAGTGAACTTGGAAGAAACAAAAATAAACTCACTTTTGCCTGCAATTAAAGCGATTTTTTTGCAGTTGAAAACTATTTATTTTTAAGAATCTCACGGAAGCAATGAGAGTTGCTTGTTTGTGTGTGACATTAAACGAATCAGGAAGCATTCCGTTTTCGATCTTCGTACAAATCTACAAATACTTGGGCATCACTCGAGGATACGCAAAAGAACCACAAGTTGTAATTGATAGAATTTGTTGTCTGGAGCGCACTTTTGTGTTAGTATATTCAAAGTCATTTATTAGTTTTTCAAAGCTAACCAGTTATGATCATTTTTTGCTAAACCCAGATTTAAAAAGATTTCAAACTTAAACATTTTATTTTTTGATTGATAAACCAATTGATTTAGTTTTACAAATCTGTTTTATTTTTGAAAATTTTATTATTTGGTAATGGGCAATAATTGAATTAATTTAAAAACGATTTCATTTCAACAGTAAAGAACAAAACGGCTACATAAAACCTGACAACTTCAAAAAAGGATCATTCCCCTCTCTTGACGGCTTGTGAAGCAGTCAATGTTTAAAAACTTCGAGAATTTTCAGCGTGTTGTTTTTCAAGTACGGTACCTACATAGTTTTATAATTTGATAATTCAGCCTATCGAGTAAATAAACAAAGTTTTTCTCACAAAGGCGCGTGAAGAGACCAAAAATAGCAAGTAGCATTTATGTTTACCAAAAATATAAATAAATAAATTTTTTTAAAAATATTTGTGGCTAAATACACAAAGTGAATCATTTATAAAAATAATTCTATAAAGAATATTTTTAAAATAGCGCAGGCAGTCTACAGAGAATTTTATGAGCTTCTTATTAACTCGTAAAAGACAAACAAAAAAATAAAACAAATTTAATCGTTACAAAACAATTCAGACAGGAAGGTATAGATAGGTAGGTAGGTAGGTAAGTAGGAGGCTGGAACGTTTACTTCATCTCTGTCCCCACCCAAAAAAACCAAAACCAAAAATTGTCATGCGTGTATCTAGAAGGCTCAATTGTAGCTTTTTTTAAAAATAAAGTCAATATTGACGATATAGGATGCGGTTTGATTTTGCTGGTTGCCATGTAGCCCATATGTTATCAGAATTATGCGGGCTTGCGAGGCATATACAGAAGAAGTTCTATAATTATTATCACACTATCTACATTGCAGAACCTGTTTGCATATTAAATCAATTTGGTAAAATGTTTCATTTCTTTTATAGCACCTATAAAAACGTTATATATTTGTATGGCTTTTTTAGAATTTTTCTTAGTAATTCTCGATTACTCTGAAACTTGTTATCAGTTTCTTGAAATTTATGTTTAAACATTGTTTATCTATTTCAAATGTTTTTTAAGTGTTGCATACCTATGCAACATAGAGGTGTCCGTTGGTTCATTATCAGTGACTCAACCCAATCCAGCCCAAGCCATCAACTGACATAATCAACCCAACCCAATGAAAGATAAAAATATATGACCCAACCCAACTCAACCCAACCCAACCCAACCCACCAACCCAACCCAACCCAACCCAACCCAACCCAACCCAACCCAACCCAACCCAACCCAACCCAACCCAACCCAACCCAACCCAACCCACCAACCAAACTTAATCCGATATTACTAATAACAATAATGATTCTGAAAAAGTCCATTAACGAATTAAAATCATGCTGTAAGCTGTAAAAATAAATACATAACTCTCTGATTAGTTTGTTCCTTTAAAAATTGAACTTTTTCTTAGAATTTGTCAAAATTTAACCACAACCTAGCTAAGATATTTTTTCTTGTTTTTTGAATTTCTTATGTGGACACTCGTTATACGTAACCCAGAAAGTCTGTCATCTCCCATAATTACCGCATCCACGTTTTCAATTTTTACGCACCTTTACTTAACTAGACTTGTCTGACCGTCGGTCGTCAACATTTTTGAATTGATTTTTCACCAACTTTTAGACAAGTTAGAACTTTGATATTTCAGCATAGATTATAGCCAGTGGCGGATCCAGGTCATCTAGTAGGGGGGGCGATTTTTAGGTTTCAGCGGCAAAAAATGTTTTTCATTACAAATTCACAACTAGATGGGTTGAGAGACATGATGTTTGATGACGTTTAGTGTTGAATTTTCACAAATGATGCACTAGAAAATATAGCGAAATGGAATGATAGAACTACATCCTTAAAAACAAGAACTTTACTATCAGCGATTAGAGAAAGTGATTTCATTGTGTCTTTAGAGTCTGTAGGTTGTGCTGTGCATGTGTTCTCACTAACAAGGGCCTCAGAGAATTATTTCAATTTTTTTTAGATTTATTTGATGCAACAATTGCATTAAAGAGCTGTTGAATGTTTTAGAGAACAAAAAAGAGAAAACTGCGAAGAAATGTTTGAGGAAATTTTTAAAGCAGCAGAAAAAACAATAATTGACAAAAACGGTAGTTTAACGTATAAAAAAATAGTGCAACGTCTGTGGCCGAGAAAATGTACCGTCGGATACACTGGAAGAATATTATAGGCAATCAATTTACATCCCTCTTCTTGATGCACTGATATTGGACAATGAATGATTGTTCAATTGGGGAAATAGTTGCTGGTATGGCTGGCAAAGGCAATAAATGTGGTTGTTTGAATTGCTGGAAAAACAAGTACCCAATGTCACAAAAGCTGATTTTCACCATGCAGGTTCAGAGTTTAAAATAAAACTTAATTAGGAAACGCTTTTTATTTTCACGCCATTACAATATTCACTTTTCAAATTTTAATAAACTCTATCGAGAAATCGAAACTTGAAAACTGGCATCTGCTTGCCAGCTGACTAGTCTCTATAAACAATGAACAATATTTAATAAATGAAGTTTTTCAAACAAATCTTTTGTTACACGACTAGTCAGAACCGGCTCGTAAGTTTTGACTGCCTTAGGCAAACAGGTAATAAAACATTCAAGGCCACCCCAGAGGTAATTTATTATACTATTAAAACGAGCCAAATTAAGGCGACATCACAACAGAGCCTAAAAACTTTCCAGGCATTTGTTATTTGTAAATCCGTGCTTCCCAAATTATGAATCAGTGCTTTTAAAAATGTAAGCGTTTGTGATATGAGAAAAAATCTATTTAATATGAAGTCAAAAAAAATTGAGAAAAATACTTACGACTACCCCTCTGGTCAGCAGGTTTTTTTTGAAGAAGGAAGTTTGAAAATTTTTGGGAAACATACCTACCTACTTTAAACTACCCTCTCCCGGTCATCAGCCTTTTTGAAAGAAGACTGAAGGTTTGAAAAATTTTGGGAAAAGCACTTACGGTCCAGCGGTGTTGTTTGGCCATGGGTTCCCATGTCAATTCCAGTTTTGGCTACATCACTAATTCCGTGCCTGCCATTTTTGTGGAGTTTTTTAGGTCCTGCATCACATTTTGCAAAGCCCATCTTCCCTAATCACACATAGACAAGAGTTCCTTCTTTAAGTGTTGATTTTATTTATTGAGGCCTATTCACTCTTTTACATCAAACTTTAAAAAAATATACCTAATATCTACCGCAACGTTATGTGTATTGGATGTGTAATGTTGAGGATCTTCTGTTTATGATTATAATCGAGTTTCAGTATCTTCGACAAAATCTATGTAGGAAGTTGGAGCTTCACAATCTTCTGCTAATAGAACCACTGATATAGACTAATAACATCACGTCTCTTCCAGGAACGTCAAAGATAACTAATAGATGTGAGACCGGAGAAAGTTTCTTAAATAAATAACCATTGTTTTAACACGTCAATTTATACATTGAGTAATGAAAAAAAAACTTAATTTTATTGACCTATTTCTTTTTAAATTTCATGAATAGAGACTTACACGGGCCGATTTTTTGTTGCCCGTTTTATAGGCAGAATAACCTCAGCCCGTCCTGTGCTTTGGCCAGGTCCCTTCAAATCTCTACTGCTGAACGGAATAAACCCCGAGGTTGAAAAAATATTTAATGAGTAAATCATGTGAATCAAACTCTTTGGAAGTCTTTAGAGATCATCAAATCAGACAATGCAAGATTCTACTTTATTTTACACAACCAATAAAACATCTTAAAAAAACAAAATTAAAAACCACTTAAATATGTAACTAAATTTCATCTAAAAGATTAATTTGTCAATATCAAGCAGGTAAATGAGTGTCAGCATCAAAATGTCCTTCCGTTGGATCCGTCTTGTTTTCCATGCAAGGTGAAATTTCACCATCGCTGATCGATTTTGATGCTTCGTCCTCTTTTACTTGAATTCCTTCAGTTGTTGTTTCTTCAAAAAATTTTATCTCTTCAGGGCTTGGAGCTTTTGGAAGGAAAACTTCATTGGGACAAATCTTCTTGAATATTATCTCAGCCTAGGAAACATCATGTTTTGCATTCATTAGCATTACTGAAGTTAAGAAATATATTTGAGCAAAGCCATAAATGATGAGTTGAAAACATTTTCACACAGCCAACGCATTATAATAAGGTAAGGCTGGGTATTTTCGCCACAGAAAAATTGGGTATTTACTTTATGCTCCACAAAAAATTAAACTTTCCAGTAAAATGTACAAGCTTTATAAATAGCTTGGTTTAGATTTCTTTGATACAAGAAAGGCATTAAAAAAGGCAAATTAATTTCTGGACCGCTTGAACTATAAAAAAGATTACCTATTACTGCTGTTTTCGCATTAGACATAGTTCATTATTGCAGGCAGCTAGAGTCTCTTTATTTTTTTTAAAATCAATTTGAACATAAAGTAGTGCTGAGCTGCTTTTTCACCAGCTCTCTGCTTAGGTTATAAAAAAGTCTATTTAAACCATTTTTAATAGATTTCCTCTTAAATTAATAAAATCTCCCTTTAATAAAAACTAGCTGGTTTACCAGGTATTGCCAGGTTTTTATTTAGAGGTTTTTCTCTTGTTGTTTCTCTCTCTCTTATTAATTATCTTTTTCACTCTCTCTATGATTGAACATTTTTTATAAAAGGTTGAATAATATTGTTTTTACTTTTTCTCTATCTCTCTCATTCTTAAAATCATAGCCACTTGTTTTTCAAAACAACCTTTTTTTCTCTCTCTCTATTGCTCTGCAAAAATATCCTACACTAAAGACTTTCACTGTATTGACTGTATCTCAAAAAGAAGTTATTTAAAAAAATTTCAAACAAATTATATGTGACACAGGACAGATATTGAATGTAATGAACCGTTTGATGTTAATCTATAGATCTTTGATCTTTACCTTATCATTAACAAAATTTGCAGGTAAGTCTCGTTTTAAACCAAATCTTTCTAAATCAACTTATACAAAAGCCAAAAATAACCAAAGAAAAAAATAGCATTTTGCTGGCTTTTCTCCCAATTGCTTGACATTCAGAGTATCATGTGAAAATTTTATCAAATAACATCATGTGCCAAAACTAGATGAGATAGGGGAGACTTACCAGGGCAACAGAAACATCACAATCGAGATGTGGATCAGGTCCAGGAATGACGATCAAATTTTCAAATTTGCTTTCAAATGGATCGACTTGAATGCTTTCAATGTTGAAGTAAGTCATCCATAGTACATCTGGCACATCCCTTTGTTCATCTAAAAAAAAACCCAATTGCAAATTAATTTATCAACAAGAAGTTAACCAAATGATGCTTTGGAGGAAATATTTAAGAGCCAAGTTCCAATGGTGTATACCAGCATAAGAATAAGACAAAATTTGATATATGACAGTAATTTCTCTACTGTAATGTCAACCTATTTTTTATGACATTTTATATTTCTATTAAAAATTGAAACTCCTTGAAAAATAAACTTCTTTAATGTTAATGCAGCAAAAATAAAGCCTTAATAATCTTACCACACTCAGTAGAATAAGGACAGTTGAAAAACTTATCCACAACTGGACCGAGGTCAGATTTTGCATCTATTCCTGGACAGGTCATGTAGACAACAACTGCACGGTTAAAAATTATTTTAAATAAAATAAAAAAATAAAGAAATTAAATGATTATTACTTTAATTATATTCTGATTTTGTAGCTCCATCAGGCATCAAAAACCACTTTAAATACATTTTTAGAAATTGATTTAATACTTTATTATATCTAAAAAATTTTAATTCTTAATTAAAAGTTACAACAATTAATCAACTAACAGCAATTATCTGGACAAGCCCTTGATGAAGGGCACAGTTCTTGCACAATCACGTCTGTATCTGGAAGAACTGGAGATGGAATGTTGATAAGCGATATCTGAAATGTTTTAAATGAAATTAAATGACTCACATTATTATATCACATTTTATTCGAATAAACAATAATAATTCTAACAAAACATACCTAACTGACATATAATAATATTTAAATTAAGATTAATTAATATTTAAATAAAGATTAAATAAATATTAAAATAGAAAACACCAACTATAAAATTATTTGTTTAAAAAGTCCAAACAGCACAGAACAGAAATAATAAAAAACCAACAAACATGTTGCTCTTTGCCAGGATGAATAGACTTGTTCGTCACCAAAATGGCTCGAGATATGGAACTAAAATTTAAAATTCCACATTATAAGACAAAGAATAATTTTCTTAAAAACAATATATAAAATAAATTAAAGAAAATCATACGTAGTTTTTGGTTCTTTAGTGAGTAATAGCTGATTGGCATAGCTGGCTTCTATAATAACCCAACTAAAACAATAAAATATTTGCAATTAAATGATACAAACCAACTTTTGATAAATATTTAAATTTTTTTTTATTATACAATCCCTAAGAATCCACTGTCTAGAAACATTATTATTAAGTAATTGAAAATAAAATAAAATCGTAAACATAAACATAAGAATAACTTACTTGGTCTTAATCACCTGACCATTACCGTCAACAACTTCAACGATTCTGAAGAAATTAATTATGATAATGATGATGACGTGCAATATATTGAATACAAAAGAAACAAAAAGCACATTTATCACCTGTCACTTTCATCAACAATGAAAGCGGACAACTCGTTTCTCAAGCAATAAGTCCCTCCAAACACAGATGACATTCTGATTATTAAAAATAAATTATATTGACTGCAAGTGATTTGTACAAAAAATATAATTTTTAATTTATAAAAATAAAAAATTTTTAATTTATAAAACAGAAATTGTTTAAGCACTAAAGAGTGGTTACAATTGCTCAAATGATTAGAGAATGTGACCAAGGTAAACTGGTTTATTAGAGAAGAACTGCATGTACTCAAAACAAATACAAATAATAATATTTACCTGCAAAAGCATTGCAATAATTCACCAGTACCGTACAATGGTGACAAGAAAGAAGAATTTCCATAGCGACCAAGTGATACGAGATACTTCTGTACTGCTGCTAAACCCTTTCCAATGATAACATTTAAATAATAACTTACAAAATTTATTATAAATAATAATTTTACAAATATATTATAAATGATAATTTAAAAAATATAGTATAAATAATAATTTTACAAATATATCAATTCAACAAAATTTTAAGATTGTATTTTTCCAATAAAAAATGTAAACTAATATGACATCCAATTCAAAACAAATGTTTACTATAGCGAACACTACCAAACCTGTAATGTGGTTGCAGAGTTTGGAACCATAGCAATGGCATGTTGAATGTAATGTTGTAATGTTTGAGAAAGTTTCTTTTCTTTAAGAAATTCAACAAACAGTTGATCCTCGTGGCCTAAAAAGTAATTATTTAAATTAATTACTTTTTGATCGATATCTTTAGATAACTAATTTAAAAAAATAAATTCTAGACATTTTGTCATTTCTGACATCACAAAGTTACATATAAGCTGAGTTGAATGAATCTAACAGTATTTTGAACTTTTAGACAAATAAATACATATATTTAAAAGAATATATATATATATAATGCTAAGGTAAGTGCATATAAATATAATACAATTGCTAGAGCTTTCTAGCCTTCTTGATAACTAACATAACATAAACAACTTTTTTTCCATTACAGATGGTTGATTAAATTACTTTTCCAGAGTAAATTATAAACATTAAAATTTTTTGTTCTTTATGTTATTTAGTTAGAAAAAATATTCATTACTAAGATAAATCTATGTTTCTTGACAAGAATAAAAGAAAGAGGGAGAAAGAAGAGAGAGAAAGAGAGAGAGAAAGACAAAAAAAGAAATGCACTACATTATGGTACGTTGGTAATTTCAGCTATGATATAGCTATAATGGTGCCAGGCATACCATTTTTCTTGACTTCATTTAGTTTAATTAACATTATTGTTTTAGTATAATTATTATAATTTACATTAAAATAAAACAGTTATATTAACTCTATTAGACGTGCAGATGCTCTGCACTGGTGATGCTAGTTTCCTATAAAATTACAAAGCAAAGACAAACACCTTCATATTCTTCTTTATTATTCTCATAAGAATGAGCAAAAGTGAGAAACTTCATGAGCATTCTTTTCTCGATCACACTGACATTCGAGGTCGAAAAAACCTCAGATCTGGAAGACGGCACCTGCCAATCAATCAAGTTGGTTGCAACAAAAAATCAGTGAAATTCAAAGTTATCAGAATCTGAGTTATTTACAACATTAATTAAATCTTCTAAATTTTAACACAAATTCAAGTCAAAGAAATTTTTATTCCCTTCCTTTTAATAGCATTAGAACAATACCTTATTTGTGCTAACATGGAAATAGTCAAAATTAGAAGTTGAAAAAATAACACTTTCACTAACAGCCTCAAATTTATCATTGATGTAAGTCAGTATTCTGGAGACAAGTTTGAATTCACAGTACCTTGCAACATCAGATGATATCAACAGTTCTATCAATGGTCCTCTGCTGTACATCATCTTTTACCATTAAAAAGAAATTATTAAGTTATGATGATGTTCTTGAAACATTAGAAAAATATTAAAAACTAAATAATTTCTCAAAAAAAATAATTACTAAACCTTTGGAATGAGATCGATACTAAAATATCTTCCTTTGGACTGCAAAGTTTCAAACAATTGAAATGTTTCCGAGACAGGTTTATTTGGCGAGTTCGTTTCTGTTTCACTGCATTTCTGATTGCATTCTTCACTGCTATTTAATTCATTTTTTTGGTTTCCTTCAAGTTTTATACTTGAAACATCGAGACAGGCAGAATCTGCAGAAGAGCTGACTTTGGATCTAAAAAAGTATTAATCTATTATTAATTAAATTATAATATAAAAATCATTTTATTTATTATAGACCTTCAAATATTAGTCACTTTTTATTTAATAATTTTTTTAAATTTATTTCTAAAATACAATAATTAAAAGTAACTTTCCAACTAATGAAATGTAAATCAGCCTTCACACATGATACCAATTATTTATATATTGTGATTAATACATTAATAATTTTCACATACAACCATAATTTAATTATTTATACATTTTGATTAATACATTAATTATTTTTACATATAACCATAATGAAATTAACCTTAAATCGTAGTGGCTAATATTTTTCAAAAATTGTTTTTGCGATTGAAGTTTGATTATTCGTTCGCCACATTTCAAATCAGAATTACATTTACTGAAATTATCTTCTGAGATAGTTGAATCCATCTGTTATAAAAATACACAAATAGCCATTAGTCGTCATTATTATTTATCAATTATTTTTAAAACATATCTTTCCATGCTTAGCAAGGGTTGGACACCTCCTAACCATTACTGATACTGCTTTTGGAGCAAATTTCAACCTGAAATTTTGGCATTCTAATCTCCCTTTAGTTGCATTTTAAAGCAAGCATAAAAGATAATTAGTACCCAAGAGTAATTGTTCAGAAATGAAATTAAAAATTGAAAAAGCCACTGAAAACATGGGTTTAAGCTTCTTTCTGAAACTTTAAATTGTAGCTGCATTGATGACTTGTGAGCAAAACCACTCCAAAGTTTTGGGCCAGCTATAAAAAACAATCTATCTGTAGCTCTATTGAGATGCCCCACCATCATAAAGAAACAAGTATAATGAGCAAAGTTTTTTTTTTACTCAGAACATTTAGCTCAATCCTGTTATGGATCTTCAACCGGTGAAGTTCCTGAAGGATGAGACTGGGGTGGTCATAGTTGTGCTTTCACACCAAAAACTTGACAGCTTTGAAAAACAACAAGCTAGAGATATGAGTAGATTGACCAGAGGTAGTTGTACTAGTCAAGCTTTTGTAGTAAACATAGAAAAAATTGTTGTAATTGCTCTGATTCATTGCAACACCAGGAAGCACACATGTGTTATATGACCAGCATACGTGACATTGTAAGGTCAATATTCAAGAAAACATCAAGTTCTCAAATAAATTAAATTCAACCCCTTCTACACCCATCAATTTATAAATTGCAGTCTAGAAAGATGTGACATAGTAAATCAAACCTTGAAACAATTGATAACATGGGATATTTTTTTAATATAAAATTAATAAAATCAATCAAGCAATAGGTAATAATACAATAAGAGAAATTGTGAGAAACAAATAACAAACTTTCTTACATTTGCTTGAAGAAACTCTTCAAGTGTCAATAAATTAAATGAACCCCAAGCTCCCCCATAATGGTCATTCCTGTATACAAAACAAAATAAAGGCTATGTTAAATACTTGAAAAAATAATATTTATTTTTACAACTTTTTATAAATTTATATAATTAAATTGTCATCTTTTATTTTAACAAAATACTTTAACAATTAAATAACACAATATATAAACTCAATGCATTTTAGCAGATTGATTTCCGATTAAACTTTCGACAAACAATCATACTTGTCTAAATGAAGAACCCTCATCTCGATCCTCGACAATGCAGCAGCAACGATGCTTTCCGTCATACCTGCACCCGAATTATTACATTACACATTTTTCTGAAAAAATCTCCTAGTTGTTAAGTAATTAAACGCAAAAATTAAAAACTCACATTGAACATGTTACATCTAAGGTTGCAAAAAATTGTGGAGTGCTATCTCGTATACATCAGTTTGTTGATGCCAATATTTCTATGATGTTATACTATGCACTTATATTTCCGTACTTATCATACTGCAATATTGTCTGGGCCTCAAATTATTCAACTCGTTTAAAGCCTCTTCATATTTTGCAAAAGCGAATTATTCGAATTATTTTTCACATGCCTCCCACATCGTCTTGTAAAATTCAAATGGCTGACAACAACATTCTTAATATTTATCAGATTAATTTCTTCCAAACTGGCATTTTCATGTATAAATATGATAATTTTATATTACCCTCATCATTCGATAACATGTTTGTAAAATTATCTGATGTTCATTCCTATGATCTGCGCCCCGGTCGCTGTTTTCGAACGGATTTTGCTCGGACAACTCTTAAAACATTCTCTATTAAATGCTCTGGCCCTCGTATTTATTCAATCATTCCAATATCTGTCTCCTCCTTGAAACGTATTTCGCTATTTAAGCAAGCTCTGAAATCTTACTTATTATTGTCTCACTCATAACTACTCAATACCTATTACCTTAGCATACCAATTTCAGTCTCTTCCTTGATAAGTTTATTGAACTACTATTTGAAATGTCTTAACTCAACCAGCTCATTTGGTTCTTTTTGTAAAGGTTGTCCATTAAGCGGGAAGGAATTCCCTTCGGACGAACCTTTTGGGCACCTTATTTCTTTCTCAACCAATCGATTTTTTTTTCTTTTTCTGAAATTTTGGTTCTATATTTTTTCTTGTCGTTTTGGTTATTTTCTTTTGTTTACGTTTAATACTTATGTTGGTGCTCAATAAATGAATAAATAAATAAATAAAATAAATAAATAAATAAATGCCAACCCGTTCCGAGAACAATTACGTCATTTTCTTCTGGAAGTTTCTCCATATTTATACGAGTAGCTAATCTGATAATAAATATGAAAAAAATATTAAAATCAAGATAATTCAAAAACATCAAAAAATCTTTGTTTTTAAGATAAGTTATTTGGTTAATAATATAAGAGTATGAATGGGTTATAACTCGTTAATTAAGGCCTAGAACCATTTAGTTTTTTTTTTTAATAACCATATGGTATTGAATTACAACATATTACAATTTCATAATTTTTTATTGTTGCAGAGTAAGTAGAAAGTCAAGTTTTAAGTGTAATATCCAAATAGTATTGACCTACAAAATACTATAACTAAGTAAATACAAAGTATTATAAAAGTCGAGTTTAATGTGAAGCAATGTTTGGGCCTTTAATGCACACAATGCAGAAAAGAGAATAAGAATGGTGAGTCTCATTAAAGAACTAAGAAATAGTTTTAAGTAAATTTATTTAAATAAAAATTATAAAAATAAAAATGTTGACGTCTAGCACTGCATAAATTTTCTGCTCTTCACTCGATGAGTCAGAACAGTTAACAAAAATCATCAACTTAGCAAATATTTTAATAAAATTTAATTTTTATAAACTTTAAAAACAGAATTATTCTTCATTTGCTTCTGTTTAATGAAAAGTTGTTATCCTGGGAACAAGCTAAGCGAATCATCTCTCCGATCATCTGATCTTCCCACTCTCATCATCCCTAGATCCCGTTTCTCAAAGTTTGGCAACCGATCCTACCACGTTGCTGGACCTGTCATCTGGAATGCTCTTCCACCAGGGGTCAGAGAACAATCAACCTACAGAAACTTCTGCATATACTTGAAAGGGATTCTTTCACATAAACGGCCCGATGTGTGAAAGATTAATACATTCTCGGCTATAATTAGCTATAAACACGATGAAGTAACCACTAGTTTAAACATTATAATAATTAGGGTTAGGGTTAAGGTTGTAACAAAATAGGACTATTTTATTGGAAGATTCGGCCCAGGCCGTTTATGTGAAAGATAACCCCTTGAGATAGGCAGTCGCACAAAAAATCAAACTAACTAACAAAAGAGCAATTTGAGTGAATTTCAAAATCCCAAAGCGGATTTTCCTTGTTTACAATAATTATTATTGTAAAAATTCCTGTACTAAATGAAAGTTTAAAAATTACAGCACATTCACAATACTTACATTGCAATGAATTATTTACAAGGCAGTTGATCACTTTACTACGTCGAATACAAGGTAAACACAATTTTGTGATCAATACTAAAAGTAAATACTAGTTGTGTGTTTATCCGCTGGGTTTTATTTTTTTTTTATAATGATTTGTTTTTATTATAGTTGCAATTTTTACACACATCTAAAAATACAACAATATTTAGAAAACTGTAGTTTTTATTAGATTTACATTTTTAAGTCCACTCTAGGCTGTATAACCGAGTAGAACCTTTTAAGTACAATCATGGTGTCAACCGTTTTTTTTACAAAACTTTTATAAATATTTTTTAAAACAAAATTGTTTTATATATATTATATTCGCTCTAGAAGATTACACAGAATTTTAGATTTATGGTGTTACATATGCAATTGGCTTGCTAGAGGCCTCCACAATGGGACCTTCTTCATCACTTTTTCGTGTTGGTGAGGTATACGCCGCTAGAGCTCGAACTGACGACGATCTGGCTTCTTGACAGCATAGTTGACAGTACCATCAGGACAACATAATATGTAACAACAAAATATGAAAGAAATGAAAAAGAAAATAGGGGTACAAATACTGAAAGGTTTGAAACGAGAGTGAAATGAAAATAAAAAAGAAAATAGACAAGAAATTTTTTCCTTAGTATCCAACTAAAAATTAAAACCATGAAAAACTCAACTTTGTAATTACTAATTAATAAACATTCCTCTTCAATAAAAAATTGATCGTTAAAAAATATTATGCAGATTAAAAAGCTGTTGAAAATGAACTATTTGGGTATCAGCAGAAAATGCTCCCAGTCAAAATTATCTTGCCATAAACTTTCACAAAAACAAATACATTTTTTTTAGAAATTTTATTAATTGATGAAAATATAAACGAACTAAAACAAATTAACAAGTTTCAACATAAGTAAGCCCCTCAATAAGAAGCAGAATGTTCCATGGAAAGGGTGGTGGAGCAGGACTTAAAAGAGTCAATGTTTGTTCTTCCATGTTCACTTCTTTCCTAGAAATGAACAAATACATTTGTTATAATTAAATGTAAAAACTATGAACTACTTAAAAAAAAAACTTAGCAACAACAACAACATTTACTAACACATTAACAAAACCGGAGACGTTAGTGGTGACAATGTCTTCGTCTCTGGAGCTGGCGAAGCTTGTACTCAGAATATGATACTGAAGTGCAGGAGCTGTAAGTCGTTATCAGACAAATTCAAAATTAAAACAACCAAACAGTTGATTTTTTAAAATAATTATAAATAGAGCTAAAGATTGATTATAATTCAAATAAACTGACTGAAATTTAAATATTACAGATTAGTGATTACTGATTATGGCATAAAATATAGCAATGATTAAAAAATGTTAAAATAAAACAAATAAATAAGCTTTCAATCAGAAGAAATGTAACCATAGTACTAAAAATTCAGCTACAATATTTGAATACATTTGAAATCATCTGAGCAACTTATTGATAATTGTAATATATTAATCAATTAATGCTAAATTAATCAATTAATGCTAAATAATTAAATTAATGCTGAATTAATCAATTAATGCTGAATTAATCAATTAATGCTAAATTAATCAATTAATGCTAAATTAATCAATTAATGCTAAATTAACCAATTAATGCTAAATTAACCAATTAATGCTAAATTAATCAATTAATGCTAAATTAATCAATTAATGCTAAATTAATCAATTAATGCTAAATTAATCAATTAATGCTAAATTAATCAATTAATGCTAAATTAATCAATTAATGCTAAATTAATCAATTAATGCTAAATTAATCAATTAATGCTAAATTAATCAATTAATGCTAAATTAATCAATTAATGCTAAATTAATCAATTAATGCTAAATTAATCAATTAATGCTAAATTAATCAATTAATGCTAAATAAATCAATTAATGCTATATTAATTGAAATGTAATACTCAGCTCATGATTTGATGTGATTTAGTTAACAATTTCCATGAATATTTAAACTAAATTAAAAAAACAGCTGACAGTTAAAAAATATAAAATGCAAAACAATAACATAAAATAAATTTGTTGAGACAAATAAAATTGTACAAGAAAAACTTTTTAAATATGTTACAGTTGATCCAGTTTGACTACAGTACAGTAAAAGTCCTGAAGAGCGGACACCCTCGAGAAAGAGTGTCACTAGATAACTTTTATTGCATTTTATAAAAAAGAGAAAAAAGGAAAATCATACTGATTGGGACTGGAACCAGCTTGATGTGACTATCGTGATCATCCTGATTGGATGCAGTGAGTGGCATCAAACAATCATTGAGAGTAGCAACTACAAATATAATGGCAATTCAAGTATTTCCAGGCAATTTAATTAAAAAAACCCAATAAACAATTATTCAACAATAAGCTGGCAAAAAATAGAAAAATAAACCAAACCTCCTATTCTGAATATCTGCACATCGGCAAACTTGACTTGAACGCCACGTGGGAACAAATTGTGCTTGACGCCATACAAATAATTGTGAATAATCAACTTCCTTCTTTCCGTTCTCGCCTTCACACCTCGTTCAACGACCTCAATTAAAAGGTCAAACAAGATTAATATCTTTTTTCTTCAAAAACTGTTTCAACGCCACAAAATGTACTTACTCCTCCTGACTTTGGTAGAGGGACAACCCTGACGAAATCAGGAACATCTCTTACTAAGTTGTTGTAGAGAAGATCTTGCTCAAGAGCGACCACCACGTCAACTATTCAAACGAAAAACATGAAAATAAATTTAAATGTACTGTCTTAACTTTATTAAAAGAAAGAAACAAATAAAAAAGAAACCTTCAAATGTATGAATAGTTTTTAAAAGACATTGATATCCTTTATCCCTAACCCAGCCACAAGTGTTTATGATAGCTCCACTGACATTATCTGAAAAATGAAATTATCTTATCTGACAATCCCTATACATCTGAAGAATCCTCGAATATCAAATATTACATACGTCTGTTGCTGATTTCACACTTCATATTAATAGATTCGGCTAGCTTGTGAATTATCGTGTTGTAATGGTCCACATTATCTGCTGGAGATATTCTACCGTAATGATAGACAAGAAGAGCATTCAGACTTATGTAACCCTCTTCAATGTCAGCAGGCAAGCAAATGGGAAAAGCAGCTGCAAAAAAAGTTAACTCTACTGAACCTGGATCACACAGACAAAAAGTTATTTTCATGATTTAATGAATTTGACATACCAATCATTCCTGGAATTGCAATATCATTCTGAAATAAATAAAATGAAAATCAATTAGCACAAGAATTAAACGGTCAGCAAGATAAAATCAACAAACTTGTTCAACGTCGAGATCAACAAACATGGGACTCCATCCCGATCGAGCAGCATAGTTTACAAGAATTTTACAGAGAGCACTTTTACCAGCATCTGTTGGTCCAACAACCATAATCTTAAAAAAACAAAAATGTGCATTATTAAAATTTTATCCTAACCAAGAGTGTACAAAATCAAATATTTAATTCAGCAAAATTTTTAATGATTTAATAATAAAAAAAACTGCAACTATCTAAGATGAAACAACTAAACTAAACATTATTAAAACTATGCAAAGGAGCTCCAAAACATTCAATTTGTCATCAACTTACTCTGGGTCCTCTTCCCATTTCTTTATCAGCTTTCTCCCTTTTTTGATTCAAACCATTGTGAAGATTCAGATATGTAACCATTGCTGCTCCTTGAGCAATGTAAACCACATCAAAATGTCCATATGTGTTCAGAACACATCCATGCCACGTGAATACTGCAGCCTTGTTACCCGGATAAATTCTGTACTTCTTCTTTGGAACGAGTTGTGTGCCAAATAATTCAGCTGTGCCTGATTCCAGCTTCATAAATAGGTTATAATCAAATTTAATTTGAAAAAAAAGAACAGTTGTATAGCTTAATCAATGGGTATGAAAAATAAAGTACTTCAAGAAATGCTGGAGATTTAGGTTTTTCATCATCACCGTTTAATTCAACTTCAAATCTGAGTTCCATGTCAACTTCCAGGGTATGGGATGTTTTATCCTCAGATGAAATCATCTAAAAAATCAAATAAATCGTTCAATAAAAATAGTATTAAAAAGATTTGATGAAAGCACTGACTTATCATGAATCATCACGGGTTATTTATTCTTTCTTTGTCCACTACATATTTATTATTTATCTATATTTTGTAATAATTAAAAAAATCTTTTAAACCTTAACCAATAAGAGTAGCTAAAGTAATATTTAGTGTTATCTGTGGGTAGGTTTTACTGATAGAACTGAATTTGATACATAAGAAAGACCGTAAAAGTAGAGTATAGCATAATAAATTATTTCACTGTTTTAATTGAAAAATATAGCATATTTTGCACAGCTTTTGGAAAAATAATAAAATGGAATTTTTTAAAGAGTTTCTTAATATTTTATGAAGCCAATAGATAATAAAATAGCAATTGCATATTTTACAACATTTTAAACAATAAAAAAAAATTGCTGAGAAACTTCCAAAAAACTATGAGAGAAAACTAAACTAATTTAAAGTAACTAAACTAAACTTTTAAATTTTAAACTGACAGCAAAACCATGTGGTGGATATTCATGTATTTGTGTCACTAAGAATCAATTATTTTTAAAATTTTTCATAAAATTTCTATGGAATTTTGCATAAATTAAACTGGCTTAAAAAAGTAACAAGCAAATTAAAGTTAAAGTAAGAAAGTAAACTGTCAAAGAACCCTTCCATAAATAAATTTAAGAAATAGATAATTTAAAAAACCTCATCATTATCGGCATTCGTTGCTTCCATTTCCAACTGAAATACTAAGGAATAGCGCCCTAGTCTAAAATTGATCTATATTACCCTATACTATACACCGTGTGGGAAACTTTTTAAATATTGTATTTCACTGTATGTAAACAAGCGTTGCCGTTCTGTGCATTGGTGATTATCTTAAAAAAATTGATAAAAAAACAAAGACGTTTAAATTTGTGTTAATTAAAATCATTAAAACATTGATTATTACAGCAAATTTATTTTCAAAAATTATTTACATCTATCTAGGGGAGAGTTGCATAAGATGAGACGGTTCACAATCACAAGATCAGCCAGAGCCTATAAAATCCCGATAGTTCTGATTTAAACTCAAATTTTACTTTCGATTATAGCTTCTACATTATTTGCATCCTTTTTTCGGGCGGAAAAACAAGAGTAGTATTTTTAAGAGTATTGTTAATTGACTTCATTCTGATATTATTTTTTATTAGATCGTCTTCACTGCTGAAGAATGAACGACTCAACTATTACAACGCTTTTGACTTCAAATTTTGCACATAAACGTCCTCTTGAAGACAATACACAAATCAATTAAATGATTGGCTATATAATATAATTATTAATAATAAATAATATAATTGCCGCATTGATATAAGGTGCCTACAGGGGCGTCTATCCCCCCAAGCCTCATGAAGCAACTTCCCCCCCAGTTTTGGGAAAAATATTTTTTGGTACGGCGAAGCGTTTTGTTCAAAGCGCGTATCGCCAAGATGTGAGGCGCAACGCGCCAAACTTGCTAGTCATGAATAATTGAGCCAAATTGGAAGGGTTTGGGAAGGTTTCTTGGTGTGCTTCTCCTCATACAAATTTTCTCAACTAGCCAAAAAGAAATGATGCATTTTGGGGCATGTTGTTGTCTAAGAACTCGACTTAAGTTATTTTAGTATGTGCTCTGCATACTCCCACTTTCAGAAGTGAGGCATGAGCACTGTCAATTACCATAGTAAAAATATAAAATATTACTCTGATAAAGTAATATCCTCAATATGTACTGTAGCATTAGAATACTTCTAGTAATTAAATATAAAATAATAGGTAATTATGATAGTTTTAGTTACCGATACTGTGTACTGTCGAGAAACTTAAATTTAAGTCTCATCCTTTTAGGTCATTAACAACCTCTGCAGGCACCTTATATCAATGCGGCAATTATATTATTTATTATTAATAATTATATAATTATATTATATAGCCAATCATTTAATTGATTTGTGTATTGTCTTCAATCGATCAATAATGTCTTTTGTTTGCAATGACTCTAGTATGACTCTCTCGCTCGCTAAAACTGTTAGAGATGAAAACCAATCATCGATCATTGTGCTTCGTAATCGATTTTTTATAATTTTCACCCGACTCATTGCACGCTCAGCACTGCAACTTGTTACCGCTATTGTTGTCAATATTTTTACAAAACAAAGTAAATTAGGAAACAACGACAGTTCTTCTAGAGCTCGCAATGGCTTAACGAAACTATAGTCAATCCAATTGTTCGAAGTTTGATCATCATCAGAAACATCACATTTGTCATCATTTTCACAATCCTCGTTATTACTCGGTTCTCCAGATCCGTTTGTACGTAGTGTTTCAGGCCGAAGTTGCTGTGATCTTTCTTTTTTGTCAGAATATATATCCTCGATACTAACAAAATCAACCATTGACTGAAAAACTGGCAAAAAATCATTTCTTTCATTTGCAATGTCTTTTGCATTCAAATCATAAAAGTTACAAATGTTTTGAATTTGAGACGGACTAATGATTTCAGATGATAACAAACGCAATTCAAATATAGACATTTACAAATCGTCGCTTAAAAACCAATAACAACAACATATTAACTTTTAATCATGCTTTGGTTGCTTATGACGCTATTGAAATAACATCATTGGATAGTTTTTTTAAAAAAACGGAGTGTGATTGGATAACTCTAAATTATGATGATTACGCGGTATTTTATTGAAAATTAAGTTACAACATAGACGGTTCCGTGAAAAGTCGCATAATTTTACTTCGTTCTCCCTCCAGCTATTATATCTCTTTGGTAATAGTAAATACCTACTGTCAATTATATAGCCGGTCCTAAAATAAAATTTCCCAGGGCATAAAGTTCCCCCCAGTTTTGAGTAAAAATTAAAATTTCCCCCCCAGTTTTGATTTGTATGAAGCAGCTGCCTCTTGAGTATACAGTAGTAGACGCCACTGGGTGCCTAAGAAATTGCAAGTCTGTTAAAGAACCTAAAACCAAATACTGAAATCTCGATCTGTGATTATAAAACTTAAAAAATTAAAATTAAATATAAAAATTATAAATTTAAAAAATGTTGTATTCATTACTTAATTAAATCTTAAGAGCGTTTTTTATAAAAAAAATTGTTTTTTACTTAACTTATTTTTAAAAACTTTTATTTAGGTTACAATCTGTGTGTGTGTGTGTGTGTGGATTTCTCTGTACGCAAATCTTGCAAGTAAAATTTAACCAGCTTTTTGACTAGCTAGAAAGCTGAAAGTTTCAGCATAGCTTTATATTAGATGACAATACATAATTCAATAAAAAATTTAATCTGAGCATTTTTCCTATTTCTAAATCGAGTGTATTTACAATTAAAGTTTGTGTTAAAAACTCGTTTTTTCCTTTACTTGTTATCAAATAAACAAGAACAATAACATGCCTTAATTCTTAGTCACCAGCATACATTAACTACGCTGCGTGCAGATGTGTTCATGAAGGGGCGTGGCCTGTCGCGAACCGGTACGGCTTTGTAAATATGCATCCGGGCTCAATTCCACCCTAAAAGCCAACTTTTTTACCCCACTAAAAAAACCCAAAGTTAGGGGCCCTCAAATCTCTTGTTTTTTAGTATTTCATATAACGTGTATAATCTGCCGATAAGTTGATCTTCTATATATATAATTGATGTTTTATTTTATATTTTTTGTCTGCAGAGTGTAGTATAGCTTAGATGTTTTAATTTAAATTTTCTGTATACATAATGTAGCTATAGTTTATAACGTTGATATTTAATCTAACTTTAGCATAAAAATCGATCATAAAAAGAAAAAAATATATTACTCATAAATCATTATGAAAAATAAGGTTAATAACACGCAGGCTTTTTCCAAATTAAGATAGTTACTAGCGGGGTTACGCTACACGGCATTATATAGGCGTTCTTCGAGGTTTTTGTTGGGCGAAGCTGCGCCCGCTTGTATAGGGATAGATCATAGATATCTATGGGATAGATACACATGTAGCTACGTCACTACCTTACACATTCCGAAAATTTTATGCATTATAGCTCTACACGGACTGAGCCTAGCGTTTATAATAGGGTTATTAAAACGGACCAAGCAAGGAGCCAGAGCTATTGTCCCGAGCTTTGAGGAATTGTGCACGTTAAAGCTGTTCAGCACAGCACAGGCCGAACCGGGCCTCGATTTTTTAGCTTATAAGACGGGCTGATTTGAGCTTAGAATTTTGTGTCTCTGAAATGGCCAACTTGTAATTTTCTGCCTATATACCCTATCACAATGCAATCAATACTATTTCGTGTAATGACGTCCAGTTTTTTAATACTAAACAATTTTTTGAAATTGAGTCCATGACTGAATGCTGTTGATAAAGAGTGTTTTCCAGATCTAATCGGTTTATTATTTTATGTTTTATTGCCCGAAAGACGATAAAACTCTAAAAACCGGGCAATGACGGGTAACTTGCTAGTTACCCAAAAAAATCTTTTTTGGGATTTTTTAAAGTTGGGCGAAATATCTGTAGGAATGTTCGCTCCCGAGGAGCCTAATAGAGAAACTAAGACTTAGGCCACCCAAAATACAAAAATAATTGAAAAAGAACTGAACAACGTTTACAATCTGGTCCCTAGAAAGCAATTAACAAAATTAAAATACATTAAAAGACACATCACATCGTTATAATTAACTTAAAAATTTATTACGTCGTAATAATTAAATCATAAGAAATCGCTTTCCGGGTTACAACTATATACGATTCATTATCTTTTTAATTGTCTTTTACGCGCAAGAGTAAATCTATTTGACATATGTACTGAAGGGTTTTTAATTTGTTTTATAATTTCATTCAGTGATATTGCATCCATCATTGATATTCATCGCGGTGTCCAATGGACAATTCTTGGTACTGTACAAGTCTATAATGTATTCTCGTGCACAGCCTGGTTTCCACCTTTCACAAATAAATTTAATCAGCTTAGACAAACTTACAAAATAATTCAGTAGAATAATTAAAAAATTTGTTTAAAAATGTTCATTTTTCTGATAAATTTCGAATTTATACAAAACGTCACCGACGGATCCAGGGGGATGGGGGGATGCATCCCCCCACCAGATTACTAAAAAAATTGTATATGCTAAAAATGGTTTTTAAGCCCCACCAGATTCAGCGACGAATCCAGTAGGAATGCGGGGTATGAACCCTTTGCTAGATTACTGTGAAACGAGAGTGCACACCGGCATGGGAATCCCATTACTATATATACAGCTGAACGGAGCTTCAGTGCCATGAAGATATTGAAAAGCTCATTGCGCAACAGAACCAGGGGCGCAACTAAGCGGGGTTTTGTTCTTTTTTCTATCAATAATAAATTATTAAAGATACCAAAAAAACTGCAGACTGAAGATAGTCAAAAAAATTTTTCGTCTGTGGCGGGCTTTCTTCTTTTTCTAACTTCACCACCTCCAGCATTTCTTTCTGGTTGCGCACCTGAACAAAACCACAGATGACCGTTTTACTGGCCTAACATTATTATATATCTATAACGCATTGTCTTTAGAAAACAGATTATGTTATTAATAGATTTGCAGCCAGCAAGAATAAGCGTATTGATTTTGCACTTTAGATTTTTTATTCTAGAAATTTGACCTCTGTTTCGAATGTTGTCTTTGTTGTCTTTGTGCACTGTTTGTTTTGCAACTTGTAAAAAATATCTTTTTAAGTTTTGGTTAGATCATCCCCCCACCAGAAAATCCTAGATCCGTCGCTGCAAAACGTCTCAAGTAAAATCTCAAATTAAAACTATTTTCCATGAGTAAAGAAAAGTATATTGTAAACACAGAAATTGTGGTTCACTTTCAATTTGTTCTTTGATCCATCCGAGAAAAAAAGGAATATTTGACGCCACACTGATTTGACATGTGTCAGACTTTCTAGCGGTCTGCGGCATCGAGCTAGAGACGTAACTGTGAATTCCCATAAGTGTCCATCTATCCTCGTTTCGATGTCTGCAAACAAACGGTCCTCCACTGTCACCCTGTCAAACGATTCAAAACTTTTGAAAATGTTTCATTTTGCAATAAAATAATAACGAATAATGTGCTAACCATGCAAATGTTGGGCATTCCGAATCCTGGTTTTGTTCCGATGCAGATCTGACTCCGTGAAGCATATGACCTTGATTCACCATAACACGCACTATAATTTTTCAGCAGCAATCTGTGATGAAGAAGAGATCTGGAATAGGTATCTGGAAACAATGTTCTATAGTTCAATAAAATATTCATGGTAGTGCAACATTTTTTTGTTTCTCAACCTCAATCAAATCTAATCTCCACTGGAAATATTAAAACCAGATGAAAGCATTCAGCAATTTTTAAAAGATTTTTTGACTCCATTAATAAAAAATTATGAATTTTGCGGCATCGAGCTAGAGACGTAATTATGAATTCCCATACTGAAACTGGCGGCTCAAAAATGTCTGGTATTCACAGTCAATGACAGAACAGCACCATCCTCCAACATGTACAATATTAACGACCATACATTGGATTCTGTTTGAACAATTCGTGGTCTTGGTATTGAGGTAGATTCACGTCTGAGATACAAAGATCATGTTAATATTATTATTACCCATAAAGCTGATGCAATATCTCGTCTCCTAAGAATTTTACTCGTTTCCACTGATTGGAGAATACTCAAACTGGCAATTTGTACTTTCGTTAGACTTATACTGGAATATGGATCTCAGGTTTGGAACCCTCATTGTAGATACCTAGTTGATAGAATTGAAAGGGTTCAGAAAACATTCACCAGGTTTATCCTTTCGGTCTCTGGTCTTTCCTATAAAGATCGTCTTCAATTTCTTGATCTTCAATCTTTGAAAAAACGCCGTTTAATTGCTGATCTAGTTTTCTGTTATAAATTAATAAACCATCTAGTTAATATTTCTAAGTCATTGTCATTTGCTCCTACCAATATAATATCAACGAGGGGTCATAGTTATAAATTAAGATTAAATAAATTTACATGTGATGCTGTAAAATATTTCTACATTAACAGAATAGTTGCGGTTTGGAACTCTCTCCCCGCCGATGTTGTAAATTGTTCCAGCGTTTTTTATTTAAATTATCATTAAAATCAGTTAACTTGGACATTTTCTTATACTACAGCTAGAGTTATTTTTTACTTTTCTGCTATTCTGCAATATCTGGGTGGTTTTTTCTTGTCACATCTTGATGGTTTCTGTTTCCTTGTATCCATGACTAAGGATGTCTGTGATTTTTTTATTGTTTTTTTTTCATGCTCGTGTTAGTGGCTTACTAGCCCTTCTGGCATTTTTTCAATAAATAAATAAATAAAAATTAAAACAAGTAAAGGAAAAAATGAGTTTTTTAACACAAACTTTAATTTCAGGTAATCTTTTACATAAACGGCCCACTGTGTGAAAGATTAATACATTCTCGGCCATAATTAGCTATAAACACGATGAAAAAAGTTAATTAGGGTGAGGTTAGGGTTAGAATTAGGGTTAGGGTTAGGATTAAGGTTGTAACAAAATAGGACTATTTTATTGGAAGATTCGGCCCGGGCCGTTTATGTGAAAAATAATCTAATTTCAAATACGCTCAATTTAGAAATACAAAAGATGTTCGAATTAAGTTTTTTTTAATTGAATCATGCTTGGACTCCTTTATAATAGATAGTATATAGGAGTCCATGAATCATGTATTGTCATCCAATATAAAACTGTGCTGAAAGTTTCAGCATCCTAGCTAGTCAATAAGCTGGTTAAAGTTTACTTACAAGATTTGCGTACAGAGAAAGCCGCGCACACACACACACAAACAGAGATTGCAACCTAAATAAAAGTTTGTAATACAAAACTGGTGTAAGATGCAAGACAAAACCTATATATATAAAAGAACATGTCCTGACTGACTGACTGACTGACTGATAATCAACGCCGAGCTCAAACGCCTTATCCTAGGACCGTGAAGTTTGGAACTTATATTACATTTATTGCGTAAGCATCCATTAAGAAAGGATTTTTGAAAATTTTGCTCCTGAAGGGAAGAAACTGGAAAACAAACTTTTTTCTAAGACAATGTATATCTCGAAAACCAAAAATGAGGAGATTTTGAAATTTGGTATATGGATTCTTCTTAAAAAATAAAAAGATACCTGTTTCACCATTTTTTGAAATTTCGGTTTCCCGGACCTCAAATGTGGGTTGGAAAATTGAGCTATTTGGTTTTTAAAGTAGCTGCTACTCAAAAACTGTGAATGCTACAGGAGTAAAAATTAGTATTTAGTTTCTACTCCAAAAATAATAAAATACGTGTTTTAGCATTTTTTGAAAATTTGGTTTCCAGGACTTCAAATGTGGGGTGGAAAATAGGGTTATTTGTTTTTTAAAGTAACTGCTACTCAAAAACTGTAAATAGCACAGATGTAAAAATTAGTATTTAGTTTCTATTCTAAAAATAAAGATATAGTGTTTTACCATTTTTTTCATATTTGGTTTCCAGGACCTCAAATGTGGGGTGGAAAATAAGGTTATTTGTTTTTTAATGTAACTGCTACTCGAAAACTGTAGATGCTACAGGAGTAAAAATTAGTATTTGGTTTCTACTCTAAGAATAATGATATACGTGTTTCACCATTTTTTTAAAATTTGGTTTCAAGGACCTCAAATGTGAAGTGGAAAAAGGTTTATTTGATTTTAATATAACTGCTACTCAAAAACTGTAAGTGCTACAGATGTGAAAATTATTATTTTGAGGTTTTGTGGCGGTTAAAAGTAGATGAGTTCAGTTTATCACCGGACGGACGGGCCAAGCATTTTATTTTAGGGTCTTCATACGGCCCTGTCCAAACCTTAAATCAAGGTGGGACGGGCCGAAATTTTTAACCAAGTATATAGACATTTAGTGATTTTAGGGTGTTCAGACGGGCCGGACTAAGCCTGAAGTCAAGGTGGGACGGGCCGAAATTTTTCATCAAGTATATAGAACTTCTAGACCTGTAAAAACGGGCCGGGCCCATATTAGAAGGGCCGTGCCGGGCCAGGAATTTCGTTTTTGAAACGGGCTGGGCCAAGTTGTCGACGGGCCAAGCCGAGACCTAAAAAATTGATATCCGTGCAGTACTCTACTATGTATGCACGGTTCAAATTTTCTAATTTCATACGAGCGAAGCCGCTACGGACACTGCTAGTCTTTATTATACACAGCAAAGTAATTAATACTAAAGTCAAGGAGCCCAATGGTATCAAGGACTCAAATATACAATATGTGAGACCACTTAAACAGTATTTAAATTTTGCATGCTTCTGTGGATTGGACTGCAGGAAAATGTTAGATCTCGGAAAAATATTTGTAAGAAAAATAGTGAAAATTGTTTATTTTTTTAGAAAGTTAACTATGGTCGGAATTTAAAAGTTTGCTTTGTAATATTTTGAAAAACTCTGTTTCAGTTTTTTTTTGTTTTTTAGAAGTATTACGCAAGCCGAATCATATAAATTTAATGTTTTAAGTTGTCAATTAATTACCATGAAATTAAAAACAAATCGATACCTTTTATGCTCTTTCCAAAGCCAGAACTGACGCATAATAGAAAATCGTTAGCTGAAGACTTGCTATAAGGCAGACAGATTGGTTTTATGAAAGGGGTATATTTGATGCTTGTTGTGAGTACTAAAACAGCAACATCGTTTTTTAGCACAGCGTCGACATATCCAGGGTGGACAAAAATACTTGAAGCATAATGAACTTCCCAAAAGCTATCATGAATATTGACCGCGCCTAGAAGAATTATACATTCCGACGGAGAGTACCTGTCCATATTTGTTAAAGTCATAAGTTATACTGAAAATTTAATTTCTGCAAATTATAGGATGGAAATTAATACACACTCAAATTAACTTAAAATCGTTTAAAATTATTTTAGTTTCTTTAAAGTGTATTATAGATCGGGCTCTATATATTCAAATAAAATTTTAATTTAGTCTACGTAACGAAGTTTGAAAGTTCAAACAATTTTTATCAAACCTATTTTACGTTATATGGGCAAAAAGAATTAGGAGGGAGAAGAAGAAAGAAAAGAAGCGGAAGAACAAGCGGTAACTGAAGTTATTTAAATGTTGTCTAATCATTTTGAAAATTTAAGAAAGTCATTGTCATTGAAAACAATCAATACACTGAATTTTAGCTCGATTAGATGACGGGAAACATGTTTTGTCAATAATTAGTTCCACAGGGATCCGTCAAGGGACCAACCCTCTTCATTCTATACGCTGCTGAGATAGAGATGATCATAGCAAGTCACGGGTTACAATTTCAATTCTAAGCAGATGACAGTCACATCTATAGTCATTGTGATATGAAGAATGTTGCTGTACTCTCATCGTCGGTCTCTGCATGCGTTGGTGAATCAGTCAGTGGATGTGCTCCATCGCATTCAACTTAATTCAAACAAATCGGAGGTCATCTGACTCTCAACACATCGGAAAAACAAGTGTCCAACAGATCCGGTCCGCTTGGACGTGGACTGGATCTTGCCGTCAGATACGGTTTGCAATTTTGGAGCTTTCTTCGACTCTGACATGTCAATGCGTACACATGTCAGCAATGTCACCCGCGCGTGTTGACAAATTAAGACTGTCTCTCCATGAGTCACATAACTAGTTTTATAAAAATTTGACTACTGTAACTCTGTTCTTGTTGGACTTCCAAAGTCTCCAATTAACCGTCTATAGTCAGTTATCAACGCTGGTGCCAGGCTGGTTATGAGGGCCTGCAAATACGACAATATTTTCTATCTTTCAAGGCTGCACTGGTTTAAATCAAACCAGAGGATAGATTTCAAGATAGCACTTATGGTTTAAAAGTATCTTCACGAGTCGGCTTCCCCCATACTTATGGTCGGATATCAAACGTGTGAGCAAAGTCCAGGCTCGGAGAAAATTGAGATCGTTATCTTCATCTTCACTCCTCATCCCCGCAACTCGTTTAAAAATGCTGGTTACAGACAGTTTGCAGTCGCTGGCCCAAGACTCTGGAACACCCTTGCACCTGAGGTCACGACTGCTCCAACGACTGAACGATTTAGAAAAGTCCTCAAAACGCACTTGTTTGTGGTCTAGAAGTGATAAAATTAACGCCACGTTAAAGATTGTCAAAATGATTGATGATTATTTGATGATGATGATTTAAAACACTACAAAATGACCAACGCACGCCTCGAGCAAGCTAGCACAGTGGAGACGTTAATATTAAAGACTAAACAATTGAACCTATAAAAATTTTGTTTATTTTTTCAAACTTTTATATTTTGTAACTAAGCAGCTTTTAATTTCTTGCAAATTTTTTTTTAATGATTGTCTATATATATATATATATATATATATATATATATGACTGACTAACTGATAATCAACGATGACCTAAAACGCTTATATTACGTACTTCTATAGCGTAAGCAGCCATTAAGAAAAAGTTAAAAAACATTTTTTTATGAGAAGATAAAACAAAACAAGTAAAGAAAAAATCGAGTTTTTCAATACAAACGATTTTTTAATTGAATCATGTAATCATGTATTGTCATCCAATATAAAGCTATGCTAAAAGTTTCAGCTTCCTAGCTAGTCAAAAAGCTGGTTAAATTTTACTTGCAAGATTTACGTAAAGAGAAAGACACACACACAGACAGAGATTGTAACCTAAATGAATGTTTGTAAAAACAAACATTTTTCTAAGAAAACGCATATCTCAAAAACCAAAAATGAAAAAGTTTTAAATACTTGTATCTAGATGCTTCTTAAAAATTAAAATTTACGTGTTTCATCATTTTAAAATAAATTTTGATTCCGGGTTTTCAAGGGTGGGGTAGAAAATATGGAAGTATGTTTTTTTTTTTTTTAGAAAAACTGTCACTCAAAAACTAAAAAAGCTACAAATGTAAAATTTAGTATCTAGATTCTAATTTAAAAATGTATATGTTTCACTATTTTTTGAAAATTTAGGTTTTTGAACCTCAAATTCGGGTGAAAAAAACAATTGTTTGCTTAAAAACATAACATTTAAAATGTCAAAGTGTTGAAATTTAGATCTAGATTTGAAAAAAGTACATTACACGGTTTTTTTTGAATTTGGTATTTAGGATCAACCTACGTTTGAGTAAGGTGGAAAACTTGGGTTATATTTTTTTAGAATAACTGCCACTCAGAAACAGAAAATACTAAAAATATAAAAATTATCATTTAGATACTACTTAGAAAATGAAGTTACACACGTTTTACAAATTTATGATAATTTGGCTTCCTGAACTAAAAATTTAAGTTGGAAACAAGGATTATTTGCTTAAAAACTCAATAAATGGAAATCTCAAAACATTAAAATTCAATATTTAGATTTTTCTTAGAAAACAACGTGATACGTGTTTCATAATTTAAAAAAAATTATTATTTGAACTTTGAGGAATTGTTCCGTTAAAACAGGCTAAGTCCAGTTCAGCACAGACCGGGCCAGGCTTCGATTTTTGTGCTTATAAAACGGGCCGGTTCGGGCCTGAGATATTGTGCCTAAATAACAAGCCAGGCCTGAATTTGTTTTGTCTGAAAAAGCCGTGCAGGGCTCTATGAATGCACGGTTCAGATTATTTAATTTCAACCGTAATAAACCGTGGAATAAGTTTATCTTTTATGCAAGCTCGTAGAAATTTAGAAACAAACCGTCAGTTTAGTAATACATAATTACAAAGATTTTCAACTCAAATCTGTTTTGCACAGAGGAAGTGGTTAAGAAATATAAAGAAGGTAGCTAAGAAACTTGTTTCTGCCCGTGATAGCTACGTCACTGCATTTATATTTGCTTCGCCGTGCGCTTGCTTGTTCGAGCCATGCGTTGAAACCTCTTGACGTCTAAAAATCATAATTCCCGTTATCTATACAAATTGAAATGTGTTGTTTTGAACTGGCGTCAATGACAATGCGTTTTATTAAATTTATAAAATTAATTGTGCAACATTCAAATAAAATTAGGTAAAATTAAAATAAACCCAAACTTTTTTCAGAAAAATAAACCCTCATCTTTAAATTAATTTTAAAAAACGATATTTAATTTTTCAAATCAAAACTTTATAATAAGAACTTTGTTTTTCCTAAGTGATTAAAAAGTTTCTTATATTTTCCATCCTCACAGATTTCACATATCAAGTGATTAGAAAACTATGGCAAAGGTTTGTGTATTTTTTAGACTTATTATCATCAAAAAATACTTTGCGAAAAATTAGAATCTGCCAAATTATAAAAAATAGAGGATTTGTAAAAAAAAACAAAATTTGTATGGCTTACTTGTTAAATCCTTGCGTGCTTGCTTGCTTGAGCCATGCGTTGGTACCGTATGACACCTAAAATATACTTTCAGTCATTCAATCAAACTGAAATTTGATGTAGTGAATTGTTGTCGATGACATTGCATGTTACTAAACTTTCAGATTGATTTGACAAAGTTTAAATACAATATAAAATAAAACTTATTAAAATTTTAAACAATTAAACCGTAAAAATTACGTTTTTCACAAATCTTGTATTTTGCACGTTTTTCTTAAACTTCACATGCTTGCTAAACACTTCGAAAAATTCTTTGCGGGCCATGGCTCCCTGCTTCCCAAATAACGCCTCTGGAAATTTATTCTGTTTTCAAGAGTGCGATTTTTTTAAAGAAAATGTACGAACATGTTTATAAAAAATGGAGATGGAAGTTAATGACTTCAAATGAAAGAACTTTGTCTGGTTTCATTCAGAGGTCAAAAATATTTGTGGGTCGCAAAAATGATGGAAAAGTTTACGCTTTGATAGATTTCACTTTGGTATGAAAGTTTAATAATATCGGCTGCAGTTTAGTTTCCCAAGTTCAATGGAATAAGAAAATAAAGTTGACGAATGACGGACGGGATAAAGATCAAAATTTTCAACTGCATTTTCAATAAGAATGCTATCAATTTAAAAATAAAAGCAAGAGGGCGCTTTTTCAGACTCGACATAAGCATGGGTCGTTGGGTTGCACCCCGGCCCAATACTAAATCCGCTACTACTGTGGCATAGTTTGACTAAATGAAAAACAAATGAACAAATGAAAACGAATGTTTCTAAAATGTTTATTTTCATAATACACCACGTGGGTGTGCAAGAACTGTTTGTGCAGATTTAAAAATTCTGGACTGGGGCATTGAATTTTTGAACATAATCTCAAGCAAGCATTTTATCAGAACGAATATTTTGTTCATATCAGATGACATCATGTCAATCGCTGTTATAAAGAAATACAAAAAAGTTTTTTTCATGTAAAAGATCTTACATTTAAGAAACTAAGTTTTTTTTTATGCCAGTATTCAATTCAATATTACCAATGAGGCTCTCATGTAGGATTTTTTGTTGAAGGAACCAGAAACCAATTTAAGAATAAACTTGTCTATCCACTTTGAAAATAGATAGGCATTGAGCTGTAACAATTTCTGTGTCAAATGACGTCATTCATGAGTTGTATTTTTAATGTTAGATAGAAAATGCGTTGATGGTTACGCAATAAAAGCTTATGAGGTTTTTCCTTAATGAGTACGAGGTTGTGTCAAAATTTCAAAGCAATTGCTAAGGACGTTCTCGAGTTTAGCGCTTAGCAACACATTTAGCGACTTATTTTTATTTATATAAAAAAACACTTAATAAAAAGTTAAATAATGAGCTGATTTAAAAAAATAAATAAAAACCTTCTCCTTAATGAGGACTATGTTGTTTCAAAATTTTGTAGTATTTGGTTCAACCATTCTCGAGTCTAACGCTTAGCAACAAATTTAGCCACTTATTATCATTTATATAAATTTTTTACTTTTTAAAACATTTTGATAAAAACGTGTTCTTAAATTTTCAATAATTATTCATTTTTTGATTAAGCAGTCTTTTATTTCTTGCAAAATGTTTTAATGATTATAAGTTTATAGAATAAAAAAACTTAACCACAGTCTTCTACATACTTGATATGTAAAGTGTGTGAAAAGGAAAAATACAGGAAAATTTCAAATCACTATGGGAAAACAATATTTATATTAAAAATCCTTGATTTAAAATACAAATTTTAGTTTTTTCAAATAGATTTAAAGCTTATGGTTTTATTTTTTTAATGAAACTTTGTAATGTTTACATTTGTAATTAATTTAATTTGATATTTCATACACATTTTTTAATCAATCTGAAAATTTAATAGAATGCATTGTCATTGACAACATTTCAATACAATAATTTTTAGTTTGATTGAATCACGGGAAGTATGTTTTGTAAGCGTCAAAATGTACTAACCAATGTTAGAGAAAGCAAGCAAACCCGGCAAAATTCAAATAAAAGAATAAAAAATAATAATTCAAAAAAGAAACTTTTGTAAAAAAAATCACATTTTTATTTACGTGTGGAAAATGCACTAAAAGTATAAAATAAATTTTTTTCTTTGCTGCTATATCTTATCACAATTTTTTTGACTAAAAATAAAAGCGTGGGACGCTGATCATAATTCATGAGTTATGATGAGTAGCTCACGCTTTTAATATTTGTCATACAGATTTTTGATAAGATATAGCATAAAAAAACTTATTTTATACTTTTTAGCGCACTTAACACACATAAATTAAAACATGTTTTTGAAAAAAATTTCTTTCTTTGTATTACTTTTTACTTTTTAGTATTGTAAAAAAGTTTTGCAAAATATATCAACGTTGGGGTTGCGAAAATACGTACACAAAACACGCCTTCGCTTAACTCTGCTTGTTTACTAAACTCTTTTTGGGTGCGTCTTATTGTGTACAACACTACCAATTACCGCACGGGTTTGGTGGTCAAAATATTAAAAAAAAATTCAATTGTGGTTTCAAATATTTAAAAAAACGTTTTTGCATTGGCTATTAATGTAGGATAGTGAATGTGCGTTTATATGTTTGAATGCTACGTCGCCAATGATAGACAGATCACTCGCTATGTAGTCGCAAATCCACAGCTTATGTATTGAATGCTCTGGCGTATTTTAGTTAATTATGGTTTAACTAAGTATTTATATGACATGAAAGTATTACAATATTGCATTGCGAGCAGAAATACGTGTGTTTGGAAATTTTCACGTCAATTGGATTTGTACAAGTAATCGAGAAATCGATTACAAAACATGGATGCAGACATAAAAACAGCGTGAGTTAAATAAAAACGTGCAAAAAAGCGCATAAAAAACCAACATTTTTTTTCAAATCCAAATTTTAAATAAAATTTTTTCTTCTCTAAAATGATTCATCATTTTCTTATATTTTTCCTATTTGAAGAATAATATTTAATAGTCCTACACCAGGCGTGTTTTAACTGATATAGCAGTGTAAACGAAACACTAAAGTGTTCCTGTCGTGGATCGTAATCATAGACTAGCTCCCGATAGCGAGGCTGAGTTTGTTTTTGTTTTGTTTTAAGTGGTTGATGTTTTTATTTTATTTTATAGACTTATAGAGGCGTGGTGAAAGTTTTTGACTTTTAAGCTTGGTTTCCTGCTTCAACGTCGGCGTAGCTTACTTGACTCAGGTCAACTCAACTTTTTACCTTCCTTTGATAGTCAAATGAGGATTTTTTTTCTTCCTTACTTCTTTTTGCCCATAAAACATAAAATAAATTTGTTGAAAATTGCTTGAAACTTTTAAACTTTGTTACGTAAACTAAATTTGAATTTTGTCGCGCAAAAACCTTTGATGATTGTACATAGGCACTTTTGGCTTTGGAAATTTTTTGGTCATAAACAAAAAAAAAACTGTAAAAAATTTAAATTACCATATCTTTTTTATCTTTTTCAGATCTACATCCATGTCAAATTTTTTTCAAAATTGGTCTAACGGTTTGGATTTGTATAGAAGAGTGATTTAAAGGTATTTTAGACTGTTAGTTAAAAAAATCAAGACATACAACTGGAGATACAAACTTGGTAACATTATTGGCAACACAATGAGCAGCTGTTAGTATCCAGTTCTGATTAAGAATTACGGCACCACAACTTACACCACGGCATATAAGTCTTGCTTGCCAAGGCCACTCTCCTGGTTTAGAAGCTGCTCCGTTGATGATGTAACCGCCAGCAGCAGCAGTAAATTCGCGTAAACCACAAGCTGTAATTGGTTTTTATATTTTAATTTATGAGCAGTTTTAATAAACATAATATATTTGTTAAATTTTCTTTAACGCGAATAAAGATTACCAAAAACAAAATTGTTTGACCATTGTAACCTTACCATCTGAAAAACAATTTATCTTCATAACTTCGTGGTTTGTGCATGAACTACAATAAAATCAAAAACGAATTATAATATTTAACCAAAATAACTGATGTCTAGGCGCTAAAAATAATATTCAAAAAAGGGCGACAGATTTGGTGGAATCTTAGAGTTGTTACATTCCCTCTCACTGGCTATCAGCCTGCAACCATGACGAGTTTTACAATCAGAACTAAAATATTTTTAAAACGTGTTCTACAGATATCCAGATTCGTTTTTTAAGAAAAAAATAAGAACAAAAAAACAATATTATTCAAGTTTTATGAAAATAAAAAATTTTTCGTTGTAGAATCTACGATAAAAAAGAACAACAAATTATATCAGTTAGTTAACTAAATTGTATTTAATTTTCATAGACTAACACGGCTGGTTGTGAAACTACAAAATATCCTGTTTTGTTGTTGAAAGCTGCCGTAACTCGGTGGACTTTATCCGTCATTTTTATCACTTTCCAAGCAGATACTGCGGTCCTGAAATGTATGAAAAAAATTTAAGTTGATAATTACAAAACATATATATGACTAGCTGGGTTACCCGGCGTTTTTCAAGTTTTTTTTTATAAATATTGTTTTTTATTTTTTTAAACTATTTTATTGATTTTTTCTTTTGTTTTTTATTCTATTTTTTCTTTTTTTAATCGTTTTTCATATTTATTTTAGCTTGATTACTTCCCATAAAAAATTTGATATTTCTGTTTAAATTTTTTTGTCACTCTCGTTTGTTCTTTCTTTTTTCTTTTTTTCGTTTTCTCCTCCTATGGTTGAAAATATATAAAAGCGCTTGCATTTAGGCAAGGCGGTGTTGCTGTAGACTCGTGCGTTTGATTCCTTCTAGAATCGAGCCGAAGTAAGGAGTTGTTGATCCTATCATAGTCAAGTCTAATATGTTAAATAGCTCTGAAAGACTGGAACTCCGAAACAATATATATATATATATATATATATATATATATATATATATATATATATATATATATATATATATATATATATATATATTAGGGATGGAGCGAAACTCGTCTCGGCAACTCGGACTCGGCCGATTTGTCCGTACTCGGCAAAAAAGGAGTCGCCGAGGCCGAGTTTAAAAAAGTTTCCTATCTACAATTCAAAATATTTGATCCTATATAGATGTGTGTCTCTGTTTTGTGTTATATAAATGAATTTAAAACCATAATTGGAACTATAGAAATATTGTCCTATTAATTACTTCAAACTTTACACCAAAGTTTACACTAAAAATGTCTCAGAAATCTGGTAAAGTTTGGGATTTTTATATTGATGCTATCGACAAAGACAAGGCAAACTGTTTGATATGTCATAAGAAAATAACGAGTGGTGAAAAAAATGCACGAACATAAGGCACAACATTAATGATAACTCATCTGCGGACAAAGCATCCAGTGCAATTCAAAGAATATGGAGCAAGGCATAAGCAAATTAAGAAACGATAACGCGAAGAGGAAGCAAATATGTCACCAAGTTCGAAAACAACACACCTTGGATTTTTTGTGGAGAAAGTTAAATTGTTTTAGTTAATCATCCGCGGCATCTTGCAATCAGTAAGAAATTGCGGAGATGATTAGCGTTGATATGCTGCCTTTTCAAGTAGTTGAAGATGCTGGATTTATTAATTTATTGCATGAACTCGAACCTTGATATTCGTTGCCATCCAGGAAACATTTCTCGCGCACCTTAGTTCCGGACATGTTTTTTTCGTATATGGAATCGTTTGCAAGTCATGGTCGATGATGCAAGTTACATAAGCTCACCAACGATGTCTGGACGAGCACAAACAATTTGGATGCTTTCCTCAGTTTGACCGGCACTGGATAGACACCGATTGGCATAGGATATCCGTTCTTCTTCAACTTCAGCCATTGGAAGGTAGGCACACTGGAGAATTGATTTCGAATCATCTATAATCCATGGATGCAGATTGGAATATCAGTGGGGCGAAGAAATGCGTTTAAGTCAAAGACAATTGCACCAGTATAATACTTGCAGCTCGTCTTGCAGAATTAGACAACTTGGGATGCTACATTTACATGATTCAACTAGTGGTGGTAAAAGCATGAAAATCTGTCTAGAAGCAAGCTACAATTAAACTTTATGTGTAATAAGATAAAAATTGAAATTTTAAAGCAAAAGATCCATTCAGCACTAGTCTCCCCTATATATTATTTTATATACACTTAAACTCGGACTCGGCAAAAAATGACCTCAAATACTGCCTGTATGTATGTAAGTATGTATGTAAGTCTGTCTTTTATACAAATCCGTACCACTTCAATCTGAACAAAATTTGTTATAGAGGTAGACGAAAGAAATATGGAAGTTAAAAATATTTGCCCATTTTTTACATTTTGTGACTAAATTATCTTTTTGGGATTTATTGCATATCTTTTTAGACTATATTTTTATTTATTTTCTTTATTTATTTATTGAGCACAATACAATAAAAAAATTTAAATCAGTACACAGAAACAAAAATTAAATTTAGCTGCCCAAAGTATTATGAAAAGAGGATTGCTTCACGCTCGCTGAACGACCTGTAAAAAGATGTTTCAATTTCGAAGTGAATGAGAACCGAAAGTATGAATATAGAAATGATCAATCTAGCAGTAATAGTTTAGACCTTTATGACTTTTTTAACAAATAAATAATTTTCAAAGAGGAAATTGATATCGGAATACTTGATTACAATGGTCGACCAGAACATATTTAGGCATCTAAAAACAAATTTCAAATTTGATGTGAGGGGTTATGGTACTCCCTTGATATTTATATATTTGTATTTAAATATATACAATAATACAGAATGTATTTTTTGTCTCAGTTACGTGTATTGGGCAGCCATACAGAATATGTCATTCCATTCTTCTTTCCAATTATCTGCACACACGTTGAACTCTTTTGTGCCATCGCGAACTAGCAACATTTCGTTTGTTTTCGATATATGGACTGAAAATAAATATAAAAGTTTCAATTGTTTCTCATTCTGTAAAATGCTGCCATTTAAAGACTCACCGCAATTTATTTCGTCATCTCCGTTTTCACAGTTTATGACGCCGTCACATTTCTTAGAAATTGGTATGCACGTTTTTGTTTTCAGACAACGAACTGAATTTTTTTTGGAACAATCTCCTTTAAAATTATTAATTGAATTAATTACATTAAAGTTATGTCAGAACTTAGAATACAGATCATTGGAAGTTAGTATTCAACAATTTTTATATAGAAATCACTCTAATTATTTTCATTCATTGATTTAATGATTGATTACATATTTTGTCAGCAGTTAACATAGGCACAAATACAGATAAAATTGTACATAATTTAAGCATTGAGCTGACTAAATGTCAGAGCTTTAAAAAGTATTAAGAAGATATACATAAAAAAGTTAATAATGAAAATGATGAGATTTAATAACAAAACACTACCACATGTTAAATCACTCTCATCATCTTTGAGAGGGCAATCTTGAACTCCATCACAAAGAAATCTCGTGGAAATGCAACGCCCATTTTTGCACGCAAACTCTTCATGTTTGCAAGCTGATTAAAAAAATGTTTTTAAGGTTTCAAGAATAAGTAAAAACATAATAATTGAAAAAAACTAATAAATTAAATAAAGAAGTTTTTACTGCAATTGCTCTCATCTCTATCATCAGGACAATCTTGATATCGATCACATCGTTGTTGGCTTGAAATGCAATATTTATTTATTGGACAGAACATCACTGAGCCAACTGGACAATCTGTTGTTGTTGTTAATAGTTTTTTAATTTTTCTAATTTTTTTAATTAATGATATTTAACATCTGCCAAGAAATGAAATTACTAGCCTTCGAGATGTCTTGCTACTTTGAAAACTGAACAAATATATTCAAGTTTTTGCTTAATTGAAAATATTGAAAAGAATTTATAAAAAATAATAATATTGGTTTTAAAACTTAAAGATTTCTAAATTTTACTAAAACATCACTTTTGTGAATAAGTTGTGAAGCGGCGAAAGTTGTTTGATCAGCTGTGTACGTTATAAGTATGGTGATGCCAAGAATGGAACAAACGCTGATGGAAACCCACAAAAATGCCATCGATCTACGATTATGGAAATTCGTAGCTTGAGTGAGTGTTGTTCCATGAGGATAGCAACTGCAAAATATTGTTAGTTAGATATTTTATTATTCATTATAACCATTCCACTACTATTTACTTTTATTATCTTCCAAATATGTTTATATTTAACAGTGGTTAAATCAGTGTGGTTAACTCACCATAATTTCGTTTCTTCCAAAAACATAGATTCGCTTTTATAACTCACACTATATGCCATGATTTTATGTTTATTATAAGCTCAGTTATTTGTTTCACGGTAAAAAGCTTTATTTATTATTTTAAACGTGTTGTGATGACGTTCAGTGCAAAGGTATTTCATAGCGTTTTGTTTAAACTACGAAGTTCTATTAATTTGGAAGGCCAACTCAACTTTGAATTTGCTTGATTCGACCTTTAAAAACAACTTCAGGAGCAACGTTGAACCATTGTCCCATGCAAAGTTAACTCACGCATTGAAGCACAAATTCTTTCGGATTGTTCTTGACTAGATTGTTTTTATTAGATACTTTTAATAATTTTGCAAGGTTTTATTAGACGACAAAATAAATAATACTTACTGTAAATGCACTTGTTTAATTTTCATTTTAAATTAACGTCATCATTTTACGCCAAAATAATATAAACAACCAATTGTGATTAAAACAAATTAACTGGCAAATCTATTATAAAATAAGCTAAAATACAATAAATGTCTATATAGAGTTTGATGGTAAAAATACCGATGAAAGATGACTGCAAGTTTGAACAGCAAAAGCGAGTCTATGTTTTTAGAAGACACCCAATTGTGGTGAGTGATGTGATATGTAACGTGCGCGAGAAATGCGGATCGCAATAGGTGACACCATCAATTGAGGCGACACCATAATGAAAAATAAAATTGTCTAGGATTTTAAGTATGCGTTGTTCCAGACAAAAACGTATTATTTTACTTTCCTCCGGTTATAGATTTTGTGTGTAAAAAAAATTTAACTAGCGTTTGCCCCCTTCCCCGTTCATCAACATTTTTGTAAAAAGAGCTATTTGGTAACTTGTTTCCGGACGCCAAACCTCCGCGAAACGTCTTTGATTGGTGTTGTCTCGTTATTTGGTTAATCAGAGAGCTGTAGACAGCGCTATTTGCTTTGAATTCATTTTCTTCATAGTTTCATGATTTAGAAAACATTTGAAGGCAGATTCTTTGGTTTTAATGAATTTAAAAGATTTCTTATTCGTGCAATGAATCCATACATCAAGGGATTGCTGTCTATATCCATTTTGAATTATTGAATGACATCCTTATGTCTCTAGAAACGATGGAGTTTGCACCTGCGTCTACCCTGTGACACTGCAGCGTGACTGGCTGAATAACCCGGTACGGGAGCCGCAGTTTCTTCCACATTTTCCGCAGGGGTACTTAGCGGCAGGGACTACTAATGAAACAGCGGCAGCCCTCGCCCTCTGCTGCTCGCAAACCTTCCTTTCTTCACGCCGGATTCCATGTCAAACCTCTCTCTCATCATCGGCCTGTTTAACGCCGGTTTTGACAGCTACACGCCAGCCAGAGCGGTCAGAAGTCGCGACCTCAAGGTTAGCTGGGCTGATGCTGCATGACCTCAAATCCCTCTTGCAGACATCTTTTTAGGGCAGGAGGGGTCTCCCGGTTGAACGCGTTTCTGTGACTAGCTCACCATAAAGGATATCCTATGGGATGCGACCATCATCCATTCTGCAGATGTGTCCTAGCCAGCGCAAACGTCTCTGAGAGAAGATAGAAAAAATGCTTAACATCCCAGCCTTGGTGAGAACGTCCGCGTTAGAGACATGGTCCTGCCAGGTGATGCCAAGAAGTCGTCTGAGGTTGCGCAAATGAAAGACATTCAGTCTCATCTTTTGACGGGTGTACAGGGTCCAGGTCTCGCTGCCATACAAAAGAGTGCCCAGCACACATGCCCGGTACACCTCCATCCTCGTCCCGATGGTTAGCCTGGGATTGTCCCACACACGTTTTGCGAGGCGGGCCATGGCAGTTGCTGCCCTGCCTAATTTCACGCTGAGCTCGGCATCCATAAACAGGTTGCTCGTGATACTGGAGCCGAGGTACGTAAACCAGCCAACCACTTCCAGGGTGTGGTCACCAATGGTGATTTTGGGAACAGAGCTGACGTCCTGACTCATGACATGGGTTTTCTTCAGGCTGATGGTGAGCCCGAACTCAGTGCATGCCTCTGCAAAACTAGTAATAAGTCGCTGTAGAGCGGCATCAGAATGGGCCATGAGGGCAGCGTCATCGGCAAAGAGCTATTCTCTAATAAGAATACTGCGCACCCTGGTCTTTGCTTTGAGACGAGCGAGGTTGAAAAGGTTTCCGTCATTTCGTGAATGTAGGTAGATGCCTTCTTCGCATCCGTTGAATGCGTAGCTCAGCAACAAGAAGAAGAAAATGCCGAAAAGTGTTAGAGCTAAAACACATCCTTGTTTAACGCCGCTTTTGATGGAAAAGGGGTTTGATGATACCCCATCGTACTGGACTGTTCCAGCCATGCCTTCATGAAACAACTGGACAGCCTTTAATAACTTGGGAGGGCATCCTATTCTCTCAAGAAAGGCAAACAGACCAGACCGGCTGACCAAGTCGAAAGCTTTTGTCAGGTCATTGAAGGCAAGAAGTAAAGGTCGTCGATGGTCAAATTCCCAGCCCGAAACCCACACTGTGACTCAGGGTATACACGGTCAGCAAGTACCTGCAGGCGATTGAGGACTACTTTAGCAAAGGTTTTACCCACAGTGCTAAGAAGAGAAATCCCGCGGTAGTTGTTACAGTCGCTGCGGTCGCCTTTATTCTTATACAGCTTGACAATCCTCGCATCGCGCATGTCCTGAGGTATTGTTCCCTCTTAATAAAATAATAATAATAACATGGATAATTTATATAGCGCAGTACAAAACGTCAAAAACCTCGGATAAACACAAAAAAAAAAAAAAAAAAAAGTTTAGTTATAAGACTTAATGAACAGATGAGTTTTAAGAGCTTTTTTAAAAGCCCCAACAGAACAAGATAAACGAATAGATATGAGAAGAAGTTCAATGCTTTAATAGCGGCGACAAAAAAGGCCCGTTGTCCAAACTTGGTAGTCGTCGCAGGCACGACCAGGTCTCCAGCGGTCGCAGAACGCAATCGCCGACGGGATTCAACTGAACTGACGGGAAAGCACATTGACGTGATGTATTCAGGCGCGAGTCAATGCATGGCTTTGAAAACCAGCAGGCACAGCTTAAATTCGACACGCTCTCGAGCCCTTAATCAATGAAGTTTGTCACGCATGATATCTGAAATGTGGTCAAATTTCTTCAGACCGAAAACGAGTCTCGCTGCAGTGTTGAGTACTGACTGAAAGCGACAGAGGACATAGTCAGGTTGATCAGCGAGCAGAGCGTTGCAATAGTCAATTTTTGAGACAACAAAGCTATTAATCAGTGACAACGCAACCGATACTGGTATGCATTGTCTGCATGTCTTGAGTTGTCGCAGCTTGTAATAGCACTTTCCGAACACCTTGCCCACGTGACCAGTCATGGACATGTCTGAACTGAGCAGCACACCAAGGTCACGCATCATAACGGATGGAGTGACAGTTGAACCACCTAGGTCAATTGGGCAGCGGTCGAGAATGTGCTGTCGACGCGTCGTGGCACACCACATACATTCAGTTTTGCCAGCATTCAGTTGAAGCCTGTTGGAAGCCATCCAGTGTGCCACTTGTTGTACTGACTCTGCTGTTTTTTGAGAATGGCGGCATCAACCGCATGGGCGCAGCCAGGATTTTTTTCGGGGGGGGGGGCGGGGAGGGAGGGCCCAGGAGGAAAAACTGTTAAATAAGAAGTTTTCTGAAACGTTTACGACCCAAAAAAGTCAATGCTAAAAGTCAGTTTAAGCAACAATTAGTAATATCAAACTATATGACATTTAATTTCAGCCAATTTATTACAATAACAAATTCAGTCGCCTTTTTTGCGAAAAATGTCAATGACGGCTTCTTCATTAATGCGGAGGCCGCGATTGATGGTCATCTGGGCAAGCCCATTCAGCCTTGCCTGGCCCATTGTAGTGCGTAGATATGATGTCATCGACCTTTTTTAAGGAACGTCGCTATCGAATCAGCATCGATCGAATCAAGAATCGGTGCAGACGCTTTCTGACGGCCAAAGAGTCGGTCGATAAATCTCCACATTTCACGTGGGTTGCCTTTTTTTGATCCAATATATCGGCACCAGAACCGACTGCGCATGGAATCGTTAAGCTTGTGCATTGATCAAAGTGATGAAAGCCATATGGCACGATCAGACTAGTTAAGAGTTCGTTTAAAATGGCGCTCAAGTCGACAAACGCAACGTTTTGTTGCCGACATTCATCATCAAACCATGCGTCTGAAGATCGCCGACTACGTGAAATAGTTTTCTCAGGAACATGTTGATCCAGTACAGACCAAGTAATGTTATCGAAAAAGCCGATCATTTCGTCGACTGATGTTGGTACCTCTTTCCTCGCAGTATTAAATGACTGATGTAGGTCAATACGAAACTGGTTGAGGTTTAGTTTACGCCAGGGTCGTGAGAGAACTTTGGTGTAGCAGGCGGCAGGCGATTCTAAGTTGATGTTGAACTGTAGCAGCAGGTGATCTGACAGGCCAGTTTCAAAAGTGTTGACTTGAGAGACGACGTCAGCAGAGCGAATAACAATGATGTCGATCGTCCCACCCATCTTGTGTGTTGGCTGGTGAACGTGCTGAACCAAACCGAACGACGACAGTGTGCTTTGCAGTTGAATCGTGTGCGAGTCGCTTTGACGTTTAATGTGTATGTTGATGTCACCTGTGATCAGTACTGGGTTCTGGAATGATGTCAAATGTTCTAGGAATAAACCAAACTCTTTATGAAACATCGCGCACACCTTTTTGGAACCAGAACGATAGATCACGTCGACGATGTAGGAGTTGCTCATGACTGAAGCACTTGCACAGATATATTCGAATTTTATGAACACAGTTGCTAGTTGTAGTCTAACCAGACTCCAGAGCGAGCTATAATCGCTACGCCACCGTGGTTAAAATAAGTTGTACGATTTCGGTTTGACTTTGGGTCAATTTTGTGAGCACATTCAAGGAAGGAGAGGCCCTCTGATTTTAAACGACGAATGCATACTGAGTCGGAGTATTCATGCCACATTTCGCACAGTGTCATAATCGGTCAACAGTTGACGTACAGCATCGACCTTGTTATTTATGGCGCGGGTGTTTAGAGATCCAAGATTCAGTTTTTTTATCGAGGGGTTAGAGTGTCTGTTATATCGTTTCTATCGTATAAGTTACTACGAGTTAATTCGTTATAACTATTTATTAGAAACCAAATATAACATGAAACAAGTTCTCTTAACTTAAACTATTCAAATATGCTGCTAACCATTGAGTGGTGCAAGCTTGGGCATGTTTCATGGAGATCCTGGGGTGCCCAGAACTAGGGTCCCCCTCTCGGCTTTGCTAGCAGAGTCTGGCGGAAAGGCAAGCCGATACGGCCGGTGCCAGCTCAGTTGCAGGAGGTGCCAGAAGGCGTCGCCATGCTCGACCAACTGCCTTAGGTGCTCCTAACATGATTTATAGTTTGGGTTTACTCCCATAGATTTTGACTATCCAAGACCAGCCTGCAAAGCAGCAGGAAACTTGTGGAAGGCGGGGTCGTTTACTTCCCGTGCTGAGGCAGAACATCGGCCCACAAACCCGAAAAAGTCAATGCGGACTATATCTGTCCCGGTTTGAAATCAGAGTTTTCCTTCTCTTAGACAAACCCACCTAAAAAGGTTATGCGAGCTCTGTCTGCCCCATTTTGAATTATTACACTGATGACAATCTCAGCTTCAATAACAATTCTTTTAAACTCTCTGAATGTGACCAGGTGAGCCCACCTGAATTTCGATCTCTACACGCACGTGTTCAGCTTTGATGATAACAAGTTTTCTTCCTGTTGGATGAGAGCGATTCGCTTTTCGCCTTCTCGGTCTTTCTAATGCTTCTGAAAATTTGGCTACGAAACATATAACGACTCTCTCTTTTTTTCTCTCTTTTGCAGATCTGTAAATTCAACCGCTAATCGTCGAGTGAACGACCTACGAACAATTCAGTTACGCAAATTTGTAACCACGATACAACTCCACCCTTTCGCGTCTTAAATCCGATTTTCTGCGGGACTCTGGATTTGCCGGTGACGACTTACTAAAAGAAATATCGCTACTTTTACAAGCTACAACGTCAACAACGACCATCCCCGATCACTACAACAACAACGACGGCGACGACAGACATAAAAACATTGGCATCGACAACTTCATCACAAACCAATCAACGTCACGAAACTTTACCACGCTTTAGCAAACCTTCTGATGGAAATAGTACACAACCAAGATAAACGTCATCTTGCAAACCGCTGAGTACGACCAGCTGTCAAGAAATACTTTCCCGCCCTTGTTTTGAAAGAAAGTTGGTCAGTCGCGGCGTCCTTGCGGTGATTTCCGTTAGTTAAACGCAATTATCAAAAGGATTGCTAACCTGTCGCACAAACATTCATGCATCGATCGTTCTCATGGATTTTATTGTTCGCGATTTACAGTTTGTTTTCTCGTATTTCGACGACATCTTTATTGCTTCAACAAATTTTAATGATCACAAGATTTTCTGTTGCCTGATTATATTTCTAATGGTTGTTCTCCTAGTCATTTCGGTTATGATTTTTGTGTTTATATTTTTTTCTTTATTTGCTCCGCCACCCGCGGGGGTCTATTGTAGTTTGCCAGTATTCTAATGCACGTACACGCTTATCTGCAGCTAACGTCTACCTGTACTGTTTAGCTCGCTTGGCTTCCGCGCCTGTTAATAGCTACTTGTAGCGGTTCCTCGCCTTTTCGCCATGATAGTTCGCCTTGTTCCGTACTGTCGAAAACATTGCCATCGTCCGTTGTCGGGGATATTGTTACGTTGCTTTTGTAATTAATAAAGATAAACTGCCTTTAATTGTCTTCACCTCTAATAACATAAGTAGGCTCACCAAAATGACGTGGTCACGACAAAGTGACCCCAATTGGTTACTCTGACTACATTTGGCAACCCCGACACCTGTGAGTCTTCATTTTTTAGATTAACCAAAAGTGTTGAATTTGCATGCATGCTGAGCATACTATCTATTTCTATATATCTTTCGAACTTTGGCTTACAATGTTTAGCATAAATAGGATATATCTCCTGAAATATCTCATGATTGAAATGATCTAAATGAATTTTTGAAACAGCAAATTTTTGATGCATTCGGTTGTAGGTAACAGTTATTTGAAACTAACATCCCTTTGCTAAGACATGTTGGATTTTCTTATTTTGGTAGGGTAAGGGTTTAATTTTAATACGGGACTGCCGGTACAGTAGCAATTTTACCGATTGCAACCACGGCGAACCGCCGGGGCAATAGCATCGACCTTTTATTTCTATTTTTCTATTGATATTGTTAGGTCGTTCGTAATCTCTTGTTTCGTAATATTAAGTATTAACCTCGCGTTTATTAATATTGAGTATAAAAAGGATGCATTTAAAAAAATCGCGTTTGAGTTATACTCGAAATGTCGTACGAATAAAATTGGTTTAAAAACACCAAAAACGATTTACGAAGGCTTGGACTAGTAGACTTAGGTCACTTAGAGCAAAATTGCGCTGTTGGCTCATCAGATTATAATTACAATGCTGATAATGGTATGAATATCTCGTTGGATGTAGATAACGAGAGTTCAGCTGAAACTGAAGCCATAAACTTCAGTGTAAACGAGCTATAAACATAGAGCAAATGCAAATCAAACGATTACTACAGTGAAAATAAAGACGAAAAAATTGAGTATGGAGCGGCAGCCGAATACATTGGAAGAATCTAAAATAGGTTGATATTACTTTCTTTAAGTTAGAGTTTATTTATAATTATTCTAAAAAAATAATTTTCAATAGATCTTCCAGAAGACATAGTTCTTCCGGTGGACAGCGACAAACATTTGTTTCCCTAGAATCTTCTTTAGCCATTGAGAAGAATCGAAAACAAGTGGTATGGTTTTCCTGATAAAAGTTTTATGTTAACATACTAATATTAATTTTTCAAATTTACAGGATAATTTTTTTAAGTGTCTTATGAGGGTCAATCTCACAAGAACCGTTTGCTCCATAATGAGCTTCTTTTTGACTAAGGAGTTTGCCAAAGAATTCAATTGGATTGGAGCTAACATGAAAAGAAGCTTCAAATCTTCAAATCTTGCTAAAGTTATTTCTCGTTAGTCAAACTACTTTTTTGAAAGTTGTCGTTTTGTTGTCTTAGCTAAACTTAATCATTTATTTCTTACAGAAGCAATTCTAAAAAATAGAATTGAAGATTCACAAGAAAAAATCGAAGAGAAAATGAGGGCCTGGATAAGACAGGCACATGATCGGAATGGTGGTAGAAGAAAAGAACCAAACTTGACACTACTGTATATTGCCTAAATATATTTTACATCTGACATTTTTTAATTTGTTTTTGCATTTTTTTTGTCATTTTAATAAAAGTTTTTTACTCTTTTTTGTAGTTTTTAAACATGGGATTTTGAGTAAGTTTCACATATGGTATATGTGTGGCCCATGCGTGAAACGTCAGAATGCCTCATTAAGCGATGTGGCGGTTATGTGGCGCTAAGGTACATTCCGTGCGGTAAACATCAAAATGCCGCATGTGGCATTATTGCGCGCCGGCGAACAATTGCCTGTTGGCCCTAGCAGTGGCCCACGCGTATTTTACGCAGGCGGCCCACACCTAAATTGCTATCTGGGCAGGTAGAATTTTAAACTAAACTCACAAAAGAAGTAGTGTAATCCTCCGTAAATCTATTCTAATTTAATTGTTTAACATTACACATTACACAGTTAAAAGCACAGTTAGAATTTTAAACTAACTCACTAGGAAATAATGTAAACTTCTCTAAATCAATTCTAAGTTCTAAATTTCCAACATCACATTACAAAGAAAAACTGGCAAATCCTGAAATAAAAAATAAAATTTTTAAACCGTTTTTTAGGTTTGCTTATGTGAATGTTATTATACTAATTCATTATTAATAATATTGTTACTAAAGTAATAATTAATTTAAAAACTTAACATTATTGACACAAAATCTTTCCTGCACAATAGTAAATTTCTTGTTAGTTGGTGGGCGGCCTCATTTGAACAAGATCTTATAAATCCACTGGAAGCAATCAAACCAGTTAACGGTTTTCTTTTTTAGAAATTTTTTTGGTAGCAAAAATTAAAATTGTATACAATATTTGTTTTAAATTTACAAATTTTATATTCTTAAGATTTTCTTTTTCGCACCCCCCTATTAGAACGGCACCTCATTTTATAGGGATTCGCCCAATCGGTTAAGAACCCCTGTTTTAATATAATTGAAAATTTTTGGTTAGGTTGTTTGTATTAAGATAACTTGATTTTTTAGTTAAAAAAACAAACGATGAATAAAGAAATTTAAATAATTTTTTTACAGTTGTTACCCTCATGGAACAACTCTGAGTCAAAACAGCAATTTAGAGAGTCGTAGATTGATGGTTTTTTTGTGGGTGATCATAAGCACAATCGTCATTATTACAATAACTGTTTTTGCCGCATATATGACTGACCAATTCTCATCTACAGCTTCACATGTTTTTCATAAAAGTGAGAATGATAAATATTAGTTTATATTATTTGGTCAGTCTCAGACGTTATTTGCAGATGTCGCAATTTGTTGTAAGTTTACGAATGCGCAAAGAAGACCATTGACCAAATTGTGTTTGAATTTATAACATCAGTTTTCACCAACTCTTACACTAGACTTATTTTGATTTAATTTGTTAAAGATAAGAATCATTTTAATACAATTTTTTAATGGGATCAATTAGTCCAAGGTCGGAAGCTCTGTGTGCAAATTAATCTAATAAATACAGTTTGTAATCGCGATGAATCGTACAATTATTTATTTTATTTTAATTACATGTTTTTATTATTAGTTTTTATTTATTTTTTCAATTGTTACATTAAAACCTTTAAATCATCTAAAATTATTTTTGACAAATGAACCGTAAACAACTTTAAACTTGTTAAATATCCTTTTAAAATGTTTATTCGTCGATTACAAATTTTTGGCAAACTTTTTCTTTGACGATAGTAAGTCTATAAAAAATTGCTTAAAGTTTAATTATTTTATTCTATAATTAACTCAAATTTTGTCCAATCAATTTTAAAAAACTAACAGAATGTAAGGTCCGCAGCGCCAAACAACGCTACTAAATTTCAACCTGATTGGATAATGGAAAGTTGGTTTTTTCAAATGATAAAGAGTCCCAACGTATTGCTCAAGCAAGCAAGCAAACACGGCGAAGTTAATATAAAGAATTTGAAAAACAAACGATTGCAATATTATTATGACTAGTCATTTGCAACCATCCCTATACAACTTGCAATCTTTCATTTGTTGCTCTATTTGTACTATTTACTGCAATTGGAGACTATTTCACCTGCTCCATTGGTTTTGCGTTTTTTAAAATATATATTTCATCATATTTTTATTCAATTAAATGATATTTTTATTTAAAGTTTTTAGAACTGCAAGAATCCTCGAAGGTTTGCAAAACATTTTAAAATAAATGTAAACATAAATAACTTAAATTTTTAAAAGTAATAAAATTAAAACAGATTGTCCAGTTGGTTCAGTGATGTTTTGTCCAATGAATAAGAAATGCATTACAAACAGACAACGATGTGATCGATATCAAGATTGTCCTGATGATAGAGATGAGAGCAATTGCTGTAAGATTTATTGAGTTTGAAAAACAATAATGACAATATTGTAAACATTCGTTTTTATTTAGTAAGCTATAAGAGAAACTTATGACAGATCTTTTGAAACTACAACTAAAGAATATATGAGATAGCAAAAGCTTTGCTCTGACGTTAAAAATTGGCTGTAGTAGGCCCTTACATTGTAAACTAACCTTCACGTACCAAGTAAAGGAAAAAAACGAGTTTTTTAACACAAACTTTGATTTCAAATACACTCGATGTGTGACTGTGTATATGTATACGAAAGATGTTCAAATTACGTTTTTTTAATTAAATCATGTATTGTCATCCAATATAAAAATATGCTGAAAGTTTCAGCTTCATAGCTAGTCAAAGAGCTGGTTAAGTTTCACTTGCAAGATTTGCGTACAGAGAAAACCACACACACACACACACACAAACAGAGATTGTAACCTAAATAAAAGTTTGTAAAAATATAAAAAACCCATATCATATCAAATGCTTTTCACTACTAATCTTTCGTCATATTATTGAAAGACATTTTGTAAGCACAAAAAAAGACTTACTTTAAAAACTCAGAGAACAAATTAGGCAAATTGAAAAATCGAAAATGTTTCAAACGCTTAGGAATCTTTCTTTTAGTAAAACATCTGGGCGAAGTTATAGTTTTTGGATCTTTTGCTGATATGTCGCGACTATTCGTACAACAAAACTTAACCCCGTCACATTTAATACCGGTAATATAATATTGCGACATTCAATTTCACTGGTTTTTAAATCTCGGTAATCAAAATCCCGATGACAATTATTACCGCGAGACCTAATCCCGTCTACAAATAATGTTACGTAACTATTACATATAACTCTTTAATCCAAGTGATTAATAATTAACCCTTGACTGGCTAGTAGAACCAAGGATATCTTGACTAACTCAATCCTAATGTTTTAGTGCTTATTATATTATGATTATGAATGAATTGATGTAGCAAACTACAGAAGCGGCCTGGCCAGCGGGCTGTTCGGATTGTGCAGTACTCTAGTCCTAGTACTACTACATTAAGATTTCCAGTAAAGTTTGATAAGACTAATGAAGTTTCTAACTCTGCCTAAAATAATTCATGTGGTCATGAGTAACTCCATTAAAGTTTCATAACTCTTTATTTACCTTATTGTTTTTATTAGTTTTCCTATAAACTAATAGTCATGTATTCATTAAGTCTATGTTTGTAATTACTTAGTCATGTATTCATTAAGTCTATGTTTGTAATTACTTAGTCATGTATTCATTAAGTCTATGTTTGTAATTACTTAGTCATTTATTCATTAGGTCTATGTTTGTAATTACTTAGTCATGTATTCATTAAGTCTATGTTTGTAATTACTTAGTCATGTATTCATTAAGTCTATGTTTGTAATTACTTAGTCATGTATTCATTAAGTCTATGTTTGTAATTACATTTCCATGTTTTATTATAACTATTTATATTGTTGTTTTTGTTATTAGTTTTCCGCTGAATAAATTGTAGCTTGTTAATTGACTATAGAATATATATTTGGATGATTCTTGTCATTTTGTTATTTGTTCTCTGGGTTCATTGTTGATTCGGAAAAGAAGATGTCGAATGAGAACGTGGACATGCACTATGTGTTGGAATTGAGTAACGCAGTTTGTAAGTTTTAATTAATTTATTAAGAACACTAACATACAACTCGAGAGGCACAACGATAAAGAAGCCTGAAAGCACGAGCACTAAACAACACAGATAAAACAAAGATATGTCTTGCATAAATAATTCCAACACTATGTCCTGCAGTGTTCATGATCAAGTTATGGATCGACATGAATTGGCTTTAAATGGTATAGCTCGAACACGAACGTAGTTGAGGGATATCATCACGGGCTCCGGCTTTGTTAAGGCATTTCTAATGGTTGTAAAAAGTAGATTTTTTGCATGCAGGTGTAGATCCAATGACAATACAATAACCGTTCTCAAATTTAAAAAAAATTAAAAAAAAAGATTTAAACATAGAAAAACACATAATTAGGAGAAGGTTCCACCTGTGGCTAGGAGTGGAACTTTTGCACATGCAGAGTGTGAAATTAAAAATGAATTAAATATAATTTACAAAATACATTTAAACTTGTTAAAACTTGTTAAAGAAATTGACATCTAGATTAATCCATTACAATATTTGCTCAACACTTAAATAAAAAATAAAATTGATTTTTTTAAAATCAACGTTTATATATAAATGTACTAAAAACTTAAAAATAAAATTTAAATGTACTAAATAAAAATTTTTGAACCAAAACGTTTGCTTGGTTCAGAAGATAAAAGCGTAGGCGCAATAACTATAATCTGTAATCTTTATATATTCGACTGACGCCTAACGCTTCCGAACGAAACAGAAACGTTTGGTTTGAAAAATTTTATTTAGTATACTTAAATATTATTTTGAAGTTTTTAGTACATTTATTTATAAAGTTTCTATTTACTGTCATCATACTACAATGTGAATGCTCCTGACAGACATCAAGCAAGACCTTGTGAAACGGAAAACTCTACTTCTTCCTTTCAATGTCTGGTCCAGTAAATTCACCCAACAAAAAATATTTTTGCTTGAATGCTCGAGTACTCGATCTATGTTTGGTTAAACAGAGGATCTTGTTTTACTCAGAGCAATCGTAGGTACGAAACAAAGATTTGCCTCTCAGCTACTGTTTAACGCTAATAATAATAATTTTAAAATATAGGTTTTATTAGTCGATTAAATTATAAAACTGAAATAATTAAAATAAAATACCTGTATCCCAGTGTTAACAATAATAATTAATGTATACGGAAGTACCAAGAAATTAACAAAACATGGTTTTTTAAATTGTAAAATTTAAATTATAACTGACAAATCTATTTTTAAATCGTAACCCTTTATAAGATGATAAAAAAGAAAGTTAAGCTTTTTAATGCAGAATCAAAACTGCGCTGATGTCCCTTCTATATAAAACGAAGACTGTAATTTTTTGCAGTATATGTTATTGTTATTGCCTGAGCTATTTTGAACAACTTAACTATCGTCGGTATTATATTTTGTCAGTACGGCATAAAATGCCATTGTATGGAAAGTTATCGGGATTAAAAATCGCGATATTTAAACTCAACGGAGTTAAAAGTCAATGGGATTAAAAGTCATCGGAATTAAATTTCATCGGAATATAAATGTCATCGGAATTAAATGTCCGATATTAAAAGTCGCCGAGATTGAGTCATCGGGATTAAATGTTACAGGATTAAAAGTACGGTATTAAATTTCGCGGTTCGAAATGTCGCGGATTTAAATGCTGTGGAAACGTTGATGAGGATCCATTCTGCTAGTAGTAGAAAAGCATTGCTGTGTCTTTTGGTGTAACATTCTAGAGCGACTTTGGCACTACAGTTGGATAACACGAGTTTGGCGCTGACATGGCGAAGTTGCATCTAAAGCCTGTCAGTTTTTTAAAGGGTGTGTGCACCCAGGAAATTATGTTTTGCTCTTTAATAATTTCTTGAAAACATTATGGAAAGCTCCGGCCAACTTAAACTGAAGAAATGTGATTTGGATTTCGTTGACAGAGATTTTTTAACATTATTCAAAACCGAAGCAAAATCTTGACTATTTATAGAAGGACGCCAATTGGATTATGTTGGACTTGGTTGATTTTGCCCACAAAGAGTTCCTGTCAGGGTGGGTGCTATTTTATAAATTGAAACTTTTCTTAAAGTGCAATTTCTACTACGGTTTTCAGAAAAAGATAAAGCGTTCAGGCCAGTTTTTTTAAATGATAAGATCATAATTTCTCTGACGCATCTAAATACGGATGGTGGGGGCATAGAGTCCGTATTTGTGCCGATCCATGTAGCTTTCAAGTTATAGTTTCAGTTTGTACTGGAACTGCAAGTGAATGAAAATTTTTAGTGCTACAACTAGTAATAATATAAATTAGTAATACTTTTGCGTTTACTAAAACTATTATTATTATTATTATTAATAAAATAATTGTTTTTAATTTTTAATGCGCATTAGTCATCATTTTTTAAATAAAATTTAATGTTCAAAAATAATTTTCTAGCTTGTTTGAATAAAGAATACTCTTGCGCAAATGGTCGGTGCATTTCGGAAAACTTTTTATGTGACGGAAATAAAGACTGTCCTAGTGGTGACGATGAAGGTGAAAAACTCTGTGGTAAGGTTTTCATATGCACGTAGTAGTAATTTTTTAAATCCTTTATATTATTTTCGATTGTCTTCCCGTCTGTCTGTCTGTCTTCCTGTCGGTCACAAACTTTGAGTCTCAAAATTAACTCACTTCCCGTTATCCGATCAAGCTGAAATTTGGCACATCGACTTGGGCTGCGAGACAATTGAATCTATCAAAATTTCAGTTTGATCGGATATTGTATAATTAAGTTTTTCAAAAAATTCAAAAATTCAAAATTTTTTTTTCAAAAAATTCAAAATTTTTGTCAAAAATTCAAAATTTTTTTTTCAAAAAATTCAAAATTTTTGTCAAAAATTCAAATAAAAAAAATCTAGGATCGTATATAAAGGATTTATAATAAAAACTTTGTTTTTATGGGTTAGTTTTTTAATTTTCTTAAATAATCATATTAGCTAAACTGTAAAATTAATTTTTAATTTTATTAAAAACAACGAAATATTTGTATTCAAATTTTTGTTTTGCATGTGCAATTAAAATATTTCTTTCGATAAAACCTTTTAAAAAAAATGTGCTTGCATATCTAAACATCATCAGTAGAATGACAAACAACAGTTTAAAGCAGTATTAATTTTATATTTTGCTCTATTCAAGTATTTTTTACGTTTCATAAAGGAAACTGCTCATTACGGAGTTCAGTTAGATGCTTCAAAACACGTCTGTGCTTACCGATTGCTAAGATGTGTAACGGCATAGTTGACTGCGAAAACGATGGAGATGACGAAATGAACTGCAGTGAGTGTGTTAAAATTGACAATTAAAAAAAAAAACATTTGAAAGTTTTATTTCATTTTACAGTTCGAATATCGAAAACAAACGAACTGTTGTTACTGCGCAACGGTACACAATATGTTAATGTATGCGGTGAGTCGTGGAACAGTACGTGGAGTGACTATGTGTGTAGAATCGTTGAACATACGTAAGAAACGCACTTTTGTTTGAAGCAGTTATTAATTCTATAAAAAAACTTGCTGTGCAGCTTAAATAAGAATTAAAATAAAATACAATAAATACAAATTTCTAAAATTCAATAGAAGAGTAAAATCAACATGGATGGAACAGAAAGTAACAAATAAAGTTCACAATATCTCATCGATGCTTCTAAAAGAACATTTACTAGTGATTGTTTCCCAACAAACAGAGTATGTCAGTTGTTGAATAATTTTTTTAACTCTAATATTAATTGTTCTTACATAAAATTTCTATCAAAATCGAGAATGGCCTAATTATTGAATGTTGTTATATTAATTATTAAAGGCAGTTAAGGCGCATGCTATAACTTTGGAGATTGGCGCTTGGAGTCCAATTTTAATTTCAACATTGTTAATGTGTTTTATATTATTGATAAAACAAATTAAAATTTTTAATGTTGATTTGTTCTTGTTGAATTAATATATTTAGATATAGGGGCGGATACAGGATTAGCAAAAGAAGGGCGACAAAAACGGGGTGGTTAAGAGTTTTTTTCCTTATTGTGTCGGATTTATAGGTTTTAACACATACTTATAGTCAAAATTTAGTTTTACAAAAACTGAAATTCTGTAGCAGTTTTTTTAACAAAATAGTGTAGTTATTTAGGTTCATTGACCTTTATTAGAGTCGAATTTTGTACAACGCTTGGCATGTCATCATAAAGGCATGATCAGTTCCAACAGAAAAAATGAGTAATATTTCCAAACATAATTATATTTAGTATGATACTACTAAATGATTCATCAAATTTTAGAGCAACAATATTAGTAAGCTTAAGATGTGTAACATGTTTTATTCACTCTGTACAGTTTAAACAACAGTCATAAGCAAGTTAAGCGTATTAACTTTAAGAAAAGTAAATTCAAATCAATATAAACAAATAAAACAAACTAAAAATACAAGAGGACGGGATGTTATGACAACTGTTGCTCTATACTCTGTCGCTAGACCAATGCTTTTGGATAAAGTAACTGTCTGTGAATTGTGTAATGACTTGACTTTTTTGCAACGAAAGGGGTCTCGGACTCCCAGGACTCCCTCATGTATCCGCCCCTGTTTGGATAGAGTTGGTAAATTGGCTACAAATCCTTGTAAGGTTTTTTTTATTTAATTAATTCATCAGATCTCAGTCGTAGTTTAGGATTTATTTTGGACAGCAAATAATTTTGATTAGCCAAATTTAGTATGTAACAAAATTATTTTATTTTTATCTTTGATGAATCCGACAATTATCGTCATATTTGGAATAAAAGGAAATAAAAATTTGATAATATTTAACCATTCGTTAGTCAATAGCTAAACTTCTAGGCCACGGATGATCCTTTGTTGCATTTGCTAGTTTCACTTCTTATTTATCTCAAACCAAATTATTATTCTTATTTATCTCAAACCAAATTATTATTCTTATTTATCTCAAAGCAAATCAAGCAGCAGCATTTAGAACTTACTAAAGTGGCAACAGCGTCCATGGCAATTCTGGGGGGTGTTACCGTTATAATTGACCGACCAAGTTTTTAACCCTATTTAATTTTTATTTAATTCTCTACGCCATGGCTTACCAAGAAATACTTTAAAAGTTTGGAATAAAGGTTTTAGTTTTTCTGCCTATCTTGTAGATCGTTCTCCTGTTAATTAACATCACTTTTTTATATTATTTTATTGGCTTCCCATTAACTATAAAATGATTTTCAAACTCCCTGTAATGATGTTCAAACTGAAAAAAAGTTTTTGAAGAGCACCATTGAGCTTACAAAAAAGTGCTATACACGCTCATTTTAATTGATTGATTAATTGTTGATTTAATGTACTAAATATTCAATTTACACAGTTTCTGCAAAAATGAAGAAATTGTAAAAATAATATGTGATCCAGAAGGTATGGATTCTACTTCGATGATTTAGTAATGCTTTGTATCATAAATAATGTTTAAAAAGCAAATCAAGCAGCAGCATTTAGAACTTACTAAAGTGGCAACAGCATCCATGGCAATCCTGGGGGGTGTTACCGTTATATTTGACCGACCAAGTTTTTAACCCTATGTCGTCAACCCTTTATTGTAACACATTCTGTCAACCTTAGGTGTTAGACATCCCAGCTTCAAACATGATGACATTATGCGTTTTAAAGTATTTTATTGAACGTATCTAAGCAAGATGTGGTCATTGAGATAACACTGATTGTCAGGGGTCGCTCTACCGGACCTCCTGACAAGTGTATCTTGCACCCGTCAACCTGTCTAGACTCTCAGTCTAGACAGGAACCTAGACATTAATTCTCAGACGTTCTTTTGCGCGTTTTCTGAGACTATATATATAGCGATTTGAACCCCGCCAGGACAGAGCTTTATTTAGTATTAGGCGAAGTCCTGCGTGTTTTGTATTTGGGTTTTTGTTATTAACTGCGCTTTAATAAAGTTTTTTGTTGTCGTTCTGAGTTGTCTTTTCTTCCTGGTGTTTACGTCATTCCTGCAGGGAAGACTGTTACATTTTGGTGGCAGCGGTGGGATTAAGTATCAGGAGGAAAGAAGTGCTCTCCAGCAAAGTTCGACAAGCAAGTTCTTGCCGGTGAAGTTCTCCTTGTGACCAAGGCTCGCCAGACGTTTTCGGGATCATCATCGGATCAGCTAACCAGTTACGAGTCTTTCCGTGGCTAGAATCGGCCGACCCATCCGTGCTCAAGGTTTGAGTTTCTTTTCGAGTTTTCCCGCCGGTCTGAGTTAAGATAAGTAGGTTTTTTATTTTGATACTTATCTGGTTAAAGATGGATAGTATGTCGTCCGGTGTTCAGGGTTATGGAAACCTAGCGCAATTACCCGGAGGGAATGTGTCTCCAGAAAATTGGAAGGATGCGGGGAACGTTAGAAGGAAAGACTCTGGTGGGTGGGTTTAGCGAAGATCCGACATGGGGAGATCGACAAGGAGAACGTCACGAAAAACAAAAACGTAGAAGTATGTTGGACGGCAAAGAAAGGAGGAATGAGTTGGAAATAGAAAAACAATTGGAGAATCAATTAATAGATAGATCGTTACGAGAAAGGATGTTGAAATTAGAAGAGAGGTTGTTAGAAGAAAAACAAGAAAATAGAAGACTAAGATGGCTTAAATTAGAAGAGATGAGAAGGGCTGAAGAAACAAGGCAATTGAGAATGGAAGAACCCGAACGAATGATAGTTCAAAGAACCGTCGAAGCTCGAACGGGAAGCATGGCTACACAGCTGCAAAAATACAAGCTTAAAGCTGACGAACACGATACATTGAACGACGTCCTTGAAGAATCGAAAAAGAAATGGTCGCGAGAAGTTGAAACCTTTCAAGAGAGGATCGCACAATTAGTTGAAGAAAACGATAAGCTCAATAAATCTAAAAAGAAACTGCTTTATGAGTTTGATGACATCACTGTTTTTCTGAACAAGGAAAGATCAAAGTTCTCAGTAATTGACAAAAAAGCAAAGAAAATTTGATCAAAGTCTGACCGAAGAAAGAGCCATCTCTGAGTGGTTGACAATTGCAAGAGATAACTTGGAGAAGGATCTCAGAGAAAAAGAAACAAAAATTCTCAACCTGACTCGACAAGTTGATGGGCTGAACGAAGATTTGACCAAATCAAACAGAGCGAGAAGTCAACTGCAGAGAGAACTTGATTACCTGTTGCAATGTTAGAAAAAGACAAGAGAGCTCGTAAAGCTCAGGTGGAAGCCCAGAAACAGATGATCGGGGAGCTCGAAGTTCAATGAACCAACAATGCCAAGTTGAGACTGGAAGTAAATATGCAAACCTTGAAAGATCAGTCGATGAGAGAGGCGCAGTCAAGAGAGAAAATGAATGAAGAAAGTAGAAAGGGTTTTCTTAAAAAGATAAGAGACGTGGAAGCTGAACTTGAAGAAGAGAGGAGACAGAGGCAGTTTGCAACGAATGCCCGGAACAAGCTTGAAGCTGACTTCAGAACTATTGAGGAACAACTTGCTAATGCTCTGAAAGTCAAAGATGAAACTGTAAAGCAGTTCAAACCTTACCAGGTTCAGATCAAAGAATTCATGCACGAGATCGAATTTATCAATGTAACCAAACAAAAAATGTCAAATGCCATTAAAAAGAGTGACAAAAGATGCAAGCAGCTTTAAGCTGAACTCCAAATTCAGAAAGATCTGGCAGTTTCAGATAGAGCCAGAAAAACTCTACATGGAGACTACGAACAAGATATCTATGAGCGTCATTATAACACCCGTAAGAAATATAATTCTTGGATACTGCTTTGCATGGTAACCATATTTTCCGATCATAATCCCCTCTCTTATATCACGGAGCCGCCGATTTCCTCTCCTGGATAGGGGAGTAGTCTCTCAAAACGAAGAGCTGAACGACATTTTTTACTTGTCGTAATTATGCTTATTATTATGTTTATTATTTACTGTTATAAACTTTGAAAATTTGTTTTCTAGCATAAGCCCAGAAGCACATTGTACTAGTTGTATTTCTAGGGGCATAGGTTTTCTCTTTTGTTGTCTTAGTTGCAGATCGTTGTGATATTCTATAATTAATGATATTGTTGAAGTAGTTGAATTTCTTTGATATGCCGTGATGATGATTCCTTCGTTAATACAATTCAGACCGGTATGGGATTAAACTTGGATGGGTCGAGCTGGTTGTATGGGTGGTTTTACTGGTGGGAGTAAAAGTTACTTTCAGGAAGAACATCTCCAGTTTAAAGTCGACCTTGAAATCCTGGTAGACACGATACATCGACAAACGAACACCCATTCTTCATCCAGATTATCTACAAAGTTCTGCTTCTCCGATTCCACCCACTCCGCATCTTCCACGTCGTCTTCTTTGTTGTCCCCGACCTTGAAGCCCTGGTAGGCACGATACATCGACGAACGAACACCCATTCTTCATCCAGTACTGTGAAAGATAACATTTAAGATATTGAAAGACTGTTCAACATCTTCGTTTTGAGGGGGAGTTATGTCAGGGGTCGCTCTACCGGACCTCCTGACAAGTGTATCTTCCACCCGTCGACCTGTCTAGACTCTCAGTCTAGACAGGAACCTAGACATTAATTCTCAGACGTTCTTTTGCGCGTTTTCTGAGGCTATATATATAGCGATTTGAACCCCGTCAGGACAGAGCTTTATTTAGTATTAGGCGAAGTCCTGCGTGTTTTGTATTTGGTTTTTTGTTATTAACTGCGCTTTAATAAAGTTTTTTGTTGTCGTTCTGAGTTGTCTTTTCTTCCTGGTGTTTACGTCATTCCTGCAGGGAAGACTGTGACACTGATAAAAAATTGCAATGTTATTGTTAACAAATAAACTCTAAAATGTAAAAATTGTCACTTCTTAAACACACGATTGTTTTGTATATTGGCCGGCCGTGCATAGATGTCCAGATTTTTGCAAACCAGCATGTATTAGCACTCCCATGAAAGCCATATCCTTTACCTCATTCCTATATGTCTATCTCTGTTATTCACTCAAAAATTTCTAATGCTCTAGATCGAGGACAGCCTACAATTGGGGTCTTTCTGGACTTGGCCAAGGCCTTCGACACAGTGGACCATGCAATCTTACTGGAAAAGCTACAGCATTACGGTATTCGTGGCAGATGTTTAGCATGGTATCGGAGTTATTTGAACAATCGTACCCAGATGGTCTCTTTTGAAAATTCTATCTCTTCTACAATACCAATTACCCTGGGAGTTCCACAGGGCTCGGTGCTTGGCCCACTCCTATTTCTGATATACATCAACGACATGTGCAATTCCTCTGAGTGCCTTGAATTTCTGCTCTTCGCCGACGATACGAATGTATTCATATCTGGTGATGACCTTACCGAACTTTTCTCTGTTATGAACAAAGAATTGATGGGAGTTGCTAACTGGTGCAGAGCAAACGTTCTTTCACTCAATGTAAAAAAAACTGTTTACATGTTGTTTCATAAAGCAAGGAAAAATATTAGCCTTAATGAACTGTTTATATGTATTGGTGACTCTGTTCTGTCTCGTGTTAATGCATGTAAATTTCTTGGGATTGTCATAGATGAACATCTTACTTTTAAACCTCATATTCAGTATGTAATTAGTAAGTTATCAAAAAATGTTGGAATCATTTCACGTATTCGCCCTTACATTACTCTACCAGTAGCGGTCACTTTATATTACTCATTTATATTTCCTTATTTAAATTATTGTAATTTAATTTGGGCTTCTAATTACTCAACTTATCTGCAGCCTTTGCTTAAACTTCAGAAAAGATATTTACGTATCATCTTCAGATTACCATGTAATTCTCACACTGATCCATTTTTTAGACAATTGAACATACTTAAAATTCAATAAATAAATCATTTTCATTTGGGAATCTTTATGTATAAACTTGATCATAATATGCTTCCTGATTTATTTAGAAAATTGCTACCTCAATCATCCTCATTACATTCTTGTGTGCCTCGATCATATCCAAGGTATAGACCCCCCTTTGCTAAATCCAACATAAAGCTTCGCTCAATTGTATGTGCGGGTCCTAATGTGTATGCAAAAATTCCGATGACTATATCTCAACAACCAAATTTATCCTGTTTCAAACGATTACTTAAAAAGTTTATTATTGAGTCGCCAATGTTTCAATAGCACTTGTACAGGTTCAATATATTTCTAATTATTATTTGTGTACAACGAACTCTGTAGGCAGCCTTCTTAGCGGGATGTAAATACCCTTTAGGTTTTTGCCTTTTGACATCGTTTTTGTTTTATGGACCGATAACCTCGTTGTCATTTTTTTTAGTGTCCGATTGCTGATGCTGTTTCGTTTTCTGATGTCAATAAAAAAAAAAAAAAAAAAAAAAATTCCTCATTAGGTTCTACCTTCACGTGTTGTTCAACATCTTTATTTTGATCAGCTCTATCCCATTCATGAAAATTTTCATTTTTTCGACGATTAGTATTTTTCACAATCAGAAAAACCATATCATCTGTCATATGTAATCCAAAACCGTTAGTCAAGTCTTGGAAGTTTTGTCCAACAGCAGTAATGCCATGTTTTTCAGTCAAAACATTTTCTGCCGCCGTCTGTGCTAATGGTTTTGCAGTTTGCAACCAACAAAGGCAATTTTTGCCAGTGAGAAATGGAGCAGTGATTATTGGATGATTTTGAGACGGGTAAATCTTACGACGTACAGGTGGCGGTCCACGGTCGGATCTCGCTTCAGATTCTACATCACTTGCTTCTTCAGGATCACTTCTGCCATCTACATTGGAGTAGTGTTTCACTTTTTCACATTCTGGTAATCATAATTTTGTTGAAATGGGCTTCAACGTTGATGGGGTTTCGAACACCCCAGGATGACGGAATATGCCGTAGGATCCTTTAACCATTCGCATTTCCAATATTCATCATTCAAATTTGTCCAAATATTGTCAGATTTTTGGGAAGATAGGGCTACTAGATGTCACAGAAGCATTTTATTTTATTTGGTTTAATAAGTGAGAAACAGGCTCAATTATACCCTCTGGGGTGTGATACACCCCAGGTTGACGACATAAGGTTAATAATTGTTTTTTAACATAAAGGTAGCAAAAGGAAAATAAAAAAATATTAACATAAGGTTTAATTAAGTGCGGTTGCAGTTCCAAGCACTGTAACAATGCTGCTTAAAAAAATTTTTTGATAGGAATCTTCTCAGAAAATTTTTAATATTTCAAAAGTTTCTTATATTTGAGATGGAAAAGCAGAATATTTTCAACTTTGCCTCAGAAAACTCAGATATTATAAAATTATTCGAAAGCAGAAAATCATATTTATCACCTTCTTTTAGCTTTACTTAATGTTTGTCTGTTTGTAAAGCAAATTTGTAATTGATTTTTCAACCACTTCCCATTAATTGTTTTACTTCAAATTTTGCACATGAACGTACTTTTGAAAACAAGACACGAATCCAAGATCGTCATTTGGCTTGGGAATATCATTTACCATTAAACTTTTAACTTTAAATTTTTGCGCAAAAACGTACTTTTGAAGACAATACACATATTCAGAGGCGACCTTTAATCCATGACAATTTTTCCAAATTATTTTTCTTGGAGAAATAGAAATGGAGCAAGTTTTAGAAAATATTTGGATTGAAGTCAAAACATAAATTTAGGAGCATTATTTGGGAAAGAAACAAAACGCTTTAATTTAAAAACAAAATTAGTTTTTTGTTATCCAAAATGTTACCAACTGTTTTCTTTAAATTAAAACTCAAGTTTTGCTTGATGACATTGAAAATATTCGTTTGCACAGAACTATTAAAGACAATTAAATTTTATTAGTTGCAGAATGTGGTAGACGAGAATTTAAAAATAGTGGCAATAGTGGTTACATTTTGTACGGATCAGCTTCTAAACGAGGAGAGTGGCCGTGGCAAGCAAGGCTGGTGTGCCGGGGTGTCAGCTGCGGTGCTGTGGTATTAAGTCAAAGCTGGCTGCTTACAGCTGCTCATTGTGTATCTTCGAACTCAACTCCGTATGTTGATTATAATCTACTTTGTTTATTTTATGCCGAATTAAAAAAAACTGTTAGCATCTTTGCTAGGAAGAAATGTTTTCTTGTGAGATTTTTATTGTGGCAGCACTATAAGAATCAGTTTAATTTAAAATATGGTTTCAATTAGAAGACAAATTTTTAAAGTCAATAATTTAAATATTAAATAATCAAAAGTCAAATATTTATTTAAAAACTAAAAACCAAAACAAAAATTTGTCAAAAAATTAATTTTGTGAGTCTGAAAGTTAATAGAGTTAAACTTAATTAAAAAGAACCAACTTGGTTAAATTATACATCAGATATATGCCTGAAGATTGCATTGTTCTGATGGGAGCTGTGAACGTTTTTGACGGCAAATGGATAGTTTCAAACGTTGTTCAGATACGTGTTCACCCTAAATACAACTCGGATAAAATACTTCACGACATAGCTATGGTACAACTTGATAAGAAAATTACATTCACACCCTACATAAATTCAATATGCTTACCATATGGAATGTTGACGTCAAAAGACTTCAGCATCTGCGTCAGCACTGGTTTCGGTAAAACCATCAGAGGTTGGTTTCCATTAGTTTATTTGTAAATTAATAAAATATTTTATCATTGAAACTTCTGTAAATTGTACAATTTCTTTTTTTTAACACTTTGTTGCTCCATCTTGGACATGGTCGCATTGAAGAGCCGTTAAGAAAAGCTTTCTGTTGTTTTTACAGGATTTTATTTTTTTTGAAGTTCATTTGCTGATAGGCAATTCACTTAAAATAAATTTTATATAGGCAATGAAATTGTAGAAATGCATTAATTTTAATAAGTGTGACTGAATGACCAGTGATTACTTATTTAAATGCGTTAAATTTAAAATTTGTCAACTACAAAAACAATTTTATTGGTAATTTTATTTTTTATAAAATTGCAATGCAATTTAAATATAATGTGTTTTAGTTTTGTATTTTCAATAAAATTACTCTTATCTGTATTTTGTTTTTTGCTGAATTACTTTAAATTACCGACAGAAATAATTATTTTGTCCCTTTTTAAAAATACTAACAAGAAATACATGTTTTTTTATGTTTTCAGATACACAATCAACGTCTCTTCTCCACCACAGAATGATGGTTCAAGATCCTGAAAGGTGTTTTGGAGATTCTCGGGGGTTTTACGTAAAAAGCCAAGCTTGCATTGGAACCACTCCAGGATTAGCAATGCCAAACATATGCGTAGTTCGTTTATTACATATATTTTGTATCTAGTGCTGAACAAGTAAGCCGTAAAAACCTGTTTTATTTTAAAATTTCCTCATATATCAGGATTTGCCGGCTTTATATTTATTGCAAAAAATTTTGTAACGACATTTTTTGAATTTTTATATGTAAACATATCTATAATTGTATTTATTGTAATTTTTTTTTGTTTTAAAACTTGGATATTTATTATTTTTAGTTAAAAAATAATTTTTTTTAACTTTAATAAAATGCATTGTTATGAGGAACAAGATTTTATTTTAAATACTAGCTCAATTGGACAGCGGGAAGTAAGTAAATTTTTACTTTCAAGGCATGCAAACATTTAAGCAAGCAAACAAGACCGGTGGTAAAGTTGATATAAAAGATTTGAAAACAGAAAAAATTACTATATTCAAAAAAAGTCTAAATAAATTAAAAAAAGTAATAAATTAAAAAATAAAAACAGGGTGACAGTGGAGGACCATTTGCTTGCCAACATAAGAAGGAAGATAGATGGACACTAATGGGAATTCATAGCTACGTATTCAGTCACAATTTATCACCTTTGAGAAAAGCCTACGGTTGTCAAACAAGCGTCGTCTCTCATATACCGTTTTATCATAGATGGATCAGGGAGATGCTAAAGCAGACAAGTAGCAATATTACCTGGTTAAACCGGGACGTCGATGGGGGAGCTTTAAGAAAAAATAACGCATTTTTTAATTTTTTGGCAATTCATGGTTTATGCCATTTTTATTTATTTATTTGCAATTGAAATCAGAAAAAATGGTTTCACATATTATAATTTTGAGGCATTAATTATAAAAACTCAATCTGTTGTGTTTTTAATAGAAACTAGAGGGTTACCCGGTGTCGCCCGTGGTTTTTAGAAGTTTTTTTTTATTGATTTTCTCTCTCGCTTCCATTTCCTTCCCCGCCTGCTTTCCCGCTCCCGGCTGCTTCTCCGTTCCCTGTCGCTTCTCCGTTCCCGGTCGCTTTCCCGTTCCCGCTCGCTCTCCCGTTCCCGCTCGCTCTCCCGTTCCCGCTTGCTCTCCCGTTCCCGCTCGCTCTTCCGTTCCCGGTCACATTTTCGTTTTTGTTTCCGCTCGCTCTCCCATTTTCGGTCACATTTTCGTTCCCGCTCCAAATTGTTTTCCCGTTCCCGTTCCCGCTTGCGCTCATTTTCTGTTTTGAAAAATTAACAACAATGATATATAAACAACAAACAATAATTTTCATCATTTTATTTAGCGACTTTTGTATAAATCTTATAATTTCAAATTAACAACAAAAAATCATGCTCTTTTAAAAACTGAAATAATAAGAAAATAAAAAAACGCAGCAAGACAGTTGTGTGGACTTTTAAAAATATACAATAAAAATACTAAAAACAGTGACCAATAATTTTTAGCTAAAAATTAATTCAGTATTGATAGTGAAATTTAACATTGTTGATCATTTTTATGATGGATTGGATTATTCCTGGGCTTGTTCCCGTTCGGTTAGTTACGGGTAAAACAGAGTTCGTGTCGGTTCGGTTGATAGCAAGGTTTGGGTTCGGTTCGGTTCGATGAAAAGTAGGGTTCGAGTTTGGTGTGTTCGGTTCAGTTCGATTCCAATTTCTAATGTTTAGGTAAAATGTTTTTTCTACTCCACCATCCAAAAATTGACAGAAGCTTGAAAATTCTTTCTAAAAAACTAGTTAGAAAAGATTTGTTGAACATTGCTAAAGAATACGTTGAAAAAACTTATTTTTGTCCTGGACGCTGAAACCAGATGAATTTCTTTAATTGCAGTGTTTTAAAAATCTTATGCAATTATTACCAGACGTGCAAACACACATACACATAACTAAGCAAACTGTCTAGCAATGGTTTTTGACATTTTCGACATTTAAAATAATGTTTAATCACATACCCATTTTCTTTATAAGGCATCGTATTCACATGATAAACATGTGTGTTGAAGCTTACCTGTTAATTATTGGATAGATTCAAAGAGACAACCTAGGTGTTATTTGATTATTTTATAATTATGTAGTCTAGAATTTTAAAAAGACAAGCGCTTGCAGCCGATAAAATTCCAGTCTTAAAGAACGCCACCACTGTTCTAATTTTGACAAATTAAAAAAAATACTTATGCTAATAAAAGTGTCTTATTAATTAAAAAAAAATTCTCGTTATTTTTCTCTGGCTTTTTTCTGGTTTTTTGTCTCTCTTGTTTTCTCAACCTTTTTTTCTTTTTATATACTTTTATTTAACTTGACTTCTCTGTCTCTCTTTGCGGTAAAATATTTGAATTGATTTTTACTAACTCTTAGATTACTTAGACATTTGGAGCTTTTAGCATAGACTTAAGCTACTTGGGAAAACGAAATTCAATCATTTCCGAAGCGATTTCCGAATCATTATTTGAAATAATTTCAATATTTATTTTGTAACGACTTAGAAATTATTCAATAGATGGCGTTTGCGTTAATTAAAAGAACTTGTAGGTAATCATGACTATGTCAAACACTTATTAAACTTTTAGTATTAGCTTAAGTAATACTATAAACAATGATAAAACTGTTATTGCATTTAGAAATCGATTTGCCCAATGTAACAAGTGGACCGTAAAAAACTTCGTTTTTTTTACAAATTTATACTCGTATATATAAAAATGAGATTATGTGTGTAAGTATGTAAGTACGTAAGACCATTCATCTGATTGTAATAAACTTTCACACAAGCTTGAGAGGCAATGGGAGAAGGTTTTCGTGAAAAAAATGAAATCGATCAAAAAATGAGCGGAGCGTGAGCGGGAGAGCGAGCGGAAACGGGAACTGGAGAATGAGCGGGAACGGAAAAGCAAAAAGAACGAAAAAGCAATAGAGAGCAAAAGAACGTCTGGGAAAAGGAAAACGACTGGGAATGGGAGAGCAAGCGGGAGTGAGAAAGCGACCGTTAGCGGAAAAGTGGCAAAGAGCGGGACAGCGACCGGGAACGGAAAAACGACTGGGAGCAGAAAAGCGACCGGGAGCGGTAAAATGACAGGGAGCGGGAAAGCGACAAAGAAAGGAAAAGCGACCGGGAACGGGAAAGCGACCAAGAGCAGGAAATCGACGGGAACGGGAGAGCAACTGGAAGCGGAAAGTGACCGGGAGTGGGAGAGCAAGCGAGGAATCAAACGGGAGCGAGAGAAAAACGATATAAAACCTCTAAAAACCCCGGGCAACGCCGGGTACCCCGCTAGTCCTTTATAAAACATGGAATACAGTATTCTAAATACTATATTAATGAAACAAATATTTTTAGTGAAAAATTGATATCTGCAACCATGAAAAAAAATCTGATAATCAATAATTTTAATGAAATTGGTATAAAACTAGTATTCCATTATAAATAAAAATATTCTAGAATATATGAATTATTAATTCGGAGTAAAAAACATCAGATCGATAGGAATAAGTGAAATGGTTAAAAGTTGATTTCAAAATTTGTTGTTTTTAATGAATTAAATGATGACCCAATGACGCACAGATTTTTTAGGACTGAGCGTTCAAATTGTTTTTTGAGCGTGACTATTTCAAAATTAATGTTTGGTCCTCTCGAGTCTATGGACCAAATTTCAGATCGATTGGATGACGGGAAATGGGTTTGTGTTCATTCAGACAGAGAGACAGAAAAGCGAAGTTAATATTAAAGGATTAAAAATATAAGTGTGTTTTAAAACAAGTAAAGAAAAAAACGAGTTTTTTAACACAAACTTTGATTTCAAATAGACTCGATGTGTGTCTGTGTGTATGTGTGTATGTATACGAAAAGATGTTCAAATAACGATTTTTTAATTGAATCATGTATTGTCAGCCAATATAAAAATATGCTGAAAGCTAGTGAAAAAGCTGGTTAAATTTTACTTGCAAGATTTGCGTACAGAGAAAGTTACACACACACACAAACAGAGATTGTAACCTAAATAAAAGTTTGTAAAAACTTTGTTTTTTGTTTCGACTTGTTGCATTTCAACATTTAATTAATATTAGAGTGGTTCACTGGCAAAGCTTCTGGTAAGGGTGTATTCAGTTACGTGACATCCAAGGGCATAATTTCAGAAAAACCTTAGGAGGGGAGGGCAAAATGTTTATAAATCTCACGGATTACAAAAATGAATTTTCGTAATGCTATACTTTTTTCCCAAAACTAAAAATAGCTGATAACTGTGGGTGGGGGGTCGCCATAGATACGTTTTTCAAAAATATTTTAAAACCTTATATATTTTGTCCCAAAAACACTGATGATTGGAAGATGAGGTAAGTTGTAGCTAGTGATGAATTGAAGTTATGGAAAAACACACGACGTGAGCCCTTATTCCGTCTTCTCAATTTTGTTTTATTAATCTATCACTGTTTTTCAAATTGTCAGTAACATATTTGTAATACTTCTTTAAACAAAATAATTTAGTATACAGTGTCAAGGGAGCTCCATTAATGTTAGTACTGCCACAAAGAAATTTCCTTTATTAAGAGAGAATTGACAAATTTCAGGAAATGAATAAATTCTGAAATAACAATGACTGTGTTCTTTAAATTGCGTAAAAAACGTTCTTTAAATATTTCTTTTGATTGGACAAATGTTAAAGGCACAACACCTTAAGAATACCATAAGAATGTTATCTTCAATATTACTGTGTGGGCTCATTTTCTGTGGCTCAGTCCGTCGACAACTCGGACCATTCAGGCCCGTTTCATAAAATAAAATTCCAGGCCCAGCCCAGCTTATTTTTCCAGGCTTAAAATCTCTATACTTGGCAAAAAGTCTCGGCCAGGCTCAGCTCGTCCCATTTGAAGACCCTAAAAATCACGGCCCGATCATTGCAGTGCTATATTATCTTTGTACATATTTCGGACAAAATATTAAATCATATGACAGACAAGTTAACTCCAATAATTGTGCTTTATTCTTCCTGTAAGTGCACTTTTTTAATTTTTCTAAAAACCTTAAAAACTCACTAAACTTCATTAGATTATTTATTTGAATCATTTTCTAAAGCTGCTGGTTTTTACCAAGATTAAGATTATGGAAACGGATGTGGTTATGTAGCTATGTGGCTGTTTCATTTTTTATTTTTTTAAATTGATATGTTTTTAAGAACTGCCACGAACGTTACAAAAACCATGTAAATTTTGTCAATAATATAAACAATAATGCGAAACGTTTCCTTAGAGTCAAGTCTCAAATCATGAACATTTAAGAATACTCTGTAAAATAAGTCATGTGATGTGAAAGTGTTTCCGAACATTTCCAGTAGTCATATATTTATTTTTGCTTTTATCCGTTACAAGTTTTGGTGTGGAAAGAGCAAGTTCTGCTTTTACATTTGCAAAAACCAATCACAGAAGTACAATGGCAGAAGACAGACTGAACGCTTTTCTTCTAATTTTGGAACTCAAAAACATGCAGGTCAATGAGAATGACATTAATAACATCTCTGTCGCAAATAACCCGAGAAAGGAGTTCTTTTTTAATCTTCTAAAAATAATACTTTTTAGATAATTAGAATTTTAACATGAAAACATTTTCTAACTAATTGTTACAGTAGATTGTGCCAGTGGATATGATTTTTTGTGTTAAAATTGTCGGTTATAAAGGTGTAGTTGGTTTAAAAGTCTGTGTCTTAGTGAATCAACAACATTCACTTGTAGTTTGTTTTCTAAAAGCCAATTGACATTATGCCATTTTAAAATTAATCCAAATTAAATTATAGCAGATACATGTATTTTATTTCTTTTTTAAATATTTTGTATAGTTATTGGGTGGTCTTGACATACTCTACTAAATCCGTGTTATTATTGGTCTAAGCAAACTTACCAGTTAAGTTTATTTATTAAACTAAACTGTCGAAACCCTGCATTGGTCAATTTTTGTAGTCCATTACGTTATTTGGTAAGATATAGTCACATATTCACAAACCTATTCCAGTCCGTTTTTTAGAACAACACAATACTACGAATACAAATTTTACAGGGGGTAGACATAGCTACTTTACAGGGGGTAGACATAGCTACTTTAAAAAAAAACTTTTTCAGTAACATTTTTGCTATTTCTTCCATAAAAAATTTGAAAAATTCCCCTGTTTTCTGCAAATAACGCCCCTGCTGATATTTTTATTAATCATTGTTGTTCTACTTCTATAAATAATCAAATATAGAAAAAACGAGTTTTTCAACACTAACTTTGATTTCAAATACACTTGATTTAGAAATACAAAATATGTTCAAATTAATTTTTTTAAATTGAATCATGTATTATCATCCAATATAAAGCTATGCTGAACGTTTCAACTTCCTAGCTAGTCAAAAAGCTACTTAAATTTTACTTGCAAAATTTGCGTACAGAGAAAGACACACACACAAACAGAGATTGTAACCTAAATAAAAGTTTGTAGAAACCTTCACACGACTGTGGGCATTGAATATTTTTGCAGAACAAATTTGATATTTTTTTAGAAATTGTTTTAAATAAATTAAGCACCATAGCCCCTACCCAAACATCGATTGTTTTTTTTTGCAGTGATCAAACTATCATTAAAATGTAAAATTTAAACATTTTCTGTTTAAAATCAATTATTCATAATTACTATAACTAATTGTACATTTAAAAGATTTTGTAGGAATCGTCAATAAAACATTTTAACAAAATTCACAATTATTTTTGTGAATTTTGTAGTTAATGATGAATTATCTCAAATTTGAAAATAAAAATTATGAGCTAGGAATCCATCGTATTTCTGATCCATTGTATGTAATAAGGTACAAATGTTGCCACGCTACGTTGGCAAGCATCTGATTTCCTTCCATTCAATATACTAGGGCTAGAAACATAACTATGTATGCCCATCACCGTCCATTTATCTCCAGTACGGTGTTGACAAGCAAATGGTCCTCCACTGTCACCCTGTTTTAATAAAAACTTATAAGTTTTCTACACTTTTCTTGATTCTATAATTACAAACCATGCATATGTTGGGCATTCCAAAGCCTGGAATAGTTCCTATGCACACTTGAGACACATGATGACTTTGCGGTATGTTCTTATAGCACGTGGAACCGTTTATTTGTAACATTCTGTTGTGAAGAAGCGACGATGGAGAATAATCTGCACACAAATGTTTACTAGTATTTACTGTTTTTTTAATCAGCTAATTCTAGCTTGATTAAAATACCATTTAAAAATAGTTGCTTGCCTAAAAACAATTGACGAAGTTTACAAAGAGTTGTTAATATTGTAGCATCTATTTTTCTTTACATTACTAATTAAGGTTTTTAGCATCTCTATCTCTCGTCTACGTTTACTGTATTCTGATAGACTTGTTAAGTAACAATTCTCTCTTTGATGCGGATAGTTTAGCTTAACTTCTTTAGCGTCTCGTTTCACTCTTTTTTCTATTTTTTACTTTTTTGAACCTCGTTTTTCCAACTAAATATTTCTATGAAAATGCTTTCAATGTTTCTACCAATAAGAAATTAACATTCCTTTTCTCCGGTACTACCATATCAAGTGAGATTGTTGAAAACTCTTAATTATAGCAAGCAGACCGACTTTTTTTTTGTAAATAGCTGGTGGAAGATGCATTCCTCCATCTCTCCTTAAATCTATCTTTTATGACCAGAAATGGGTTTGTGTTTAGTTTGTAAACAAATCGCCAACGGTTAGCGTTTTATGGCAAAAAACCCGGGCAAACGTTTGGAAGAAAGTAATTATATTACTTAATTTAATTGTGTTAGGCATTTTAACATATAAATTTAAATTAAATTTAAGCCCAAAATACAGAACAAATTTTTTTAATAGCTTTGAACTTTCTACTCAATAAAAAAGTACCGCCATGCCATACTTCATTTTAAAAATACTACAGCGGTTTGGGTGTGATCTTGAACAAACACACACATTGTGTTTTTTAGAAATTTAGATTTAACATAATAAATACAAATTTATTAGACGTGTTGAATGGTTTTTTTGTAAAACCTTTTTTGGAAACATTCTAAAAAAGGGTTTTTAGTTTACGCCAGATTAATGCAGTTATTTTTGGCAGTTATGACATTTTTGAAACCTAATTATAAGCACAACATGGACATAAAACATTATTTGTTGAGTTTGTTTTATTGAAATCAACACAATATGTAAAAATATTGCAAATTTAAACGCAAAATAAACAAATTGAAATACCTCTGATGGTTTTCCCAAACCCACTGCTGACGCATAAAAGAAAATCGTTGATTTTAGAATCTTCAGAAGGCAAACAGATAGGTTGAATAAAACGTGTAAACTTCACATTTTTAACAAGTTTTACTAATGCAATATCATCTTTCAGTTTTGTAGGGTTGTATTTGGGATAGATGTGAATCTCGGAGAGGTGTGCTATACTCCATTCGCTGTCTTGAATATTAACTGCTCCAGCTAAAACCAAACACTCGTTTGCTTCAAAACTGGTCCACTTGGATGTCCTAAAAATATATAAAACAAAAAGATCACTTTTTTATTTGCATCGGTTTTAATTTTTAACACGATTTGCTTCTTGGGTTCAAAAATGCGGAGGCATCATTGTAAAACATTTTCACAAAAATTACATTTACATCTTAGTTGAAAGGATATCTTCATTAGCTAGACATAAATATGGATTTGACGTGGGGTGTACCTACTCTGCCGTAAGATGGTGCAGTTGTAAAAATCAATTCGCTCTTGGCAGCAATTGGTATTGGCAACAATGCTTATAATATCTTGTTATCGAATACTATTGAAACGCTTTGTTCTTTTTATATGGTTTGACAAATTATTTAGTATTAGTGACTTATTATTGAAATTAAAATTTTTTTAATTAAAGTTAGTTATTCAATAGTGCACCGTGAGGTCACAAGTACTAAATTAACAAGTAAAATAATATTTCCATATCAGAAAAAATCATACAAAAAATCATGTGACCCTTTCCACTTTAACCGAGCCAACAATTAACGCAATTTTGATCAACGCAAATCTGGCATAATTTTACTAATAAGACTTTTATGCATTAAAATGTAATCATATACCCACTAAACGTACAAATTGAAGGAAACACAATGCGCCGCAGTGAGGAGCCAATTTTGGTCAACGATTATTGCACCACAAGTTAAACCTCTGCAAACGAGTCTCGCTTGCCAGGGCCACTCTCCTGGCTTTGAGGCAGCGCCGTTGATAATGTAAGCTGTAGATGTTTTGTCATAATATTCACGTTTTCCACAACCTAATTTTTTAAATAAATGGGTTGGAAGTTAAACACATGACACTGAGAGATTATAAACAACTTGCACATTAAATTATATTTTAATGTTTGTAATTACTACACTCAAGTTTCAATTATATTTGAACTTTTTACCGATTTATTTTTTACTTATCAATTCCTCACCTTCAGAAAAACAACTTAATTTTTTAATTTCATCGTCAGAACAGGAGCTAAAATGAAAAAAAAAACATCAGAAAAACTTTATAACTTGATATGTTGTAGCAACTTTGAATTGAAGACCAATTTTACATCAATCTTTCTGCGAGTATTTTTACACTCATTTCTACAGTTTTTACATCTATCTTGTTTAACTTGACCTAAAACCTGTACATAGCCTGTTTTAGCCCTAATGTTTCTCTACATTTTGACTTCTACTCTGATCTAATCTACTCGTGTCTGGAAGTCCAAATATTTTCCCAAGGAAAAATTCTAAAACCAGTCAGAACTTGCAATAAGCAACTTTCGTTATCTTGAACAAATTATAACATTTACAAATTGTTTACAAACCTCACTTTTCTGGAAATTATGAAAATGATGTTATTTGATTTGGTGACTGATGAAACGAGTAGAAGTTTTTTAGACATTTTTTTTTCTGTCCATGATGCTACTGTTCTTCTGCAATGACATACGAAACGCTGATTAAAGCATGCGTTTACAATTACTATTTGATCATCTATTTAAGCTTACAAAACGTTTCAATTTCTCAGCATTGCAGAAACGGTTGGACGGGTTTATAGCTTTTAGTAGTGGTAGACAATAGGGCTGCGCGGGTAAGAAAAACACCGTACCAGATCCAACCCAATAATTTTTCTATTACCCGTACCCGACTCGCAGGTAAAATGGTTTACCCGTAGACTTTTTACCCGTGGGTATACCCTTTACCCGTCAATTATTTATCTTTGCTAGAATACACTAAAAACGTTTTCACTTCACATTGTCACATGTACATTAAATTGCACACAATAACCATCAAATTATCAAACAACAAATAATGCAACAAATGTGGTTCATTAACTTGTTTTTTGTAACTTCAAAATTATCACCGACTCCAAATTCAAAACGTCAATCAAAGTCGCTTAACTCAATTTAGTTCACTCGCAGCTGCGAATATTATATGCATATGCGTTAGTTAATGCGTCGGCATGCTCGGGATCATAGTTGGTATGCAAATCCGTCAAAGTATAACTTCCAGCACTGAAAGCTCGATTTCTTCTGTTTTGAGTTACAGGAATAGCCAACAAACTGCAAGCGACAATTGTCTGTTTTGGATGTTTTCCAAAACTGAATTGTGCTCAGCTCGTTGCTGTCGACCGTCATGTTAAATTATGTTTAGTAGTACCACGTCTTTCACACATTTTGCCAGCTCATTACACAGAGATGACATTTTAGACTCACTGTCATCTCTGTACTTATGTCTTTTTTTCTGCAACATTGTGCAGTACAAACAGCATTGGTAATGCCAAATGTAATGTCTCTTTCTTTTCAACATTGATTTACAAGGCGGCAGCATCAAAATGCTTCAGTTGTTTGGAAACAGACTATAAAGTTTTATGCTTAAAACTGGCAAGATAAAATATGTTGTCGGTCATCGTCAACTTTATTGTAACTTCATAAAATAGATGAGGCTGAACAGTACCGGCAAAAGATTGTATTAGTTTATTAGGCGCAGGAACAAATCCTCCTGTCTTTGCAAAAATGTTTGACAAAAAATGACATTCAACGTGACAGTATAAATAAAATAGAATACAAATAAAAAAATAAAAAATAAATACATACAAGTTTATTTTAATCAATTCATATTCCATTCATACATTGTTGATGCCCATTCTTCATCTAGTTTATTCTTAAATTCTTGCACGTTTATTGCCATAACAACGCTATCGGGCAAACTGTTTCACTGCTGAATTGCTCCGTCGCTAAAAAATGCTTTCTAACATTTTGTTTGAAATTCTTTAGAGCTAGTGTTTTCTGCTGTTTTTCCTGATAGAAAAAATAGTGATTTTTGAATAACTTCAAACATTCTGCTTCAAAGTCTTCGTTGAAAATTTAAAAAAACTGTCATCATGTCGGTTTTTTTCCTCCAAAACATAAGTGATGGCAGATGGATAGTTTTCAATTTTTTACTGTAATTCCAGCCTTTACAAATCAGAGGTATTTTTGAAATTCTTCTCTATATTTTTTTAAATAGCCTTGATAAGTCCAATTTTATAAAAGTTTTATAAAAGTTCCACACCACAGTGCCATATTCTAGTTATGATCTCACTAAACTCTTATATAAAACAAAAAAAGCATCAATAAAAAGATTTCTAAACCTTCTTTTTAAGATTCCCAGCATTTTAAGATTCCCAGCATTTTATTAGCTTTTTTATTTTTCTAACCTTTTTGAATATTGACGTTTATTCTCCTGTAATTGAAGCACTTAAACATCTGGGCAATAGAATTATTTTTTAGATTCCTTTTTCTGTGCACTTATTCTTTAAAAGACAATTTTTCGTCTAACCATATGCCAAGATCGCTGACCACCGGATGATGTAGAAGAAACGTTTCTCCTTCTTTGGTTTTTGCTGTAATAGGGGAGGGTGGGATAAAAAGTGCTGCGGGTAAAATTTTTGATATAGAAATAGAAGAGCGATATTGTAGGGTAAACAAGCTGTTTCTCGTAGCGGTTTCGCTGCTAATTTTCTGTTAATAACCGGATTTTATTTGCTGGTTTCTAGAGTATATTTATCAGACTTATATTTTGGTTTGTTTGAGTTTTTGCTGGATTTTTCGGTTTTACAATGGCTAAATTCATTTCTCTCGAAAACTTGGAATCAATACTAACAAAAATTACGGATAGATTCAACGAGCATATGACAAGAGTGATGGATAATATGAATAAGAACTTTGAATTGCTCCTGAACAACGTTGTCCAGGTGCTAAAAGAATCCTCAAAGGAGACTTCTTCTAGAGTCGAACTACTCACCTCTAGAGTAGATATCATTGAAACAAGACTGGAAAAGCTAACAAACCAGCTCCAAGGGGGGACAGGCCCACAGATGAACAACTCGACTCTACTGGAAACGGTTTCTCAAACGTTTTGGTTGCAGGAGCAAGAAAAAGAAGATAGACAGAAAAGAGCCAGCAATGTAATTATTTCAGGATTAAAAGTTGATGCCGCAGTTCCGGACACCACTTTTGTTGCCGATTTTTTTGAAAAAAATTTGACAGTGAAACCAAGGATCTTGAAAACCCGGCGATTGAGTAAAGACCCAAGCAGACCACATCCACTAATCTGCGTTACTCTTTCGAGCGCGGAGGCTGTGGCTGGAGGACTTGTTACAGTCTTCGATGCTTCTTCGGTCGTCTAAAGATGAAAGGACAAAACGCGTTTTCATTAATCGCGATCTCACGAAACAACAGGCTCATCAAAACTACCTCAGAAGATGCGAAAGACGTGAACGTATGAAAATTACCGGTCAGAGCCAGATTTCGTCACCAACTGATGATCGGATGAGTCAGCCCTTTCGAAACTAAACCGGGATGACCAATTTAGGAAGTCTCAGAAATAAAATTGAAGAAGTTACTTTGTTTTTAGAAGATTACAAGCCTGAACTATTTTGTGTTACCGAAACGTGGCTTACAAAAGAAGATCTTAACAGCTTATTTATTCCTAGAGGTTTTTCAGCATGTCGCTATGATAGAGAAACTAGAGGTGGCGGCTTAGCTTTCATAATTAGAAATTATGTAACCTTTAAGTTTGTGGAAATTCCAGTTCATTTTCGGCATATTGAGGTTGTATGTGTAGACATACGTCTACATACCACACACTGCAGATTTATAGCCTATTATCGTAGCGGGGGGTTTGGCACAGAGGCTCTCAAGTATGCTATTGACAGTATAGAGTGTTTAAAAAATATCTGTTCAACCAAACACACATTGTGTTTGATGGGCGATTTTAATCTGCCCGACATAAATTGGCTACAACACTCTCATCCCAATGGAGAAATCTACACATTATTCATAAACTTTTTTAACGATCTTGGGCTTCATTCTGAAATGTTTTCAATCATTATCTAAATATTGCTATACAAACTTTTGTCCCAGTCCACTATGCGGCACAAAACTTTCCGAAATTACTAGGCAGAACATCAAAGGTGCTTCGCCAACTGTATAAGGCTAAACTACATTTTTGGAAGAAATACCGATTTACCCAAGAACAGACAGACAAAGACAGATACAAAAAATTCACAAAATTATGTGCGACAGCTGTAAAAAGGACCCAGTCTTACACAGAACAAAATTTGATCTCTACAAAAAATCTTGGAAATTTCTACAGATACGTAAACAAAAAACTATCTTCACACTCGTCCATAAATAGCATTGCAACCAGCAAAAATAATCTTACTTCGAATCCATCAGAAATAGCCAACATTTTCAACGATTACTTTGCTAGTGTGTTTACAGTAGATGATGGTAAAGATCCTAATTTTAAAGACCGAACCTCTGAACTACTGGAAAAGATCTCTTTTACTCCCGATGTTGTCCTTTCAGTCCTAAAAGGTCTCAAAAGTTCATGCTCCTCTGGTCCTGATGGAATACCAAACATCATCCTAAAACGTTGCGCCCACGGTTTAGTAGCCCCACTCTGTCATATTTTCGATATGTCTCTCAAGATGCGCAGGTTGCCAACAAATTGGAAGATTGCTTGCATTTCTCCAATTCATAAAAAGGGCCCGACAAGCTGCCCTTCTAACTATAGGCCAATCTCACTTACAAGTACCTGTTGTCGTGTCATGGAGAAGGTAATCACCAAGAACGTTTTGACTTACTTGTCCACGCACAACCTCATCTCCCATCACCAACATGGATTTCTAAGACACAAATCTACCTGTACAAACCTGCTTGAATGCGTGTATGATTGGTCATCGTCTCTAGAGAATTGTGAACGTACTGACATCATTTATTTTAATTTTCAGAAAGCATTTGATTCTGTTTCACACACAAAGCTGATGACAAAACTGAAAGGATATGGAATATCTGTCGATTTGCTGGCGTGGATTTTCGATTTTCTGAGTGCCCGCACACAGTTTGTTTGCGTTAATGGTCATCACTCTGGCCCAAGAGAAGTTACTAGCGGTGTTCCACAGGGTAGCGTCCTGGGACCAATACTTTTTTTGATATACATTAACGATATTACAGACAACCCAGCCTTCGAACAAGTTTCAGTCAAGCTCTTTGCGGATGACATCAAAATTTACAAAACATTCCAACCTGGAAATTTGGCTATGCAGGATGCGGTTGACGAATTGGTGTCCTGGAGTGGGATATGGCAGTTAAATTTGGCCCTAACAAAGTGCATCGTATGCTCCATCTATGGTCTAGCAAGTAAAGAGCTTGATGTACCCAACTACCATATTGACTCTCATCAACTGGAGATTGTTGGTCACGCAAGGGACCTTGGCGTTGTAATGGAAAATGACCTCAAATTTAAAAAAACACATCGACAGTATTGTACATGCGGCATCTGTTAGATTACGGCTGATCAATTTATGTTTCACTACTAAAGATCCAGATCTCTTGACGAGAGCATTTTCCGTGTATGTACGACCACTACTTGAATATTGTTCTTCAGTGTGGAATCCACACCACAGGCATTTGATCGACAGGTTTGAGAGAGTCCAAAGACGATTCACAAGAACAATTCCTTCTGTCAGTCGTTTCCCTTATTTAACTCGCCTCAACATCCTCGGTCTCAAATCTTTGGAACATCGCAGACTCATTGCTGACCTATGTCTATGCTACAAAATTCTAAATGGTCTTATTGACTCAACTTTGGTCACCAGTTTTGAATCGTCTGGTTACCAGGCCACAAGAGGCCATTGTTATAAACTGGGGTCTGGCCTGCACAAAATCGATGCTACCAAGTTCTTCTTTTCCAACCGAATAATAAAATCCTGGAATGCCCTGCCTCACGATGTGGTCAACTCAACATCCTACAGCCGTTTCAGATGTCTGATAAATGAAACCGACCTCTCAAAATTTCTAACACTTATGGTCAGATTTAAATACCCGATGACTTTATGTACGCTTCTTATATTTTTGCCGATTTAAATACTCGATGACATATATGTTTATTTTGCGTATTTGAGTTACTATTCTTCCTATATTTTTGCTTTGAATTCTGTTCGAACGTACGCTTTATGTTGTCCTAACGGTGTTAGTGGCCTACGGGTCCTTCTGTTGGAGAAATAAATAAATAAATAAAATAAATAAAATAAGTGTGCAACTGCTTGAGACATTTCTATTTATAGACAAACACATTGCTTTATATCAGCGCAAGTTTAGTTGGCGTATGACTGTTGTAGCGGTTGTGAGTGTCGTTTATATTCTTTTCGCCTCCAAAGTATATTTTTCGTTTGAGTTCTTTTTTTGTGGAGATCATACGAATTGAGATTGATCGTTAACAAAAGTTTTATTTACTAGTTATTATTCTTATATTTGAGATGATAATTGCTAAAAACATCAATTGTTTGTATTTAATAACAATAGTGATATGTTTTTATTGATAGACAGGGATGGGGTAAAAATGTACAAACGGAACTTTTCACTCTACTCCTGTCACTGATCGTCCAAATCCACAAGAGTATGAACACGATGAATCTCACAACGCATTGAACATATCAAATAATTTTACTATCGCTACCAGCAATACAGCAGATGAAGCTCTCTCCAGCGCTTCCAGTGTAAATGATGAAGAAGTTGTGTTTTCTCCCGAGACTGTAAAACCACTACTCAAAGACGGCCTCCGCAAGACTTCAGCTAGAAGAGGAAAGCGTCGTCAAACGGTCAGACTGCAATTCTGATTCTAGGACTGTTCATCAAAGGACGATTCATCAAAAGAATATTCAGCAAGATGACGGTTCATCATAAGGACGGTTTATCTAATGTATGTTCATCAAGCGGACTATTCATCAAAAAAATTAATAAAATTGTTTAAAATGTTATTTTAAACCAAAATATGTTCCAAAAATGTAGGGTAATTTATGTCAAATTTACAGTGCTACTGTGCCTGCATCTAAATACTTTATACTTTACTACTGGGTACCCGGCGTTACCCGGGGTTCTTAGAGGTTTTTCTATCGTTTTTCTCTTACGCTGCCGTTTCCTTATCCGCTTGCTCTCACGCTCTCGGTCGCTTTCCCGTTCCCGCTGGCTCTCCCGTTTCCGGTCACTTTCCCGTTCCTGGTCGCTCTCGATCGCTTTCCCGCTCCTTATCTCTATCCCGTTCCATATCGCTTTCCCGCTCCCGCTTGCTCTCCCGTTCTCGGTCGTTTACCCTTCCCGCTTGCTTTTTCGTCTTGCTCGCTTTTTTGATTCTGCTTGCTTTCCCGTTTCCGCTCTCGCTCATTCTCTAGCTACCGTTTCCGTTTGCTCTCCCGCTCCTGCTCCGCTCATTTTGGGACCGATTTTAATTTTTTTTCACAAAAACCTTTCTCCATTGACTCTCAAAGTTGTGTGAAAATTTCATTACGATCGGATGACGGGCTACTTCTAGTATATACATATAGTAGGGATGGACCGAGCAGAAAATTTGGCGCCGATGACAAGCATCGAGTTTTTGGGGTCATTTTTCACCGAGTCCAAGCAAAATTTATATATAATGATCCTTCATTTTTGACGAACTACTTCTAGTATATATATATAGTAGGGATGAACCGAGCAGCAAATTTGGCACCAATGCCGAGCATCGAGTTTTTAGGGTCATTTTTCACCGAGTCCGAGCACCGAGTTTAGTTCAAGTGTATTAAAAATAATATAAAGGGAAGACTAGTGCTGAATGCACCACGTACTGAATAAATCATTGGCTTTAAAATTTCAATTTTCATCTTATTACATCTAAAGTTTAATTATAGCTTGCTTTTACACAGATGTACATGCTTCTACCACCACTAGTTGATTCATGGGAATGTAGCATCCCAAGTTGTCTAACTGGTGCCATTGTCTGACTAAAACGCGTTTCTTTGCCAAATTGATATTCCAATCTGTAATCATGGATATCAGATGATTCGAAATCAATTATCCAATGTGCCTACCTTCCAATGGCTGAAGTTGTAGAAGAACGGATATCCTATGCCAATCGGTGTCTATCCAGTGCCCAGTCAAACTGAGGAAAACATCTCAATTGTTTTTGCTTGTCCAGACATCGCTGGTGAGCTTATGTAACTTGCATCATCGACCATGACTTGCAAACGATTCCATATACGAAAAAAACATGTCCGGAAATAAGGTGCGCAAGAAATGTTTCCTGGATGGCAACGAATATCGAGGTTCGAGTTCATGCAATAAATTATTAATTCCGGCATCTTCAACTACTTGAAAAAGCAGCATATCAACGCTAATCATCTCCGTAATTTTGTTAGTAATCGCAAGATGCCGCGGATGATTAACTTAAAACAATTTAACTTTCTCCACAAAAAATCCAAGGTGTGTTGTTTTTTGTTTGAACTTGGTGACATATTTGCTTCCTCTTCGCGTTATCGTTTCTTGATTTGCTCTTGCCCTGCTCCATATTCTTTGAATTGCACTGGATGCTTTGTCCGCAGATGAGTTGTCATTGATGTTGTGCCTTATGTTCGTGCATTTTTTCCAACACCCGTTATTTTCTCATGACATATCAAGCAATTTGCCTTGCTTTTGTCGATGGCATACACAATATAAAAGTTCCAAACTTTACTCGATTTCTGAGATAATTTTTAGTGTAAACTTTGGTGTAAAGTTGCTAATAGGACAATATAAAATATTTTAAACTCGGCTTCGACGACTTCTTTTTTGCCGAGTCCGAGGTCCTGCCGAATACCGTCAAATTGGCCGAGTCTGAGTAGCCGAGACGAGTTCTGGTCCATCCCTAATATATATATAATATATATATACATATATATATATATATATATATTACATATATATATATATATATATATATATATATATATATATATATATATATATATATATATAAATTTTCAAATCATATTGTAAATTTAAAAATTGATTTGAAATAATATATATATATATATATATATATATATATATATATATATATATATATATATATATATATATATATATATATATATATCCTCTTTAGTTAAAAACTTGATGCTTGCTACAGCGTCACTCCGTCTGTCCTTTAGAATTTCCACGAATTCTCCAATATCCAAAATTTAAATAAATAAGTGTATTCTTATCGCACTTTGTACCTAATTCCATACATGCGTGTTGCCCTCACTTTTTTTGAATAATTGATACGTTTAAAATGTATTAAAGACTTTAAAATAATTAATCATGTATATATTTTTATCAAAGATAAAGAAATGTTTTTTAAAAATACGTCGATAAAGGTTGTTGGAAGAGGAGTGGCTTCAAAATTAAATATTTGATGAATAGTCTTCTTGATGAATAGACTTTAGATGAACAGTATTTATGATGAACCGTCCTCTTGATGAATAGTCCTTTGATGAATAGTGCTTTGATGAATAGTCCTTTGATGAATAGTCTTTTGATGAATTGTCCTTGATGAACAGTCCCTTGATGAACATATATATAGAATAGATATATCGGAGATGAGCAGGTTTTGAGCGAGATGCCAAGATGGCCTCCGAAAAAACGATTTAGAGTCTTTTGGACCATGAATATTCATTATTTGTATTAATCTATTTTTGGTACGACAGCGGAGACTAAACTCCGGTTTGTAAGAAACAGAAACGTCGATTTCTTATAGCTAAAATTAGTTGATATGAGCTTTATTTTAATTTAACGCGATATCAGACAAAAAATATACAATTCTAATGTACCGATAACACAGGCGACGTTAAATAGACATAAATAGACCATCGAACTAGAGACTACGCAAATAAAATTCAATGTCAACTGAAATTTTTATAAAAAAAAATTTGATAATTTTTATAAAGTTAAAAATTTATTTTGTACATAAAAATTTTTTTTTTTCTATTAAAAAAATACTTGATTAAGTTACTATACGTTGTAACTCTCAGTTCTTCATTTCGGATCTCCGGTCTACTAGGCTGCCTCGCTAAAAGCCTTCCTAAACAACAGGCGGGCCGATATATCTATTCTATATATATGTTGATGAATCGTCCTTTGATGAAAATCCAAATACCGCAATTTTAACCGATACACTAGAGAAAAATAAATTACGACGGAAACGGGAACAGACAAAAGCGAAGGCTAATAAAATCAAATAAAAAAATGCTAAAAATGAAATATTTTAAACACTAAAAATGAAAAGTAATAAGATATACAGAAAATATTTCTTTCAATTTAACGCTTGAAACTAATGTACTTTGATGGGTAACATTAATTACATTAGCCCGTTTTTAGATTTAAAGAGTAAAAAAATAAAAAAATAATGAAACATAAATAAAATTTATATTTAAGACAAATGAAGCAAAAAACAAAGTTTTTTTAAACTAAACTTTTCGTTTGGAAGATTAAAGCGTTGGGCGATAGTAGGTTATAGATAATATAAAGATTAATTTCAACATTGTTCTTTTTTTTGTTTATTTGTACTACTAATCCAATTCATTGTTTTTTATTAAAAAAAGTTTTATAATGTTTTAAATATTTGTTTATTATGAATGAAACAGAGGACATGCGCTCCTTATGATATTTATATAGCAGCAGAAGCCGCTTTAAGGGCGCTTTACAATGTTGGCAACTTGCAGATAAGACTAACGGCGAATGCGGTGTTTTAATGTGATACCTATTGCAGACATATCATCTTAATAGCTGTATACCAAATTTATTGTTGGTACTTTTTTTGGAATTTTTCAACCTATTGGTGTGGTAAATAGTTCCAGTCGACAAGGGTCAACAAAATGCATAATATCTTATTTGTGTTTGAAGTTAGAAAAATCTTTTCTACTGAAACGTCCAGAGGAATAATGTAGTTCTACATTCTACATATAAAAAGAAAATCAATTTTACTAGTTGTATTTTCATGTAGTTTACTTAAATTTTAAAAATGGCACCTTTTCTCACCCTCCCTTACATAATTAAATGCTTGGTTACAGAATTCGAAAACCTGACATTTTTGAACATTGATGTTGAATGAACATTGTTTATTCTTCTGTAATGGAACCATTTAAACACCTGCTCAATAGAATTCTGTTACAAATTACAATCAGACACATTTTGTATGACATTCTAAAATTTGACATCATCCGCAACAAAAGAATGTTATCACATATATCAACCACATCATTAAAAAAAATAACAAACAGAGGAGATTTTAGTAAATTTCTTTGGAGCACTCTACTGGTGACTTTAAACATGCTAGACATTGTACATAGTAAAAGAGAAGTTAAAAAATAGTTGAAGAAAGAATATAAACACGAACGGAAACGGTACCCGGCACGGGAGAGCAAGCGGGAGCAGTAACGGGGCGAGCGGAAACAGGAACGGCAGAGCGAGCGGGAACTGCAAAATTAACAGAAACGGGAACGGGAGAGCAGTCAGAAACGGGAAAGTGACTTGGAGCGAAAGATCGAACGGGAAAGGGAGCGAAAGCGGGAAAGCAATACGGAGCAGAGAGCGAACAGTAGCGGGAAAGCAAACGGGAAAAAAACGGGAACAAGAGAAGAAAACGATACAAAAATATTAAAAACTCCGGGCAACGCCGGACAACACCGCTAGTTTTAAATAAAAGACACAATTTTCCTACTGATATCCAGCAGCCTTACAAATAAGATCGTTCCAGTCCTCTTTCCAGTGATTTCCGCATATATAAAAATCTTTAGTTCCTTGGCGTTCCAGCATTAACTCGCTTTTTTTCGACAAGTAAGCTGCACGTTAAAAAAATAAATAAAAAATTCAAGAATAAAAAAGTTTTTTTAAAAGCACAAACCACAGTTTAACTCGTCATCTCCTTTTATGCAATCTACAAATCCGTCGCATCTTTTAGTAATAGAAATGCAGAACTTTGCTGTAACACAACGAAAGTTGTCCTTCGAGCAATTTCCTTTTTAAATTAAGTTAGTTGAAAATTTTCAATTAATCATGTTCTAATGATTTTTTTCAATCTTTTAGACAATAATTCAAAATACAGGATATTTATTGATGTTTTCTTTATCTTTAAAAATTATTTTTAAATCTTAATTGTTCAATGGAGTTTGCACATAACTTCATTAAACAGTTTGATATGGTTTCTCAAGGGCAAGCAGTAGTTACTCATGTCGGTTGTTTTAGTTTGGATGAAATGTCTAATTTTTGTGAGCCTACCTACGTGATAGGACCTGGTTTGCAGGAACGTGCACACGCACTCATATCTGCTATATTCACAATGCAGGACTACTTTTTGGCTTACATGGCAAAAGAAAAATGTTCTCAAAAACAAGGCAACAGTTAAAACCTATTTTTAACTTTTCCTTTTAAAAAAGTAGATAAGCGGGGAGGGATGGGTGGGTGGGGTAATTTCTTCCAAAAATTGTATGACCAAGAGGCCTGATATTTTCTAAAAATTTGATGACCAGAGGATCAATTTTTCTAAAAAAACTATATAACCAGAGGGAGGGGGGCGGAGGAATTCTAAATCAAAATCTTTTAGTTTGATATGTTTATGTTTATCATGCGTTTTGGCCTATATAGCGGTCGCCAGTTAGCCAGGTGGCCCAGTTTGGTCCTGTCGCAATTGGGTTATGGAATCAACATAAATCGACGTTAAATGCATAGTTTCGCTCAAACAATAAGATTAATTGCGGATAGCACAATGGGATACATCACGTTTTCACTTTTATTATAAATGTAGTTCTAGAACTACTCGCATTATCCTACGATGTGGGTGTTTCTGACACTGACAAGCATCAAGCGAGACATGATGGAAAAAAAAGAGTCTACTTCTCCAAGCAGCGTCTGATATGGTACATCTAGCCCACATCAAAAAACAATCTCAATGCTGTATCCAGGGTCGGATTAAAACGAAATAGGGCGTGATGCTGCAGCGCAAAAATGGCTTATTTTTTTGGCCTTGGTGCATGTGCATTCGACATTCACCGTACATGCTCACTCAGACCGACCAAAGAGCTTCCTCAATTGTTTGCAACGCAAGCAGCCAGCCTTTATTGATCCTGAATAATAATAACGACTTATAATCGTAACAACTGAAGATTAACATCAAACTATGTAACATCAACATTCAAAAACAGTTGTCTGAAAAGTGCACCAAAAGCAAAAAAGGTCAAACTAGATCAATTTAACATAAGCATATTGTCGCTCTAACGTTTTCTGCTTACTTATATTTCTGTTTTTCAAGTCTTAGCCAACGCGAATTTTTTAATTGTGTCAGTGTAACGGCAGGCAGCTTAGCCTTTTTAGCCCCATTGAGAACCGTAGCTCTCTTTTGATTATTCCCAACTTTGAAAAGCTCTGCTGGCTGGAGGCATTGGACACCATCATGCACAGATAGATGCGCAACCCAATCTCGACCATTGGAAATGTCTGAGAAGGATTCAACGATGATACAAGCCTGTACATTGTAAACTCTGCTGATTCCTTCACAGTCACAGGTTCTGAATGCACATGAATAAAGCAAACTGTATCAGCTCAACCACCAGTGTGTCTTCAAAGTCATCTGGATACAAAGAAACAAGATTCTTAGTTTTGTTGTCTATCTGCTCAATGCTCAATGACGTTAGCTCCGAATGTTTTACAAATATCATTATATGCATTCATCCGCTTTTTCAGACTGTTGATCATGATCAAATACGTATGAGTTTTGAACGTTTCCCTTGGAACGTTGCTTGGATTTGCAGCTTTTTCGTCAGGCATTCGCTTTCACTTACGGTCTCGACGCTGCTCAGCCTTGTATTTGCCGTGTTGAATTTTTATGGTTGCCATGTGCTCATAAACGTCAAATTTGCCCCGTGCAAACTGAACCGTGTCGATCAGTGTTGCCAACAAGCCAGTTGCCGTATTTAGGCTGACTGTAGGTTCTTGGAGACTACTGCTCGTACTATTAATACGTCAAAAGATATCGTTTTGAGCAGTCGCCATAACTACTGTCTCAATTTACCCGATCTTGCGCAAAAATGTTTTGGCCTAGGTTCTCGTATCTGCCTTTTGCTCCATATCTGCCGCAAGCTCATCCAGCACGTTCTGAATGTTCTTTCACCCATCTACAAGCCCTTTAACAGCATCTGCACGTTCAAGCCATCCTTGAGCGTCAGCATGCAGCAATTCTTTAGTTGCTGCCAGCAATATGTTGAGTCAGACAGAAAAATATATAGTCCTTTGACAAAATAAAAAAAACCTGGTACAGCCACCGCCTGCCACAGTTGTCAAAACCGCCAGAATAGAACATAGTTGCTCGAACAGGACTCGTACGAAGAAGGTTTTTGTGCATCGTCGTTGGAACGACTCGCCTTGGGTATCATCCAGTATTTTTTTTAATTTTAAATGTTGGCAGTCTTTCAGATTTTTTTGATCTAATATCATTGGTGAAATCATTCAAAGTAGACGGTTGGAGAGCTATGTATGCGTTGCACATCCAGGCTAAAAGTTGGCCCTTCTTTTATATTTGGCTGGATCCACCTTTGTTGGTTAACAATAAACACAGCGACGTTAAAGTTACAACACAGCGCAAAGAACATTAGTAACTGTATAATAAGCAACGCTGTGTCTAGGCGTTCAAAAGTCAGGTGCCAAATCTTATTCTAAATTGAGGTTAATATAGCAAAGAAAAACTGTTCAGCATCCGGAAATTCTCGTCTGTTTTTATCTGGGCTTATTTCAGAAATGCTGCTGCGATTGTATCACCCACCTTAATTAGGCCTTGGCTGTATCCATATAAGCATAAAATGAAAACCGCCAAACCGATTTTTTTAAATTTGGCAAACTTATGGGAGATAACCAGTCGGTGGTATTTGTGAATTTTGAAAAAAATTTGTTCATCATTTGGTGTTTTATGGAAAAAAAACATTTTGGTCAGCGGTTGTAAGTTGTACATGTATATATATATATATATATATATATATATATATATATATATATATATATATATATATATATATATATATATATATATATATATATATATATATATATATATATATATATATATATATATATATATATATATATATATATATATATATATATATATATATATATATATATATATATATATATATATATATATATATATATATATATATATATATATATATATATATATATATATATATATATATATATATATATATATATATATATATATATATATATATATATATTAAGGCAATACTTCGGGACAAGTTTTTCATTTAAGCAAGCTCGATTAAATATTACGGCCCATTTTCTATTAATTAACTTTTGAGCCAACTCTTCCAAACGTCTCCATTTCAAACCTAATATACTCAACACCTTTTCTGGAACATAATTTATTATTGGGGTTGACCGGCCGGTTTCGGCATCTGCCATCGTCAGAACCCCTAAAATCAATTGTATAAAATAAACATAAAAGAACCAGCAATATATATATATATATATATATATATATATATATATATATATATATATATATATATATATATATATATAACAAAAAACCCACTGTGAGCGAGCAAGAAAAGTGACCAGGAAGAGGAGAGCAAGCTGGAGCGGGAAAGCAACCAAGAGCGGAACGGGACCGGGAAAGAAACCGGAAGCGGAAAAGCGACCGAGACCAATAAAGCAACCGGGAACGGAAAAGCGACCGGGAACGGAAAAGCGACCGGGAGTGGGAAAACGAACGGGAACGGGAAAGCAAGCGGTGAAAAAAACCGGAACAAGAGAAAAACGATAGAAAAACCTCTAAAATCCCCGTGCAAGCGCTGACTAAAAAGTTTTTTTGTCTATAAAACACCAACGTATTAACAAATTTTTGTCAAACTTGACACAAACCACCACCTGATTATATTACTTGAGTGTGAGCGGAAAAGCAACCAAGATCGAAAAAAACGAGAAAAAAAAGTGACCAGGAAGAGGAGAGCAAGCTGGAGCAGGAAAACGTAAAAGCGACCTGGAGCGGGAAAACGACCGAGAACGGGAAAGCGACCGGGAGCGGGAATGCGACCGCGAGCGGGAAAGAAAACGTGAAGGGAACGGGAGCAAGATAAAAAAACGATTAAAAAACCTCTAAAAACCTCGGGCAACGCCGGGTACACAGCTAATAAAAAATTATTTATTAAAAACTAGTTTTATTATGGACTAAAAAGTAGAAAATAAAATATTAAATTTTTTTTTTAATAATGTTGTGAACTGAAAAGAAGAAAATAATTTTTCTCTTGGCTGTGTGAGAAATGTCTTGATGGAGGCATGCATTAATTGTGGACATTCGTTCAACAACAAGCCATACATTTTTAAAACTTAAAACGTGGGGCGCCTTTCACTCAAACTAACCATCTACTATTTTTATACAGAATAGAACGTTTTTTTGAAAATAAATATATATCTATATATATATAAAAAGCTCGTGACGGTGTTTGTGTCCACACTCCACCGAAACGGCCAAACCGATTTTCATGAAATTTGTTGTGTACGTTTCGGAGGTCTGAAGATAGGTACACGTAAAATTTCATAAAAATATTTTTAGCCGTTTTGGAGGAGTGTATATATATTATATAGGCCGAAATCAGACAGACAGACAGACTCATATATCTATATATATAAAAATGAATGTTTGCATGTATGTATGTTTTTTATGCATTGCTACACCATTCATCCGATCGTAATGAAATTTTCACACAACCTTGAGAGTCAAGGTGAATCAAAAAAATTTGAAATCCGTCAAAAAATGAGCGGAGCGGAGCGGGTGAGCAAGCGGGAACTATATGTGTATATATATATATATATATATATATATTTATATATATATATATATATATATATATATATATATATATATATATATATATATATATATATATATATATATATATATATATACATACATATACAGACATAAATAAGCGGGAACGGGAACGTAAAGCCAACTGAGAGCGAAATATCAAGCGGGAAAAAGAAAGCGACCGAGAACGAGAAAGCGACCCGGAACGGGAAATTGACCGGGAGCGGGAAAAAAACGGGAAACGGGAAAGCGTCTGGGAAAGGGAAAACGGCCTGGAGCGAAAAACAGACCGGGAACGGGAAAGCGACCGGGAGCGAAAAACCGACCGAGAACGGGAGAGCAAGCAGGAACGGGAAAGCGACCGGGAGCGGGAAAACAAGCCTAATACATATATATATATATATATATATATATATATATATATATATATATATATATATATATATATATATATATATATATATATATATATATATATATATATATATATATATATATATATATATATATATATATATATATATATATATATATATATATATATATTAGTGATGTCACGGGTACCCGAACTCGAACCCGAAAGTGTTACAAACCCGAACCCGAAAACTCTAGTTTCACAAACCCGAACCCGAAAACTCTAGTTTCACAAACCGAACCCAAACCCGAACCCGAAAACTCCAAAATGTACTACCCGTGACATCCCTAATATATATATATATATATATATATATAATATATATATATATATATATATATATATATATATATATATATATATATATATATATATATATTTTCTTTCATACATGCTTTATTGAAAAAAACTGCCCATTTTTTTTTATTATTTTCTTAACGTAAGACTCCAATCTGCGAACAACGACTTTGTTTTTTGAATAAAATTCTTTATTGATTTTCATAACGGGCTTACTGCACAGTTTCGGCTCGAAAGCCATCATCAGAGCCCTTGAATAGAAAGTAATGCGAATATTCAAAAACGAACGAAGTGAAATTAGAATAATGGTAAAACGTGTTTACTTAAAACCAGACGATTAGGCGATGAATATAATGCAAACGAATATAGTTGTGATAAAACCAAGCGGAGGTTAAATGGTGTGAAGTAAAATTAAACCGAGGTACATGGTATATAAAAGACAGGAATACTATTGTAAAAACAGAAGACGTGAAGTGGAGTGAAACTGCGTAATATGTTGTTGGGTGTTTGATATAGAATGAAAAACAGTTTTGGAAAATATGTAGACTTACTAGAAATCGACTTCTAAAACCACGAAGCAACCAGCGAAGCGGTAAACGAATAGCATGCCGAGAAGTAGATGTTTACGTTGTGACCAGCGAAGTTATGCAAAAAACGCAATATATATGTTGCCCGAGGTTTTTAGAGGTTTTTCTAATGTTTGTGTCTCTCGCTCAGGTTTTTTTCCCCGCTTGCTTTCCCGGTCGTTTTCTCCTTCCCGGTCGATTTCCCGTTCCCGTTTGCTTTCCCGTTCCTGGCCGATTTTACCCTCCCGTTTGCCCTCCCGTTCCCGGCCGTTTTTCTGTTCACGGACGCTTTTCCCGTTCCCGCTTGCTCTCCCGTTCCCGCTCACGCTTGCTTTCCTGTTCCCGTTCTCGCTCATTTTTTCTTTTTCATTCTTTTCTAACTTCTTTTAGCCCTTCAAAACGTAAAATAGGTTTGCTAAAACTGGCTAAGACCTGCTTGAAGCCTTCAAACGTTGTTAAGTAAACTAAATATGAATTCTATTACGCAATTACCAATTACCGCGACCATTAAAAATAAATAACAAAGATTTAGTAAATAACGTATTTGGTTGAATTTCAGTTGGAAATATGTATGTATATAAAATTATAATTGAATAAAAAAATTATTTCAGAATTTTTTGTTAACATTTAGTTCATATAATGAAAAAAAACTCGTCACCCAATAACCGAAACTACTCGGCTTAATAAATAACCAAGATTCGGTAAATAACGTATTCTGTTGAATTTTAATTGTAATTATTATTAATAAATAAAATAAAATAAAATTCTATCTTTTTGTTAACATTTAATTAATAAGGCCGCGGTCAGCATTTTACCCACCCGTTCAGTGGTTTTTGCGATTTTGTGATGAGTCAGTCAGTGAGTCAGTGGTATTTGAGTTATATATATATATATATATATATATATATATATAGCTTTCCTGTAAGTTTTAGAGCTCTAGGTGGTCGAAAAGTGGGAAAGCGACCGGGAGCGTGAGAGCAAGCGGGGAAGGAAACAGGAGCGTGAGAGAAAAACGATAGAAAAACCTCTAAAAACCCCGGGTAGCGCCGGGCCCCCCGCTAGTATATATATATATATATATATATATATATATATATATATCTGTTTCCTATAAAAGAGTATATTGAACTGTCTGATTAATTTGATTTGATTAATTTTAATTGATTTAAGGCCCAATTCATGTCGGAAACATTAAATTTATGTATTGTCATCCAGAATTAAGCTTTCCTGAAAGTTTTAGAGCTCTAGGTGGTCGAAAAGTGGGAAAGCGACCGTGAGCGTGAGAGCAAGCGTGAAAGGAAACGGGAGCGTGAGAGAAAAACGATAGAAAAATCTCTAAAAAGCCCGGGCAACGCCGGCCACCCCGCTATATATATATATATATATATATATATATATATATATATATATATATATATATATATATATATATATATATATATATATATATATATATATATATATATATATATATATATATATATATATATATATATATATATACTAGCGGGGTAAGTAAGTAAATATAAGACTAGTAAAAATATAATGTCTTCTTTTGTGCAACGGCTTATCTTTCGTAGTCATAATTCTAGTGATATTTATTTTTTTTGCTATTGTGGCTGTTCTTGTACTACTTCGAATAACTTTAACTTCATTTCAACTGTTTTATCAGTCTGCATTCATTTGCAAATGTTTGTATAATTTATTAATCATTATGCCTTAACTCATTTGATGATCAATACAGAAAGTAGTCGTATTCGTAGGCATTAAATTTTGTCAGTAAAATATAAACTGTTATAATATAAAAATCACGCCTTAAACGTTGCGGTATTGAAAATTTCCGGTGTTAAAGATTGCTGTTTTAAAATTAGCGTATTAAATTTTGTTTTAAATGTTTTAAATAATGAATGTCGTAAGTAATAAATGTCACAGAATTAAAATGTTTTTTTTATAAAGTCGTCGTGCATTCCAAATTCACATACTTAATTAAAAGTTATTTTTTTACCACAGTTTGTATCACTTTCATCGTCGTTGTATGGACAGTCTTGGACTCCATCGCATAAAAACTTTTCAGAAATACAACGACCATTTTTGCACCCATATTCAGCGTTTCTGCAAGCTTGAAATTCATTTAAAACATAGTTTTTTGTGTGAAAAAAGTCTTTTAATATAGTAGAACAGTAGTTCTTACTGCAATTGCTCTCATCTCTATCATCAGGACAATCTTGAAATCGATCACATCGTTGTTGACTTGAAATGCAATGTTTATTTATTGGACAAAACATCACTGAACCAATTGGACAATCTGTATAAGTTTGTTAATTTTACCAGCATTTGATAAATAAAAAGAATATTTTTAAACTTTTTAACAAACCTTCAAAATATCTGACCGATCTGAAAACTAAAATAAAAACCAAACGTTGCAAAGCTGAAATTTTCAATTTAAATAACAAATGAACAATCAATTCATATTTCAATTTTTACCAATGCTTTTATTAACTCGTCGTCTCTGTTTCTCTGTCTGTCTGTTTCTCTGTCTGTTTCAAATCTTGCAATCAATTTTTGAATCACTTCCTTATGATAGATTTTTTTCAAATTTTGCATACATGCTCAAAATAGAAGACAATGCAATACTCAATTATTAATTTTACAATAAGTCAATTAATTTAGTTAATTTTAATTAATTTCGATATTTCGATATAATTAAGATATTTCGACTTTAATATAAAATAAAAGAGTAATATAAAAAAAAATTGATTGCAAAATTTGTGTTTTAATTACATATAAGAGCATTGGTTTTAAAAATTCGTTTTTAATTTACTTGTTTTAATATATAATTTGCAGTTTCGTACCCACTAGTTTTGAATATTTTGCCAATCAAACTGCACCTTAAGAGTTTTAGTTTAGAGATCTAAAAAAACTAAATTTTTTTAAAATGCTTACCTATGTTTTAACATTTTTATCTAAGATTTTTTTATTCTAGATCACTATGCTTCATTTTGTTTAACTTTATTGTCAATAATAATTATCAATTACTAAAAAAAAATTTGAAAAAATTTGTCAAAAATATGTTGTTTCTTTTTAAATAAAATTGAACAAGTAAAAGAAAAAACGAGTTTTTCAACACACACTTTTTTAATTGAATCATGTATTGTCATCCAATTTAAAGCTATGCTGAAAGTTTCAGCTTCCTAGCTAATCAAAAAGCTAGTTAAATTTTACTTGCACATGCGTACAGAGAAAAACACACACACAAACAAACAGAGATTGTAACCTAAATAAAAATTTGTAATAAACTATACAGTTTTTACCAATGCTTTTATTAACTCGTCGTCTCTGTTTCTCTGTCTGTCTGTTTCTCTGTCTGTTTCAAATCTTGCAATCAATTTTTGAGTCACTTCCTGATGATAGATTTTTTTCAAATTTTGCATACATGCTCAAAATAGAAGACAATGCAATATTCAATTATTAGTTTTACAATAAGTCAATTAATTTAGTTAATTTTAATTAATTTCGATATTTCGATATAATTAAGCAATTTCGACTTTAATATAAAATAAAAGAGTAATATAAGAAAAAATTGATTGCAAAATTTGTGTTTTAATTACATATAAGAGCATTGGTTTTAAAAATTCGTTTTTAATTTACTTGTTATAAATTTAACTTCAAATTCCAAATGAAACCGAAACCAATAAATAAACAAACGTTTATTTAATGAGTGTTTAACTTGTTTTTAATTATTTCAATAAACACTGTTTTATAAAAATAAAGTTTACAATAAACAACATATTAATAGTTCACTTTTGTAAAGAACTGTGGTTGCAACATATGTGACTTGTTCAGCTGTGTACGTCACCAGTACGCTGATACCAAGAATAATAGTTATACATATAATCACCCACCAGAATACCAATGATCGTCGCTGGTTGAAATGAGAAGAACGATTAAGAGTCATTCCTTCAGGGAAACAACTGAATGAAAAATCTATATATATATATATATATATATATATATACATATATATATATATACATATATATATATATATATACATATATATATATATATATATACATATATATATATATACATATATATATATATATATATATATATATATATATATATATATATATATATATATATATATATATGTGTGTGTGTGTGTGTGTGTGTGTGTGTGTGTGTGTGTGTGTGTGTGTGTGTGTGTGTGTGTGTGTGTGTGTGTGTGTGTGTGTGTGTGTGTGTGTGTGTGTGTGTGTGTGTGTGTTTAAGGCATATTTCGGAATGATATCTTCTTTTAGACAAGTTTCGTTGAACTTTTTAGTCCATTCTGTATTAACAAGCTTCTTACAAAAGTTTTGAAGAATAACGATTTCTTTTGTATTAGGAATAAGACTAAAAAGAGATTTAAATTTTTTATTAAATTGGGCTAACTGGCCAGTTTCGGACGTATCCATCTTCAGAGCCCCTAATTTAATTTCATAAATATGAGTTAAAACATATAAGAATATATTGAGTATTGATATAAACTATTGTATGTTGATACGAAACGTTTAATATTGGTATAAAATATTGAATATTGATATGGAATGATTCGATAAGTTGAAATATGAAACATTGGATATTAGTATGACACCTTAAATAATGGTATAAAGCATTGGATTTTAATATAAAACATTGATTATTGACATGGAGCATTGAAAGTTAATATGAACAAAGGATGAAACAACCTAAATTGAATATTTAAAACCAACCAACTATTAAAACTAGTCCGAAATAAAATTGACTCAAATTGTTAAAATATCAATATATAGACACGTAAACGTTTCTTATTCGACTGGAAAAACCAAAGTAATATACAGTCAACGTCATTTTCCAGTTGTAATATTTACATTACCAAGCAGATGGTTAAATACGCATGGATCACGCGTGCTTTCGCCGACAGTCACGGGCATACAGGTGCGCACCTCTGAAAAATCGGAACGAACAGCAACATCCATATATCCAGGTTCCATGTCGCACTCAAGAGGTGTAGTTGCAAGTCCGGCCTTGTCATCAATCAACCTCTCCTCACCAGGTCGCTTGTCGCACTCGTTTTTACATTTTTGTAAGACATCCATGTCTTCGTCTTTTCCCGTGTGTAGATCATCTTCACGAAGATCGGGATCGAAGGTACAGTCGAATCCAACTAATTCGACGGGACGAAGGTCGCAACTATCACTCTGTTCTTCCTCATTGTTTAATATTTTGAAATTTAGAGTCACATTTACTACATTTTTCCAGTTTTTCTTTTTGTGGAACAAGTTCAGGACTTATTTCAGCTTCTTCAGACTCAGAGTCGAGAACAGCTTCTTGAGACTTAGAGTCGATAACAGCTTCTTGAGACTTAGAGTCGAGAACAGCCTCTTGAGACTTAGAGTCGAGACCTCAAATGAGGGGGGGAACAAAATTATTTGCTTAATAACTCTAAAACCTGAAAATGTAAAAGCTTTACAATTCGGTATTTATGATTTTAAGAAAAAATGAAAATACACATGTGTTACCTGTATTTTTAATAATTTAGCTTCTTCTATAGTGTTCGTATCGTGGCTCTCGGTAATTTGGTTTATTATTAAAACGTCGAACACAGCTTTAAACATGCTTTAGAAAATATTTTGAATTGATTATATTATAATCCCCTTAATTGAATATATTACAATCCAGTCAGTGAGGTTGTATTGCCAAAATTAGGAAATCCGACAACGCAAGCTCGACCCACAAGCCGTTAGCTCCTCCGTAATAAAAGTTATTATATATATAAAATCTTTTGGAATTGGTTTTAATAAAAATGCGAGAACAGACGAGTTAATCCAACAAGATAATTCAAATATGCGTGCGAACATGATGCAATTGCGAGAATCACAATCACAAGGGGTACGAGCTAAACGAAATCAACAACGACGATTGGAACAAAGTAGTTGACACATGCAGAGCAAGTGATCGACAAAGCCATCAAGTATATCGAGTATTTTTATCTGATTCGTTCCTTCGTCTAGCATTCGAGTCACACGCCATTTATACGACGCTCTTCAATATCAGCTAATTTTATGGAAGGGACTAGACAAATATTGCATAAACATTAAACAACGAGATCCCGTCACATGTATTTTATTAATTTTGAACATTAATACTCATTTTGAATTTATTTTTATGAATTGGTTGTTAAAAAAACCGAAACCAGTGCAGCCATGTCGCGAATGAAAATTTCAACCTCTTAAGCACTAAAGTGTATTAAGAACAATACATTTTATTAATAAAGAAAGAGAACTTTTGTTCGCGAAATGGCTACACTGGCCAACTTAATTCATTATAAATATCATTACAGGAGCCGAAACAAGCAAGAAAGTTAGCTCGATGTATTTTTATGCGTATCGTGTGGTGATTCGACGTGGTCAGGTCCACCTCATTTTGCGATGCTGCGAGCTTTGCCAACAATTCGTGGTCGACATATACTTAAAGATAGAAAGCGAAGGACTGGATTTGCTAAGCATGCCGCCGCACCATCTACAACTAATGATAGTGTCAAAAAAAATTAATTGTCTACTGTCATTAAGGTTGAAAGTAAATTTCAAAACTGAATTGTTTTCGAAAGTATTCTTTAAAGTAACAACTTCACGTTCAAACTTCACAAGAAGAAAGATATCGTACATATATCCCGCATAAACAATGGGGGTTTCTTCTATCTCAGCGAAAGTAATCTCCTCCAAACGACCCATGTAAAACTTAGCAAAGGTTGGTCCCAATGGAGATCCGATCGCCACTCTATCCATCTGTAGAAATAAGCTCTGGCCAATGTGTCTGAATAGAGACTCTGTGGCATATACCAGCAGCAGCTTGTAAAGCAAAGATTCTGGAATTTTTGGAAGTGGCAACGTATCACTATGAGTTTTAAAGGTTTTAAATATAAATATTAAATAAATATGTGTGTTATATAGTGCCGCCAGATACCTTTGTTTTGATTTCATAGAACTCATTCTCTTCCGAACTTCCGATACGACACCTCTGCTATCGGTGCTTTATAATATAAACTTTATATTTGATTTTTAGCAACTTATCTTTTAAATCTAGATAACTTTGGTTTTCAGGACTATTCAATAAATTGCAGGTCGAATTTCTTCTATCTTATATATAAAAATGAATGTATGTATGTATCTATATTTCTGTATCCAAGTATCAAATGTAAACAGCCAAACAGATTTTATTGAAATTTAGTACACTTATGTAACTCAATCAAGTGGTTGTTTGTGTCAAGTTTTAAAAAAATTTGGTAATTCGTTGGTGTTTTATGGACAAAAAACGTTTTGGTCAGAGGATGTAAGGAGAAGTACATTTTTTTCTCCAAAATAAAAATAAATCAATTTGTAGTTAAATTATAAATTTTTTAAATAACTTTTCTATCCTTTTTAAATATAAACTAAGAACAACTCAAAAAGTAAGACTAGCGATTTTTCGAAAAGCAGCTGTTGAACAGTGTGTGATAAATCTATTGTAAGCATTTATAATCTTACAAGTATTTAAAATAAATATAACCTGTTGAGATAAATGAGCGGATTTTAACATTATTGCAGCGTTAACTTATAAATTCTTTTTTTTCAGCTTTAGTCAATCAAAATAATCCTTTGCAGAAGATCACACTTGCAGAGTAGAACCAATACATTAAAGAACACTAATTAAAATTGAGGAAATTCAGACGTAACTAAACGAGCAAACCAAACAACAAAAAGTGTTAGCGAGAGAACAGATCAATTTTGATGACTGTGCACAGCATTCCGCTACAGCCCATCTAAGCCACATTGGAAAGGCTCTGAAATTTAATAGAGGAACGAAAAAGCGACTGTGAGCGAAAAGAGCGAGCAGGAAAAAGAGAGCAGGCTGGTGTGGTAAAGCGTAAAAGCAACTGGGAGCGGGAAAAGTAAAAGAGACCGGAGCCGGGAAAGCGACCGTGAGCAGAAATGCGACCAGGAGTGAGAAAGCGATATATATATATATATATATATATATATATATATATATATATATATATATATATATATATATATATATATATATATATATATATATATATATATATATATATATATATATATATATAACAATTCAGGTTTAGCATAAACTCATCAAATAAACACAAATGGAAAACTCACCACAGTCTAGTGTTTTCCATAAACTTTGACTCGCTTCTCAAGGAGCCACGTTTTGACATTACTAAATAGAATTTTTTTGGGTTTCAATATTTGTTTCTGTTTGGTTTACTAGGAGAACATTACAAAACTCGCCACGTAAATTAGGCATAATTTTCACAAAAATTTTGCTTCCCTGTGATTAAAGAAATAAAAACTGATCTTCTTTACTGCAAAAAATAATTTTCAAGCCATGAAACAAATTACGTACATTTTTTTTCATACTAGTGTTCTTTTATACAAACAAGTTTAATAAAAATAATGTGTTATGTTAAAAGTAAAGGTCGTAACATTAGGGCAAATGTAGCGCCAGAAACAGCTCGCGCATATGGGATTACACAGTCGGTCTACCATCTGCACCTGTATTCCAAATCGGGATGTCCCGAGCCCTATTACTCCTAGTCACGAAACTGGTTTTCATTTATTGACCAGTGTAAGATGAATGGCTGAGATAACCTGAACAGTGTGAATGATTCAAACACCAAGGAATTGTATATTCCTACATTTTAAATCAGTGGCTGGAGACTTCCGAGATGTTGTTTGCTTAAAACCCATGGTCATTATCACTTTATTCAAAATTATAAGTGAGTTCAAAACTGTGCATGCAGCAGTAAAGCTAATTACTATTGCGGGCATCTCATTGCACACTTTCAGTGCCAATCCCAGTTTTTACTCTGAACTTTATAAAAAACATTTAAAACTATTTGACCAGTTTGAAATCTACGGAAATTATGGCTAATGTTTAATTCAGTGCACAATTTTAACAAAATGTACAAAATACTAAGTTTTTTAAAAACACACTTTTATATTTTTACCAATGCTTTTATTAACTCGTCGTCTCTGTTTCTCTGTCTGTCTGTTTGTTTTTCTGTCTGTTTCAAATCTTGCAATCAATTTTTGAGTCACTTCCTGATGATAGATTTTTTTCAAATTTTGCATACATGCTCAAAATAGAAGACAATGCAATATTCAATTGTTAGTTTTACAATAAGTCAATTAATTTAGTTAATTTTAATTAATTTCGATATTTCGATATAATTAAGATATTTCGACTTTAATACAAAATAAAAGAGTAATATAAGAAAAACTTGATTGCAAAATTTGTGTTTTAATTACATATAAAAGCATTGGGTTTTAAAAATTCGTTTTTAATTTATTTGTTAATTTATGCAAATCGATTTCTAAATGCAAAAATAGTTTTATCATCTATATATATAAAAGAACAAGTCCTGACTGACTGACTGACTGACTGATAATCAACGCCGAGCTCAAACGCCTCATCCTAGGAACGTGAAATTTGGAACTTATATTACTTTTATTGCGTAAGCATCCACTAAGAAAGGTTTTTTGAAAATTTTGCTCTTGAGGGGAAAAACTGGAAAACAAACTTTTTTCTAAAACAATGTATATCTCGAAAACCAAAATTGAGGAAATTTTGAAATTTGGTATATGGATTCTTCTTGAAAAATAAAAAGATACGTGTTTCACCATTTTTTGAAAATTCGGTTTCCCGGACCACAAATGTGATTTGGAAAATTGGGTTAGTTGGTTTTTAAAGTAGCTGCTACTCAAAAACTGTCAATGCTACAGGAGCAAAAAATATATATTTTGTTTCAACTCCAAAAATAATAAAATACGTGTTTTAGCATTTTTTGAAAATTTGGTTTCCAGGACTTCAAATGTGGGATGGAAAATAGGGTTATTTGTTTTTTAAAGTAACTGCTACTCAAAAACTGTATATGCTACAAAAGTAAAAATTGGTATTTAGTTTCAACTCTAAAAATAATGATATACGTATTTCACCATTTTTTTTAAATTTGTCTTCCAGGACCTCAAATGTGGGGTAGAAAACAAGGTTATTTGGTTTTTAAAGTAACTGCTGCTCAAAAACTGTAAATGCAACAAAAGTAAAAATCATTATTTAGTTTCTAATCTAAAAATAATGATATACGTGTTTCACCATTTTTTTTACAAATTTGGTTTTCCAGGACTTTAAATGTGGGGTTGAAAATAGGATTACATGGTTTTTAATGTAACTGCTACTCAAAAATTGTGAATGCTACGGATTTAAAAATTAGTATTTAGTATTTTTTTATTGAGATTTAGCATACGCCTTATCAACACAAGTCTTGCTCAAAGCGAGAGAGGGAGGGTACTTGCAAAGGCAGCTATTTATAGGCGCCTACCCCTTTAGCAAATGCGAGTGAACTCCTTGCTTAAGGGAGTTACGCTGGTGACGCCGGCGAGGTTTGTACTGCCGACCTAACGATCGACAGGCGAACGCTCTACCGCTCTGCCACCAGCGCCTAAAAAAATAACGATATAAGTGTTTAACCATTTTTTAAAACTTTGGTTTCCATGACTTCAAATGTGGGGTCAAAATAAGGGTTATTTGATTTTAAAATAACTGCTACTTAACAACTGCAAGCATTACAGATGTAAAACTTAGTATTTTGAGGTTTTGTCCAGTTTATAACCGATCGGGCCAAGCCGTTATTTTAGGGTCTTCTTACGGCCAAGGTTTTTCACTAAGCATATAGACATTTTAGTGATTTTAGGGTTTTCAGACGGGCCGGGCCAAACCTGAAGTCAAGGTGGGACGGGCCAAAGTTTTTCATCAAGTATATAGAATTTCTAGGCCTGTAAAAACGTGCCGGGCCCAAATTAGACGGGCCATGCCGGGCCAGGAATTTTGGTTTTGAAACGGGCTGGGCCAAGTTGTCGACGAGCCGAGCCGACATCTATAAATGTACGGTTCCAATTCTCAAATTTCATGCGAGCGAAGCCGCTACGGGCACTGCTAGTCTATATATATAAAGAACATGTCCTGACTGACTGACTGACTGACTGACTGACTGACTGACTGATAATCAACGCCGAGCTCAAACGCCTCATCCTAGGAACGTAAAATTTGGAACTCATATTACTTTTATTGCATAAGCATCCACTAAAAAGGATTTTTGAAAATTTTGCTCCTGAGGGGAAGAAACTGGAAAACAAATTTTTTCTAAAACAATGTATATCTCGAAAACCAAAAATGAGGAGATTTTGAAATTTGGTATATGGATTCTTCTTGAAAAATAAAAAGATACGTTTTTCACCATTGTTTGAAAATTTGGATTCCCGGACCTCAAATGTGGGTTGGAAAATTGGGTTATTTGGTTTTTAAAGTAGCTGCTACTCAAAAACTGTGAATGCTACAAGAGTAAAAATTAGTATTTAGTTTCTACTCCAAAAATAAGAAATACGTGTTTTAGCATTTTTTGAAAATTTGGTTTCCAGGACTTCAAATGTGGGGTGGACAATAGGATTACTTGGTTTTTAAAATAGCTGCTACTCAAAAACTGTGAATGCTACAAAAGTAAAAATTAGTATTTAGTTTCTACTCTAAAAATAATGATATGCGTGTTTCATCATTTTATGAAAATTTGGTTTCCAGGACTTCAAATGTGGGGTGGAAAATAGGGTTATTTGGTTTTAAAATAACTGCTACCCAACAACTGCAAGCATTACAGATGTAAAACTTAGTATTTTGAGGTTTTGTGCCGGTTAAAAGTAGCTGAGTCCAGTTTATCACAGGTTGGGCCAAGCCGTTATTTTAGGGTCTTTTTACGGGCCAGGCTAAACCTTAAATCAAGGTGATACGGGCCGAGGTTTTTCACTAAGCATGTAGACATTTGAGTGATTTTAGGGTTTTCAGACGGGCGGGCCAAACCTGAAGTCAAGGTGGGACGGGCCAAAGTTTTTCATCAAGTATATAGAATTTCTAGGCCTGTAAAAACGGGCCGGGCCCAAATAAGACGGGCCGTGCCGGGCCAGGAATTTTGGTTTTGAAACGGGCTGGGCCAAGTTGTTGACGGGCCGAGCCGACACCTATGGATGCACGGTTCAAATTCTCTAATTTCATGCGAGCGAAGCCGCTACGGGCACTGCTAGTTGCTTGTAATCATACTTTAATCCACATTTTAAGACGTTTTTGTCATTGTCATGGTTACCTAAAAGCTCATTTAATTGACGCAAAAGCCACCTAGTGAATAATATTTAATGCGCTACAAAATAAATATTGAAATTATTTTAAATAATGATTAATTTAAAAAAAAACTATTGAATATTGATTTTGCGAGTGGTTGTAGTCATTGCTGAAAGTTTCAAAGTTTTAACTTGTTTAAAAGTTGGTGAAAAATCAATTAACAAATTTTGACCACGGAGAAACAGAAAAATCAAGTTAAATAAAGGTGTGTAAAACATTTAGATGTCAACCAGGTACAGTAAATTGAATTTTTTTTTAGCAAACCAGAAGACCTGTAGAGCAATATATATAATATATATATATATATATATATATATATATATATATATATATATATATATATATATATATATATATATATATATATATATATATATATATATATTCGGGTTCGGGTTCGGGTTCGGGTATCAAGTTTTCACATTTTCGGGTTCGAGTTCGGGTTCGGGTAACAAGTTTTCTCATTTTCGGGTTCGAGTTCGGGTATCAAGTTTTCACATTTTCGGGTTCGGGTTCGGGTATCAAATTTTCACACTTTCGGGTTCGAGTTCGGGTTCGGGTATCAGAAAAACACCGGGTAGTACCGAACTCGGGTACCCGTGACATTATAACTAAACAAATTTAAATAATAATACTTAAAAAACTTTAAAAACCACGATTTGCTCTAATAAAGAGACAAAAATAATTTTTGGCTGTTTAAAAAACTTGTTAACATACATACTAAAAGCTAACAGTAAAATTCAATTACCAAAATAACCTAATTAACAAAACCGGGAGTTTATGCCCAACTTGTTATTATTCAATCTAATTCTGTCACGTTACGTTTTTTTTCTTTATAATTTTTTAACAGCAAGCGGGGTACCCTTTTCTTTCCCCACTTGCTCTTTCGCTCCCGGTCACTTTCCCGTTCCCAGTGGCTTTCCCGCTCCCCGTCGCATTCCCGTTCCCGGTCGCTTTCCCGATCACTGACTCTTTCTCGTTACCGACCCTTATCCCGCTTTTGCATGCTTTCACTTTCCCGCTCGCTTTTACGCTCTCGGTTGTTTTTCCGTTCCCGTTTCCGCTCATTTTCCAAATTACTTTTCCGCTCGTTCTCCCGCTCCCGTTTCGCTCATTTTGTAACCGATTTCAATTATTGCATATTATAAGTATTTCACTATCGATCATGGTAATGTAAGTAGCTCAATATTTATCACGGCATATTAAAGTAATTAAATATCGCTCACTGTAGATTACAAGTAGTTGTTTGCAGGAGCTGCAGCTTACTTCAAAACTTGTTGCCTAATGAAATTTACTATGTGGTACTGATTTCAAATTGAAGTAATATTAAACAAATCTCTTAACTCATTTATTTAAATGCATCCATTTTTGCATTTAAATTTTCGTTTTGTTTATATTCTATTTGTGACGTCGAGTTCAAAAGGTTTTCAGCTATAACACTTTTTTATGTTTTATTTATAAAATTTAATTGCATTTTGGTGATTTGGTTTATATCCATTACTACTATTATTAAATGTTTGTGTTTTCAATTTTAAAATGGGGTTGAGGCGAATTCAGGTTCAAAAAGAAATCAAAACTATTCAACTCAGACCGTGGCTCACTTCAAAGCATGTTTCATTTTTAAATTTACTTTTTTGCATGAATTCCAGACTAGTAATATCCACAATATATTTGAAAAACAAAAAAAAACAACAAAATAAAAACTAGAAATAATTAAAGAGATAAAAGAGAAGGGAGAAGAGAAGAAAAATAAATATAAAAGCAGACAGGCCAAACGCCAATCAACCTCCCTCCTAACGCCATTAATGAGAAGATGGAGAAATAAAAAGAGAAAGAGAGTGAGGGAAACATGGAGGAAAAAAACATAAAAAGAAAAAAAAAAGAAAAAGTGAAAGTAAGAAAAAACGAGAAAAAAACGCGAGAGAGAAACGAGAAAAAAACTCTGTAACCCTGGGCAACGCCGGGTAATTCTACTTGTTAGCCGTCGTGTCGTTAAAAACTTCTTCTCGATATTCATTTTTGTGAAAACAAATAATGTGCTATAACATTATTTTAAAATTGAGTAAACGTCAGTCTTGTATTCTGTAAACATTTAATTACCTATAAACATTGAAGTTAAAATTTTTTTAAATAACGTGCGCCTTTTTATGAAACACCTAAGGGCTCCTTTACAATTTCAACGTTGCAGATACGACTAGCAAGTGCATTGCTTATTATTACTAATATAATAATACAAAGAATAATAATAAAACATTGCTAATCTCCAGATATTTTAAACTAGAAAAGCAATTTAATCATACAAAAAAGGTAAAAATAAATTCAATAAGTTGAAAAATACAAACCAAAACTTTTAAATGTAGAAATTTGTTTTTCAAACTGATATTGTTTCTTTTGCTTTATTCCGTTTTCTATTGCGCTGTATTTAATTGATGTTAGTGATATTTTTGTGGCCTAATTTTAGCCTATCCTAAAAAAAGCTCCAAAAATTTCTTCTGCGGCTTATTTGACCACGAACTTATAAGCCGACTGAAATTAATTCTGCATTTAAATGACCACCATAGCTGAAGCCTTTTTAATTAACAAAATAAAACAGTTTTATTTAACTTTGTAGAAAAACATGAACCGTTTATAATTTGCTGGTACATTTTTAACATAAATAAATTTGTTTTGCTTGGCTAACAACAAGCATGGAACCAATAACCACATTCCTGCTTGTACAATACTCCGAAATAAATAACTCTGCATCGTCAAACAAATCAAAAGGTTTTTTATGACAAGCTCGGTCATTTTAACTCTGTAACAATCAACGGTCTATAAAGCAGAAAGGAAACGGATAAACCGTAATATTACAAAATATAAATTTATATGGAATAATTACTATAGTAAAACTGAAATTGACACAATTTCATTTTAATTGAGGCGCAGACGTAATTTTGGGTCAGCTGAAAATTAGGTTTGCGGACTTTTCATCAAAGGACGATACATCAAGGGAATGTTCATCAAGGCGACCAAGGACAATTCATCAAGCGACTATTCATCAAGAGACTATTCATCAAAGAACTATTCATCAAATTTAGTTTTTCTGGTGCTGTGACCGGGAGCGGAAAAGCGATCGGGAGCGGGAAGGCGACCGGGAGCGGGAGACAAGCGAGAAGAGAGAGCGACCTGGAGCGCGAGAGCAAGCAGGGATGGAAACGGGAGCGAGAGAGAAAACCGATCTAAAAACCTCTAAAAACCCCGGGCAACGCGGGTACCCCGCTAGTCTATATATATAAAAATGAATGTTTGTATATATGTATATATATTCATGTCCTTTATGCATTGCTACACCATTCATCCGATCGTAATGAAATTTTCACACAACCTTGAGAGTCAAGGGGAATCAAATATAGTGAAAACATTTTTGAAATCCGTCACAAAATGAGCGGAGCGGAGCGGGTGAGCGAGCGGGAACAATATATATATGTTTGTGCGTATGTATGTGTGTATGTATGTATGTGTATGTGCATGTATGTGTGTCTGTTTGTGTGTTTATGTATGTACTATCGGAGATACCCGGCGTTGCCCGGGTTTTTAGAGGTTTTTCTATTGTTTGTCTCTTTCTCTCCCGTTTCCTTTCTCACCTGCTTTCCCACTCCTGTTCGCATTCCCGTTTTCGGTCGTTTTCCCGCTGCCGGTCGCTTTCCCGCTCTCGGTCGCTTTCCCGCTCCCGGTCGCTTTCCCGCTCCCGGTCGTTTTCCCCGTTCCCGGTCGCTGTCCCGTTCCCGCTCCCGGTCGTTTTCCCGTTCCCGGTCGCTGTCTCGTTCCCGCTCACGTTTGCTTTCCCATTCTCGCTCACGCTTGCTTTTCCGTTCCCGCTCGCTGTCCGTTCCGGGTCGCTTTCCCGTTTCTATAATAGACAAACTAACCCACAAACATTCATATATATATATATATAGTCTTAGCAAATCTATTTTACGTTTTATGGGCTAACAGAAGTTATGAAAGAATGTAAAAGAGAAAATGAGCGTGAACGGGAACGGGAACGGGAGAGCAACCGTGACCGGGAATGGGAGAGCAAGCATGACCGGGAACGGGAGAGCAAGCGTGAGCGGGAACGGGAAAGCGACCGGAACGGGAAAGCGACCGGGAACGGGAAAGCAACCGGGAACGGGAAAGCGACCGGGAACGGGAAAGCGACCGGGAACGGGAAAGCGACCGGGAACGGGAAAGCGACCGGGAACGCGGAAAGCGACGGGAACGCGGAAAGCGACTGGAATCGGGAGAGCAAGCTTGGAAGGAAACGCGAGCAAGAGAGAAAATCGATAACAAAACTTCTGAGCGGGAAAGCGACCGGGAGCTGGAAAACGACCGAGAGCGGAAAAGCGACCGGGAACGCGACGAAAACGGGAAAGTGGAGAAGGAAACGGGAGCGAGAGAGACAAACATTAGAAAAACCTCTAAAAACCCCGGGCAACGCCGGGTAACCCCGCTAGTTTTATTATAAAGTGTAAAATATTTGGATGCAAGCAGTAGCACTGTAAATTTGATATACATTACCCTACCTTTTTGTAACATATTTTGGTTGAAAATAACATATTAAACAATTTTATTAACTTTTTTGATGAATAGTCCGCTGGATGAATAGACATTAGATGAACAGTCCTTATGATGAACCGTCTTCTTGATGAATAGTCCTTTAATGAATAATCACTTGATGAATAGTATCTTGATGAATAGTCCTTGATGAACAGTCCTTTGATGAATAGTCTTAGAATCGAAAATTAGGCCGTGGAAGTAACTTTTATGGTTTGTTTGGAGTAGTTAGAAATTAAGCCCCAGAAACGTTCATCATTTTACATATATAATTTATTTTATTTTCCGTCTGCCGATTTTGCCCTTTTTTGTTTTTTTCTGTTTTTCTTGAAAATAGAGTAGAGATACCTGAAACCGCTTTCAATAAAGTTATTTTTGCTAAATATGCGGTGTTTTTCTATAGAGAATGTTTAAGAAATAACTTGATAAACATATACATGGTTTTTATTAGATGCTGACATGGCAGAGCTATCGGAGCGAATCTCAATATCTGACAGACACATGGATGTGGTAAATAAAAATTGATCTTGGATTTATTTTGAATTGTTTTTTAAAAAATCGCGTTAAGTTTTATTTTGCGTGTGTTTAGCTGCTTTCCAAATGGAACCACACTCACTCAATCCAGCTACTTCTTTAAACGTCGTGCTATGGTTTTCTTTTGGGTTGTTATAAGTTCGTGTGTTATCATAAGCCTCACTGTTTTTATATCTCACATGGCTGAACAGATTTCAACTATGGCATCAGATCTTATACACAAAAGTAAAACTAATCACATTTTTAAAGTTAATTTAACTTTTTATCTGTTTTTCATTACTCTTTGGTTAACCATAGTGCCTACGCTTTTAAAACATTTAACCATAGGTTTATAAAATAATTATATAAGTAATTGAGATACTTATGAGTATAAAATTCTATAGTATGTTTCTGCAAGTGAGCACACACATGATAATATAAGTGCCTCGAGTACACTCAAACAACGTGGCAGTGAAGTAAGGGTTCGCACAAACACACGCTGATGCGATATAACCATTTAACTGGTTGACTTGATCATGGCTCAAAATCGTGCAGTAAGTTGCAAAAAGAATGGATTTTTTTACGTTACGGTTGTGCCAACAGCCAGCACCATTGGATTCGTGCAAAGGCAGGTGCCCTGGTAACCGTGCAGCTCATTGTTTAAATTGTGCATAGAGGTTTCAAAATTATTTCAAAAATGGTGTTATATTTCTAACACCCTTATTCACTTGAGTAATAAATTCTTTTTGAACCAGGAATAAGCTACAACTTCTAAGTTTCACATTCTCATTTTTTTGTTATTCGTTTTCAAATAAATATTTTATACTTTGTTTATTTTTTAGTTTTTAGAGTCGCAAAACATTTTGAAGGTTCGTCGGTAATTTTGTATAATATTTTATTCTTAAAAAAGATATTAACGCTAACTAATCATTGAAACAGATTGTCCAGTTGGCTCAGTAATGTTTTGTCCAATAAATAAATATTGCATTAAAAGTCAAGAACGATGTGATCGGTTTCAAGATTGTCCTGATGATAGAGATGAGAGCAATTGCAGTAAAACAATTTTCTGATTTTTGCCTAAACACAGTTTTATTCAAATTTGTGTATGTTGGTGTATCTCTACGTATCAGTTTTTATTAACTGCTAGTCATTTTTTTGTTTTTTTTGGTTTTGAACAAATTATATAACTAAAATTTATCATTTTTTCTAGCCAGTAAGCAAAAGCTTTGCAATATAATAATGCAAAAACACAACAAATGCATAAATTTTCTAGGAAACTAAATTTATTTTTGGTTTTAATAGATTTGTTTTTTATAAATGCATCTTTTCCGATATTCATATAATGCTATTTTGTTAAACGTATATTCCAGCATGTCAACATAATGAGTTCGGGTGCAAAAATGGACGCTGTATTACTGATAGGTTTTTATGCGATGGTGTTCAGGACTGTCCTTTGGGTGATGATGAAAGTAAAACCATATGTGGTAATTTAAGTTTTTATAGCTATATTTAGAGTTGATAACTGTTACCAGCAATTTTGCAAAATTTTAAATTTAACTTTTTTGGAAGACGAAAAGCTTCAAAGACAACTTGAAAAGATATTTCACGCTACATCTCTTAACTGATTTTAGCTAGTTTCAAATAAATAAAAACAAGTACCAACAACTTAATAGGTCAATACTGAACTACAATATATGCATAGATCTTTTAAAGTTGACAAAAGTGTTTTTTTTAATCATATTAACCATCAATAGGGTCTTGTCCAGAAAAAACCGACATTCGCTGTGTGGGACCAAGGATAAAATATTTAAAATGTATACCAATTGACGATAAATGTAATGGAAAAGATGATTGTCCGAATGGGGATGACGAACGCGATTGTGGTTAGAATTTTAAATATATATTTTTTTTATTAATTTCCCATTATTGAAGTTCATAACAGAAATTAGTAGAGAAAATTTGAAAAGTGGAATCATCGTTAATTGTTATTACAGGAACATCAATTGACCAGTTTCAATTACAGTTATTGAAACACATAGTTTGATTAAGTGCGTATTATTTTCTAATAACTTAAGACCATTTTATAAAGAACCCAGATACGTTGTCAATATTATACTAATTAGTGTCACAAGTAGGATCTGAAAATAAATAGTTTTACTGTTACTGGAAAAATTTACCTTTGCTGAGTTGAGGCGGGAGTAAAGAAAACGGGGGTTGAACGCTAAGAAAAGTAAGCCCGAGCTAGTGGACCACTTCCAGATGACATTGGAAGACAAAGGGTTGGATCCAGAAGAATACGAATTTGATACAAATAAAAAATTACCAGACTTGATAGCAGAAATGACAAGAGAAATAAAGCAGCACAGGAAAGAATGAAAAAAAAAGAAAACAGCAAAGAAATAGATGAATGAAAAAAACAAACCAGCTATAAACATGATGAAAAAAACAAACCAGCTATAAACATGATGAAAAAAACAAACCAGCTATAAACATGATGAAAAAAACAAAGCAGCACAAGACAAACATGAAGCATCACCAGAAAATATGAGAGTCTGCTCTGAAATCAAAATGGCAGCGGCCGGTGCGGATACGCTGCCATCAAACAGCAGACCATTGAATGAAAACGGGGATCTTCCAGTAGTGGCTTGTCTGAGTGTTGTCTGGATGACAAAGCTATTGAAAGTTTGGTCACAAAAACGGCTGAAGCAGCGGTGGATACGGCTCTGGACCAGCGTGTTGCTGGTGAAAAAACATTGTGGGTTGCTGCAGCCAAAACCCAGTTTGAGCCAGAGTCTACTAGCGTTGTCTCAGAACATGCAACAGATAACGGCCGAGCAGACTGCACAAATTAGGTGGGGCACAAAAGAAACAAAGAAAAAAGAATTATTCAGTTTTATGGCAAGGCGCCACCGAGGTGGCCCTGTAGTCCAGTGTTGCTGAACTCTGAAAGATTCTGTTGAAATTTTCGGAGAAGTTTAGGAGGCGCCTGGTGGTGCCGGCCCCTAATTTCATACAATTGCTGGCATGTTGGGATAACCGGAGATTTGCTTAGGGGTCCTGCCATCAAACAGCAGACCATTGAATGAAAACGGGGATCTTCCAGTAGTGGCTTGTCTGAGTGTTGTCTGGATGACAAAACTATTGAAAGTTTGGTCACAGAAACGGCTGAAGCAGCGGTGGATACGGCTCTGGACCAGCGTGTTGCTGGTGAAAAAACATTGTGGGTTGCTGCAGCCAAAACCCAGTTTGAACCGGAGTCTACTAGCGTTGTCTCAGAACATGCAACAGATAACGGCCAAGCAGACTGCACAAATTAGGTGGGGCACAAAAGAAACAAAGAAAAAAGAATTATCCAGTTTTATGGCAAGGCGCCACCGAAGTGGCCCTGTAGTCCAGTGTTGCTGAACTCTGAAAGATTCTGTTGAAATTTTCGGAGAAGTTTAGGAGGCGCCTGGTGGTGCCGGCCCCTAATTTCATACAATTGCTGGCATGTTGGGATAACCGGAGATTTGCTTAGGGGTCCGCCGGAATTTCTGTGAGCTGGCTGTTGAGGAGTTGTGTCCAGATGATGAGTGTCTTTTAAATTTAAAGGATCGTAGAAACTGCGCGGAATCTTTTTCAAATGTACACTGCAAGGCTTGATTGTTAGAAGATCGTTTTGAGAAACAGAAGGGTTGCATGGTCAAATGTAATCAGTAATCAGCATATTCCTGTTGCAGAAAAGGTTTTTGACAGTTTTGTGTTTGATGGCAGTTTGATGAGCGTGATGATTACACTTGTGATGCGACTTTTGGACAAGTTGTTTTTTTAATTTTTGCATTGCAGGCCGGATTTGTTAAGTATTCATAAGTTCTAAGATATTGGGGATACGTTGGCCTTGGAGTTAAACGGTTTAAAAAATGGAAGGATCTCCAAGTGATGATTAATGATCGGAATGCCCATGTATGTGATACTGCCACGGATGAGTCAACTGATGAGGTTGCTACCCCGGATGTTGTGGGGTAGGTAGTAAAGGTTTGTTGGAATGGTGATGATAAAATGTAGAAGTGTAGGTATTGAAACGAATGTTTTATTTTAAAAGTTTGAAAATGCTTCAACAAATGCCATTAGAACTGAGGCTCAGAGAGCTTTGACCAAGAAATTGTGTTTCAGTGGAGGCTCGCAGAAATGGAGCTAAAAGCGAAAAAAATTTGGAAGGTTTGGCATTAAGAATAATTCTGTGTTTTAAAATTTAACAAGTAAATTAAAAACGAATTTTTAAAACCAATGCTCTTATATGTAATTAAAACACAAATTTTGCAATCAATTTTTTTTTATATTACTCTTTTATTTTATGTTAAAGTTGAAATATCTTAATTATATCGAAATATCGAAATTAATTAAAATTATCTAAATTAATTGACTTATTGTAAAACTAATAATTGAATATTGCATTGTCTTCTATTTTAAGCATGTATGCAAAATTTGAAAAAAATCTAACATCAGGAAGTGACTCAAAAATTGATTGCAAGATTTGAAACAGACAGAGAAACAGACAGAGAAACAGACAGAGAAACAGACAGAGAAACAGACAGAGAAACAGAGCCGACGAGTTAATAAAAGCATTGGTAAAAAAGCGGTAGAAGGTCTGAAACTGACTGTGACGTAGAAGTGCGGGTTCGGTTGCGTGGAACCTTCGGTGACCTAGTGGGGGCCTGCTGTGATCGAAAGTCCTGTATGAAGAAATTGTTATGTAATGATTTAGCGTGGTATTCAAGCCTACAACGGGGAATCGGAAGATCACAAAAGCTCCAGCGAAATTGGAAGAGACTGCGTCGAACAATCAAAAGAATTGACCATGTCGTTACTGAATTGCGGTCAAGGCCGCAAATGAAATTGAGACTTCCTGTATTCATCACTCTGTCGAATAATTTGGAGGTGACAAAGCTGTTCAGGAAAAACAAGATTAAGGAGGGGGTAGTGATATATTTTTGTCAGTGCTTTATTTGTCGATTACCCGCTGGTCAACACATATATGTAATATTTTGAATTGTAGCTGGGAACATTTTTAATCTCGACCTCGGTGACTCCATTTTGGCCGAGTCCGAGGTTTTGCCGAGTACCGTCAAATCGACCGAGTCCGAGTTGCCGAGACGAGTTTCGGTCTATCCCTATTTTTACACACTTTTACTTAACTTTACTTCTCTGTCTGTCTGTCTGTCGTCAAATTTTGCAATCGATTTTAAACTAACTTCCCGATGAGCTAGAGACTTCAAAATTTAAACATATCTCCGAAATAAATAATAATGCATTCTATCAAATTTTAGGATCGATTGGAAAAAATTTAATTAAAAAATCATCTGTGATGTTTTCGTATATTGTCTATGCTAATATGCTCGTTGTTTAATAAACACACTTTTATAATCGATTGTGTTGGCCACATTCTGTTACATAAACAATGTTTATGTAACAGAATGTGGCCTACAGAATCGATTATAAAAAAGTGTGTTTTTAAAAACTTTGTTTTTATTTTCAGTAGTTTGTAAATGTAAGATGAAGATGGCCCATCTTACGTAGATTTGTGTAAATAGCTTATTTTATTATCTCTTATTATGTTAATTTGTATCGAACAGATTAATAGAAACAAGATGAAATTTTTCATAAAATCTTTTATTTGTTATTATTTTGAACGATAACCTAAAATACCAACGAACTATTAGGAATTAATATTTTATATGGCCTCCTTTGGCCTCAACTAATAATTGTATTCTCTTTGGCATTGATTCTACCAGGTTTTGGCAGGTTGACAGCATCTTCTCATCTCTAAGCCATGTATGAATTATGGTTAAAATTAATCTTTCCACCGTGGTACAATCCGATTTGGACATCCGATTTTTGTAAATGGCCCATAGATTTTCTATCGGATTGATGTCTGGGGAATTTCCAGGCCAGTCTAAAACGGTTATATGACTTTCCTTGAAAAATTTAGCAATTTTTCTTGAAGTTTGACAGGGAGCTAAATCTTGCTGAAAGATTCCCCCACCATTTGGCCACCGCTTTTTTATTTCTAATAACATTCTTTCGGCTAATATTGGCTGATACTTCTCGCTATTCATCATTCCAGTCACTCAATAATACGAGAAACACCTCCAGAACATTTTGTAAGAGGATGTTTGGTAGCTTGAACAACGTGTGAAGAACTCAGTTTCTCATTTCCTTTACGAATGAAGCGAATCTGGTGGCCTTGCACGATGAAGTGACTCTCGTCGGAAAACAAAACCCTTTTCCAATCTTCTGATGTCCAATTTTCATATTTTTTTGCCCGTGCAAGTCTCTTGGCCTTTATTGCCGTTGTCAAAATTTGTTTCCTGACAGGTTTCCTAGCTGGTCTTCCGGCTTCAAGGAGTCTTCGACGAACAGTCATGGGAGTTACGTCCACACCAGTTTCAGCTAACTCTCGAGCAAGGTCTACAGCAGTTTTACGGCAATCATTTCGACTAGAATAGAGTAGTCGCTGGTCATCTCGTATACTTGTTTTCCTTTTCGCGCCACATTTCCCCTTCCTTTTGACTGAGATGTCCCCCGACTCCTCGTGGCATTTGATGATCCTATTGACTGTAGCCAAACTTAACCCAACTTCTGATGCTATGTCTCTTTGAGTTTTAGTGGTATAGCGAGACATTGTCACTATCATTACTCGCTTATTTAAAAATAATGCCAAAGCTAGAAATGCAAAAAAAATTTTTGTTTCAATTAATCTGTTCGATACTGTATATGTATAAACCTGTATTTTGTGTATGTATATGTATATATATAAATATAAATATATATATATATATATATATATATATATATATATATATATATATATATATATATATATATATATATATATATATATATATATATATATATATATATATATATATATATATATATATATATATATATATATATATATATATATATATATATATTTCACATAGCGAGGAATTAAATTTTTTTCTAAACATGCTCTATTAAATACAACTCTCCATTTTAGGTTTACGAATTTTTTGCAAAACTTTTCTAGGCTGCGTTTTTTAACTACAAAAAGACTACGACTATTAATGTTCATCTTTTATTTAAATCGCCAACTCGCCAGTTTCGACATTTTGTCATCATCAGGGCGATTATAAACAAACTAAAATGAATAGTGATGTGTAAAAACAAAAAGACTCAATTTTAGTAATTTAAAAAATGAGATACAATTTATACAGGATATTGAAATGGTTGAAAAAGAGAAGTAATAAATATATAAAACTAGCGGGGTTACCCGGCGTTGCCCGGGGTTTTTAGAGGTTTTTCTAATGTTTGTCTCTCTCGCTCCCGTTCCCTTCTCCACTTTCCCGTTTTCGTAGCGTTCCCGGTCGCTTTTCCGCTCTCGGTCGTTTTCCAGCTCCCGGTCGCTTTCCCGCCCAGAAGTTTTGTTATCGATTTTCTCTCTTGCTCGCGTTTCCTTCCAAGCTTGCTCTCCCGATTCCAGTCGCTTTCCGCGTTCCCGGTCGCTTTCCGCGTTCCCGGTCGCTTTCCCGTTCCCGGTCGCTTTCCCGTTCCCGGTCACTTTCCCGTTCTCGGTCGCTTTCCCGTTCCCGGTCGCTTTCCCGGGAACGGGAAAACGACCGAAAACGGAAAAGCGAACAGGAGTGGGAAAGCAGGTGGGAAAGGAAACGGGAGAGAAAAAGACAAACATTAGAAAAACCTCTAAAAAACCTGGGCAACGCCGGGTATCTCCGCTAGTACATACATAAACACACACACAGACACACATACATGCACATACACATACATACATACACACATACATACGCACATACATATATATATAGTTCCCGCTCGCTCACCCGCTCCGCTCCGCTCATTTTGTGACGGATTTCAAAATTTTTTATTTTATTTTTGATTCCTCTTGACTCTCAAGGTTGTGTGAAAATTTCATTACGATCGGATGAATGGTGTAGCAATGCATAAAGGACATGAATATATATACATATATACATATATACAAACATTCATTTATATATATATAGACTACGTACATATTAAATTAATAGGTTAATTTATTTTAAAGGTAAAGGAGAGAGATAGAACTTGATAAATATATAAAAAGACAAGTTGCACAAAAGTTCAAAAGTAAATTAGAAGTTCAAAATAAAAAGTAGAAAGTATAATGTATAAAATATTTAAACATAATTATATTAATGAAGCTTAAAAAGTAAGATATATTTTCCAAGATAAAAATAAAGTTATTGTAGCTAGTATGTGGTGTTATCTACGTCTAACAGTAACATTTAATGCAAGGTGAGAAAATGAAATCATATCGACGGTATATATGAAAAACCTTTTCCTATTTTGTAATCTCAGTAAAGTTAGGGAAGCGGAATTAGTCGGTTCGTGAGATCTAGATTTAGAGTTTTAGAGAAAAGACTCTGTAATTAAACAAGTTGACAAAAGTTATCTAATAGAATCAAAAGAGTTGTCAGAATCCAGAGATTTCTGAAACGTGAGATATAATTAGATTGAGTCAGCGCGAAAGAAGTAATAAGCCGGAATTATAATTCGAGAAATATTGTGCTATAAATAACTTAAAGCTTTAACGTTACGAATCGCTAGAAAGCATATTCGTCTACGTTTACATTGGTGACCCCGACATATTTACGCATATTTACGCATATTTTTGTCGTAAATATATTTACTATGATAGTTATTTGATCACAAGTAACCGATTTTTGTTCTCCTAAAAATGTCTGGCACAGAAAAATTCATTGCGATGGGACAGGCTCTGGACTATTCCAGAGAGGAATTGAAGAATTTTGTCAAAGAATTGGAGAATGAAGATCGAGATAGGAGAATGGAGGAACGGAATACGGCTCAAGAGGAACGTAAACATCAGCTTCTGCGTGAGCTCGAACAACGAGAGCATGAGCGCGAACAACGTCAGCATGAATTGGAATTGAAAAACCTGGAATTGGAAGCCCAAACAAAAAAAGAGCAAAAGCCGACGGTAGAGGTAACAAAGATTCCATATCCAAAGTTCTTGGAAGGTGACGACGTGGACGCGTTTCTGCTCCGTTTTGAGGCATTGGCCACGGCAAATGATCACCCAAGAAAGGGTTGGGGAATACTTCTGGGATCACTATTAAGTTCCAAAACTTTGGATGTTTTTGGACAATTAGATAGCCACCAAATGACAGATTACGAAATGGTCAAAGAGGCACTGTTGCGTCGTTTTGGTAAATCAGCAGAAGATTATCGTTGAAATTCCGAGGAGAAAAACTAAGTTTAGAAGAAACATGGGAACAATACTTGATGAGGTTAAACAGCTATCTCCAACGGTGAGTAGATCTCGCAGGTGAAGAGATTTCCAATTTTTGATTCTGAGGGAACAATGTTTTAGGAAATGTCCACCTGAAATGGTTGAGTACCTATTAGAAAAGGAGGCTCACGATGTTAACGTTTTGAGTCGTTGGGTTAATAAATACAACCAGGCTCATCCGAGGAAATATTATCCTGCCCAAGAAAAAAAAGAAATGGAGTATGGTTCATTCTAAGACTAACAGTGACTCGGGAATGGTTGGACCTCGTTGTTACAATTGTCATCAAGATGGACATTTGGCGAAAGACTGCAGACAAGGCACTCAGGCAAGTCCAGTCATGTGCCAAGCACGTAGAGAGGCTACCATGACACCACCATGCAAAGATTCTGGAATAGTGAATGCATGTGCGGCCATGGTCCTCGAAGGTAAAATGGACGAGGTCAAATTTAAGTGTGGCTGCGTTTCACCAGTCATAGCGGATGGCTGTTTTCATTCAGGAGGAAGACTTAAGTTTACCAGAGGTTTTGTGAATAAGAAACCTGTAAAGGGTTTGAAAAACACTGGCTGTACAGCGATTATGATAAAGGAATCGTTAGGGCATCCACGTCAGATGACCGGAAGAACAAGACAATGTGTTTTGATCGACGGCACAATTCGTGTGGCTCCAACAGCAATAGTTAAAATCAAAACAGACTGGTTCAAAGGAACCACAGAAGTAGTTTGTATGAAGAATCTATTTTATGATCTAGTGCTGGGAAATGTCAAGGGGGTAAGAAGTTCAAATGCGATGGCTGCAGGGAAACGTATTTGTCGGCAACCACAGAAACCCATTCCTGACTACGACAACAAACAGAGAAATAAGCGGGCAAATTATACGAAAATGTCTGCCAACTCGGATTTGTATCAAAGCAAGAAAAAGAACACTGTGATACTTCAAAGCTGGGAAATAAAGTTGAGGCAAAAGTTCAAGCTTTGAATCCGCCAAAGGAAAGACCAAAGCGAATTCTCCTGTCAAAAAACAAATTGGGAGAAGAAATTGAAAAAAATAGTTTGAGATCATCAATTTTTGGAGATTTTTAATATATTAAATGAAAATATTTAGTAAAAAAACTTAACATAAAAGTAGTTGCTAGAACAATAACAATGACAATAACAATGACAATGACAATGACAATAACAATGACAATGACAATGACAATGACAATGACAATGACAATGACAATGACAATGACAATGGCAATGGCAATGGCAATGGCAATGGCAATGGCAATGGCAATGGCAATGGCAATGGCAATGGCAATGGCAATGGCAATGGCAATGGCAATGGCAATGGCAATGGCAATGGCAATGGCAATGGCAATGGCAATGGCAATGGCAATGGCAATGACAATGACAATGACAATGACAATGACAATGACAATGACAATGACAATGACAATGACAATGACAATGACAATGACAATGACAATGACAATGACAATGACAATGACAATGACAATGACAATGACAATGACAATGACAATGACAATGACAATGACAATGACAATGACAATGACAATGACAATGACAATGACAATGACAATGACAATGACAATGACAATGACAATGACAATAACAATAACAATAACAATAACAATAACAATAACAGTAACAACTAAGAGGCCTACCAGAAAGGATTGACCTGGGTTCCGTTCGTCCTCTCGACGGGCCTGGTTTTCTAATGCGGGGATAGTTAAAATAACTGTTATCATGATTCCTTTAACTGTCACATTATCAGAGCTAAGTAAAGTTTGTTTTTACACACTTTTAATTAACTTGCCTTCTCTGTCTGTCTGTCGTCAAACTTTGCAATCGATTTTAAACTAACGTTGTTGGTAATGAATTCGATGTTACTTGATAGGAAATACTTGATAGAAATTACTTTATATATATATATATATATATATATATATATATATATATATATATATATATATATATATATATATATATATATTCGGTCCGACTGGACAAAATTTAATTAATAATTAATTGTGATATTTTCGTCGAACTATTATTTATTGTCTATGCTAATATGCTCGTTGTTTATGTAGTAAAAATAAAAAAGTGTGTTTTTAAAAAACTTTGTTTTTGCTTCACTTGTTTAGTAAACTTTTTCCCATCACTGCGCCAATGCAAAAGGTGAGCTTAAAAATAAGGTGCGGTGTTAAAAAAATCGCTGCATCAATCCAATTGATCCAAACGCATTAAAGTTAAACAGCGTTGTTTAACTCAGCATGATTTAATTTATTCGAGCGACTCACGCAAGTTGAAACAATCACTTTTGAACTGAATTTTTTGTAATTATTTCGGTTAACAGTTCGATTTGGAGAAGCAAATGAATTGTTTTTAACCCATAATGGTGTGAAAGATTTCAGTGTTTGCGGAGAATATTTCGATTATAATTGGAGTGAACTTTTCTGTATAACAGCTGGACACCAGTACGTAGTATTGTTTGACATTTATTCTTTGCAAAACATTTGACGTGTACACTCATTTGAAGTGTTAAACTTAGGTCATCTTTAGCAACATGGACGTTTAAAAAAATCACAAGCAAACTCCTCAAAATCCTTTCGGTTACTAAAAATAAACGTTTGAGAATAAAATCTGAAAAAGTTGAGTAAGTCGACTCTACATTTATTATTGTTCTTTAATTATGTTCGTAAAGCTTGAATATATTTTTAAAATTTATATCATTATTTAAACATATTGGACTGTTTTTCAAATTTTACAAATAAATCTACGCAATCTATCTTAAACAAAATTATTTAGAAAAATCTTTGACAGTTCCAATGATTTTTTAGAGAATTGCAGGCAGTCCTCAAGCAGCTTGTGGTTGCAATCTATTTTTCGATTAAAATTTGAGCTATTGATTATTGAATAAAATAAATGTTGTAATATACAATCTATTATTTAGCTTCTGTAAAGACAATAAAGTGATACAAATCAGCTGTTTTTCAAAAGGTAAAATATAAAGTTCATTAAAGTGTTATTTGAGTTATTTCAGATGATTGCTGCTCTGACAACTTATTATTTGATGTTGTTATATCTATTTCGATGTCGTTTTTATTTTTTTTCCAAACTTATGTTTGAACATAAAATGTTTATTTGTAGAATGCGGACAACGACGTTATGATACCTTAACGCAAGGTGGATACATCATCAACGGAGAGGCTTCAAAGCCGGGAGAGTGGCCATGGCAAGCAAGACTGCGTTGTAGGGGTATAGATTGTGGAGCAGTTATTGTCAGTGCGAACTGGTTAATCACAGCTACTCATTGCACCATAGACGACGACGTTCTGTATGTTTGATAAAGTGTCCATATAAATATAAATTTTTAAAGCAAATAAAAACTTTCACCGTATATATTTTTTACTCGGGACTTAAAAATATAATAATGTCTAATAAAACAGACTACAAAATTGAAAATTTACATGTGGTTTGCTCGAACCAATGATCTGTTGATTGCTTGTTTAGCACGTTAACCACTTAGATAATTTTCCATACCACGTGGCTTAAAAATAAGTTTGTAAAAAGCTTTTCGAACAGTAAAAAAAATTACATTAACGTTCTATCGAGTCTATACTGCGCAGCCACAGCAAAAGAAAGTAAGTTGGCTTTTGGCCTAAAATTAGATTATTTGTCTGTTTAAATGTAGAAAGCAGGACCAATATTGTGTTATATACAAATTGGTTTTACTCTGCATAGTTTCTGTGCATAACATATGGCAAAAAGAATCCTGTCCCAAAAACTACTAGTAAAACCTAAATTAGTTTATTATGAAACCACGTTTCGGTGACTTGCTTCCTTCAGCCTTGGTGGGGCAGTATAGTCACTACTCTGACTATATCAATCATTGTACAAAATGCACTAAAACAACAATATCCACATTTACTTTTATGGCTTTTAAACAACTTTAGAACAAAAATTTTGATATAAGAGATAATAATTTGTTTTTAGATGTTCAAACACCATGTTCTATGTTGAATACGATTTTGAAACAAAAAAATAGTTTCTGCTTTATAAAGTTTTGTTTTAATAAAAAATTAACGTTTTTTTATACTTTTATAAAGTTTTCTTGATGAAACCGTAGACGTGTCTGTTTTATTCGTTCACACATTCTTTATTGGTGTTTAAAATATTTAGGGATGTACCAAGCGATTGCATCGCAATGGTGGGAGCCGTCAACGTCCACGACGGTGATTGGATTGTTGCATATATTACAGAGATTGTTCGTCATGCTCAGTACGAACCCGAAGAACCTCGCAACGATATTACTTTACTACGACTGAAAAAACCTCTCAAGTTTTCAAATTTTGTTAAACCAATCTGTTTACCTTCCAGGGGCTCTTTAGTTAGTGATTTTCGGATGTGCGTCAGTACAGGCTTCGGAAAAACCATTAGAGGTAATTTTAAACCAATTTTAACTTAAGATTAAGTTTTTTACAGCATTTCAGTTTACTTCATTTTTGCATCGTATTTGTGTTAGTACGAACTTTACTTCTGCTAGAAGCAGGTTTCATTTTCTTGTTTTTAAAACTAAAATTTTGGTATCCGGACGATCGCACATAGGACTTTCACACATAGGACTATCCCCCATAGATTTTCGCTCATAGGTCTGTTGCTCATAGGATCATCGCACATAAACCTTTCGCACATAAGATGTTCGCTCGTAAGACTATCGCTCATAGGACGTTAGCCAATAAATTAGCGCTGGAGGCTCGTTTGTTCGCTTTGAAATAAATTCAACAGATTTATCTCGCCAAAAAAACTATCGCATTGATGTGAAACTATCGCTTTGAAGTGAATTTAACAGATAACTTCCCAGAAAAGCCATCGCTTGGAAATGAACTCAACAGATTTAAACATGGTACAGTATATAAAGGCGTAGTAAGAAGGCATAGTATGAAAGCCTTATAGAAAAGTCGTGAAAAATTTAGATATGGAAGGTACATTTGGTATTTCGAAAACAGGAAAACAAACATTTATTTTGAATGGTTTCGAATATTATAAACATAGAGTTAATACAGAAGGATTACCGTTTTGGCGCTGCAGCAAGGCACAAAGTATTAAATGTAAAGCAAACTTGGTAAGTGATGGGACGAAGGTGATTAGAATAAACATCGCCGATGATTATTCACGAAGGCAACATCGCCCGGGTACTCGCCAGAAAAGCGAACGGAGAAATGAAAACTACAATGAACAATACACTTGCCGGATGCAGCGCAACGCAAGGTTTAGTTTGTTCCCGGCTTCCTGATCACGTTCTTATGGCCCTACCAAAGAAGTCTTCTCTGGGACGGATTCTGCGTCGCCATCAACAAAAGGTGTTATCTTCAGGTGACATCGAATCAGCTCTTCCTCCGCCTCTAAAGGACTTAACATTTGCAGTTCCTGATCGTTTTGCCAAGTTCATTCTGTACGACTCCGATCCAGGCCCAGATCGACTGCTCATTTGCGGATGTAACGAACTGTTAGACGGCTTAGCGAGATCGTCATTCTGGCTTGCAGACGGTACATTTAAAGTCGTGCCAAGTATTTACTTTAAACTCTACACCATACATTTTCAGTTCGTTACCGGTGTGAATCCTGTGGCCATTTACTGCTTGTTACCAAATAAGACATGAGAGATATATAACCGCAGGCTTATTGCGATTAAAGGATTAGTTCCAGTTGCAAATCCTACAAATGTCCTCGTTGATTTTGAGTCGGCCAGTATTGGCGCTTTTCGTGATGCATTTCCGAATACCCGTGTGGCTGGATGTTATTTTCATCTGTCGCAAAGTATAATTCGCAAAGTTAACCAAGTTGGCATGAAACTAGATTATGAACAAAATGATGAGGTGTGTGGATCAGTACGTTGTCTCGCGGCGCTAGCGTTTGTACCTGTCAATGACATCGTTGAGTCATTTGAGACCCTTGCTGAATCAATGCCACAAATTAAACCTATGGATAAACTACTAACTTACTTCGAGCACACGTACATACGTGGTCGTCGTCTGAGAAATCGAGTTAAAAATTACGGAGCCCCTTTATTTTCCATCGAAACATGGAATCAGCGTGACGCTGCCGCTGATGGTTTAGCAAGAACGACAAATATAGTAGAAAGTTGGCACCACGGCCTACAGGTTTTATTGCATTGCAGTCACCCGAAATTGTGAAAATTCCTATCAGAACTCAAGAATGACTGTTCGAAGCAGAAGGCATCATTTCTGCAGGGATCAACAGGTACAGAACAACCAGCCGTCAAACGCTACCAAATCCTTCAAGATCGCGTAATGAGGACAGTAGCCACTTATGGGCAGACAGATATTCTAACCTACCTCCGTTCTATGGCGTACTTATCGTATAACTAAATATTTTCTAAACTTGTAACAGTGAACATTTATATAATTAAATACTACGTGCAGTTAATAAAAATATGAATATGAATAAAAATAGTCAATATTATTTTTTTTTTCATAATCGGTGTTCTGTTTGTTATGTTGGAAGTTTATACATTGGTTCAAATAGTACAAATATGAGTAAACGTCCTATCAGCAAACGTCCTATGAGTGAAAGCCCTATGAGCGAAAGTCTTATGTGCGATCGTCCTATGAGTCCCAGTCCTATGTGCGATCGTCCTATGAGTCACAGTCAGTGATGGTTTTTAACTACTTTAAAAGTAGTTAACTACTTTATTTAACTACTCACAAAAAAAGTAGTTAGTAACTATTTCCTAACTACTTTTAAAAGCAGTAGTTATTAACTACCTACTTAACTACTGCCTAGTAGTTAACTAGTAGTTAACTACTTTTTAACATTAAAATTTTAAACAAATGTAATTTCCAATAACAAAATATAATTATTTACATTTTTATTTACACAATCAATTACAAAATGATACTATCAAAAGCATTTACAGAATATCTAAGATGATCTCTTAAAAAAATCATCATATCAATATGGTTATCAGACAATTTACTTCGTCTGTCAGATAAAATTTGTCCTGCTACACTAAAAAGTCTTTCAACTGCTGCTGAACTTGGCAATGTTGAATTGAGCTTTATAAATGCTGCACAAACATCTGGATAATGGAAGAGACTTTGGATGTTCTTGGACGGGTTTGATAAATAATCATTAAGCTGTTCAGCCAATACATTGTCAAAGGAGTTTGGTATGGTATCCATATAGTCGTACCAATCGTCATTTTCACTGCACTGATCATTGTCAACAGAGGTGATTGTTTTTGAGGTAGAGCTTCTAGATTTACAACCTGCAAAGATATTTATAAAAACAATAATTAATAAACAATAATTAAACAATAATGCTGTGTATTGTTAATTGTTAACCAAAAAAAAACCTTTTAACATTTGCAATTAAATACAAGTTAAATAAACCTGATTTTTCAAGCTCTTGATTCATCTCTTTTATGTAAGCCAATAATTTTTCTTTAATCAAATATTTTTTTTGCTCATCGGACAAAAAATTCAATTTGAATTGGGGAATTATCGCTGTTGCTAGCAGATACTCTTCATTTCCTAAAACAGGACCAAATCGTTTCTCTATACCCCGAGATAGTGCTTGTATAAGAGGTTTGATGGTTTTTCTGAACAGGAATGTAATTTTTTTGTATTCCAATGATGGTCGGAATTATGTGGCCAATATATGACTTCTCGCTTTGGAAGATATCCATTGCAGTGACTATTGGTTTCATAATCTGAAGAAATGATTTCGTTCGTTATACTCATACTTGAAAATTTAAATATAAATAGCAAAAATTAACCATAAGTCTTATTCTAAGCTTAGTATAGTTAGGTTTAACAAATGCTAAAATTAAAATATGATGGTGGGCGCACACAGTTGGCAAAAATAAGCTAACAAACCTTACCAAAAGTAAAACACCGAGTAAATTAAACATGTGTAGCATAAAAATAAAAGTTTAAATGATACACGATAAAATTATCTAAAAATACTTAAATGCATTAAACTTTCATAATAAAACGATAACTAATATAAACTCACTTTTACATGTTTAAGAAAGTTGAATGAATTGGTAACATTTCCAGAAATTCTTTTATGACATGTATCGCATAATGCCGTAAAATTTTTTTCATCGTCCTTAAAAACTACTTCAGTAAAACATTCTTTAATTATTTTGCTATTCATTGTAATAGATCGCAACACACTCGTCACCTAATCGAAAATCGAACCTAACCGAAAATAATAACAAACTTAAACAAACAACGAAGCGGAGAATGAAAAGGAAGAAACAAAGCCAATAAGATAGTGATGTACCAGTACATAAATTGAAAAACACAGATGTCGTAATTGTTTTAAAAAAATTAATAAAAAAAATTAAAGTAGTTAAAAAAATAGTTAACTACTGTAGTTAATAACTATCTCAAAAATAGTTAACTACTAGTTGATAACTAGTCTCACAAAAAGTAGTTATTAACTATTCCTTAACTACTTTAGAGTAGTTAATAACTAGTAGTTAACTATTTATAGTTAGTAACTACCCATCACTGGTCACAGTCTTATGTGCAGAAAGCCTATGTGCTATAGTCCTAGAATCAAAATTTTTTTTAATAATTGACACAACGAGCTACTCTGATAATACTAAAAAATTGCTAATATTCTGCTTCAAGAAATGTTGTGGTCCATCATAAGCAGTTGACACCAATTGTTTTTTAAGATGGTAATTTTAATTATTTATTTATTGGCATAAGGATAAATTATTAAATAGAACTTTTGGGTCAGACCAAACCGTCCTTGTTGGCAATTAAAAAAAAAAACAAAAAAAAAAAAAAGAAAAAATTACGCATAAATCGGTGCGTCAAGCTACATGCACAATCCAGATCATTTAAAGCTCATATTTCCTCTGTGCATAAGTCATTAATCATGGCTTCGAAATCAGTTACACCAGAAACGTCAACAATCTTTTCTGGAAGATTACTCCCATAATTTACTACATTATTGGAGAAATAAATGCTTTATACAGTCTTTTTGGTTTATGCCAGTGATAAACTTGTAGGATTTCTTATCCACCGTGGGAAACTTTTGAAAAATCTGTACTGAGTTTTCATCATCTTTAGCAATTTCATTTCATGAACTTACAACATTTTCAAAAGAAAAAAATTATTATTCTCCAGCAAGACTAAGTCATATGAAAGTATTTGGATCGGTATTAGTTATCACTGCAAGTTCTTGTATCATGCAAGAGAATGCATTTTTTTTAGACTGTCGACTGAGACTTATTTCAATTTGAGAACGTGGCATATAGAAGACAGAAAACTATGACTAAGTTTAAAAGAAGTGACAAGGTGCATTGTTTGCTGCATAACAAATACGGAAATTAATATTGGAATGTCTTGATGCTTGTTTTTTATATGCTCTTCTCAGATCTATTTTGTTTGGTGGTTTTTCAAAGCAGCAATTATACTTTTTTCAGCGTACACCTTATCCAAGAAAATTGATAACCCTGACAAGTCTTCACTTTAATACTAAAGATGATCTTTTAATTTATTAACCGCCAATTCTGAAATCTGGCTATCAACAGACCTTCAATTTTTTGCAGTGGCCACAAATTGTTGTAAAGAGCATCACAGGTGCTGTGAGCAGTGAAAGAAACCTTGGCGTAGTGGTGGTGGTCAAAAAACATTTTCTTCTGATGGCCTGAATTTCTTTCAAGTTCATTTTGAACTGCTCTCTGAAAAAAACGTATCTTCAAGCAGTAAATGCTCCTGGTTGACTGATAGTGGGTTTCATCAATATAGCACGCACTGCCAAGAGCTATGAGAGTATTCTTGATGAATTCAAAATAGTCCTGTCGTGGCTGATTACTCCGATTCAGTTGGTTATGCAAAATTGCAATTACATCATCGTGATTCTTCGTTAGCCACATTTTTTATTTTTTGTTAAGGAAAAACCTTTGGTGTTTCTTGTGATTGGGGCAAAGTTGCTTTAGTCATTAACAGCCCAGTTACTTTAAAATCTTCCAAGCCCGAAGTAACCAAAATTAAGTCAAAAATTGAAAATTTTGCTGCAAATAGTTTTAACTAGTGCAGTTTTAGTTTTAAATTTATTTAAGTTTTAGTTTCTATTTCTTTTTAAAAAGCTTATTTCTATTTAAGTTTCTATTGTAGTTTTAACATTATTTTCGTTCCAGTTTCTATTTCGTTTTGTCACATTTATTTTTTTCAGTTTTCGTTCTCGTTTTCAGAAATGCCTAATTTAAAAAAACAAACAATTGAAGCAATTTTTTTACTGCAATCATGAATTATTCAAATATAAAAGATACATTTAAACGAATTTTAAACTATGTTTCAAAAATGCACATTTCTTAAAGTTGTTGGTGATATTGTTGCGTCTTCCAGTTGTGAGCATTCCACATGTTTAAAACAAACGTTCAATGAACAAGAACTGGAAAATGAGCGGGAACGGGAAAGCAAACGGGAACGGAAAATCGATCGAGAGCGAAAGAGCGAGTGGGAAAGAGAAAGTGACCGAGAGCGGGAAAGGGATCGGGAAGGTGACCGTGAGCGGAAAAGCGATCGGGAAGGTGACCGTGAGCTGGAAAGTTACCGAGAGTGGGAAAGCGACCGAAAGCATGAAAGCGGGAGCGGGTAAGCGACCGCGAGCGGGAAAACGACCGGAAACGGGAGACAAGCGGGAACGGGAGAGCGACCGAGAGTGTGAGAGCAAGCGGGGAAGGAAACGAGAGCAAGAGAGAAAAACGATTGAAAAACCTGTAAAACCCCCGGGCAACGCCGGAAACCATGCAAGTTCAAGAAAACTTCGGAGATCCATACATTTGCTTTGCGATCATCAATCAAATATAGATCTGATTTTTGTGGTACTACTTTCAAATGTTTTTCTATTTGCTCTCGGGGACCTCGGTTGTATAACTCCCTTCCAGTTCATTTAAAATCAATTAAATCAATTACACTGTTTAAAAAATGTTTGAAATCTTTCATTTTACTTTCAAATTGATCACATGTCTCTTTCTCAGCTTGTTTGTTTCTTACCTTAATTCTATATTCTTAACTTTTCTTATTATTATATACCTATTTCTCAACTCTTGGTTCATTGATGATTTGATTTCTCTGCTTGTCTTTCAACTCGAATAGCCTTAATCTAAAACTATATTACTCTTGAAATGAAATCTGAAGACTTGTATTTTATTTTTTTTCATTCAATGAGTTTGATTTTGTGTTTTCTGTTTGTTTGTGGTTTATTCTCATTTTTATTATTTACTATAAGGATATTCCCTAGATGGGAAGTAATTCCCTTGGGAGACTCCTTTTGGGTGATGTTTATTTTGTTGTACTTTTTCTTGTGATCTGTTTTTTTGCTTATCATCATCCCAATAAACAAATTAAACCAAACCAAAAAAAAAAACTGTATATATATATATATATATATATATATATATATATATATATATATATATATATATATATATATATATATATATATATATATATATATATTGAATTTTTTGGATAATTTTGATTCTGTTTAAACACTTTTATCAGCCTTAACTTATTTGCAATTCTCGTAATAACTATTAATGTTATGGTTTAAACTCTCATGATATTAAACGCAAATAGGAATAACTGTTACCGGTGTTAAACTTAGTCATGTAAAAGGCTATGGTTACAGTATTAAAAATCACCGGTAATAATAGTCGCCGGGATTAAATGTCGCGCGATTAAAAGTCGCTGGATTAAAAATCATTGGGATTAAATGACGCGGGATTAAGGATCGCCGGGATAAAAGTCATCGGGATTAAATGTCACGGGAACAAAAGTCCGGTATTAAATGTCGCGATACCACATGTATTAAAAGTCGTGGAACCGATGGACTCCACTGCAAACTTGTTTTTGCGCAGCAGCCCACATCATTTTCTTCACTAGCAACACGTTTGACTAAGTCCGCACCGGCTGCTGCTACTCTGTTTTGGACCAAACTGACCCTTAACAATCAATTCTTCTCCTGCCCTTCCCTTTGCTGCCTTGTTCTCTCTCGCTTGTTGTTTTTCTTTCTCTAACAATTTCTTTTTTAGCTTTCTCCGGTTAACCAGAGATTCTTCATAAATATCAAACTCATACTAGTCATCTTTAGGCCCATAGCCTTCATTCACTAACGCTGCTAAGAAGCGTTCCTTAAATTTGTCCTTTTACCCTTATCACTAAAGTTTTGTTTCTCCAGTTCATCTCTCAACTCATGTATCAAGATCTCATCCAATGCTCTCAAAACTATTCTTTCAATCCACTTCGACATCAATTGTTATATATCGGTAAATCGTATACGTGGTTATTTGGAATGGTTTGTAGTTTATTAAAAAAATAAAATAAGCCTTTAATCTGTATCTTTTTATGCCATTATTTAGAAATACGTCTAGTGTTGATAACAGACAAGAAAAACTTAAGCAACGAGCATGGGTAATAATAATATGAATAATTACTTGTTTATTTTTTGTAGATTATCGGCCGGAAACCTTGCTTCACAGCCGTATGTTACAATACAACCGTGGCACGTGTGCACGGGAAGACATGTTGCATAGGAATCGAAGCCAATTATGCATTGGAACTGTCCCAGGTTATGGGATGCCAAACATATGCATGGTAACATTCTCAAGAAATTACTAATTTTTTTTCAAAAGATTATGATTTATAAGATTGAAAATTTAAATTCAAACACAGGGTGACAGTGGAGGACCGTTTGCTTGCCAACATCGAAATGAAGATAAATGGACACTAATGGGACTTCACAGTTATGTCTCCGTCATAAGTATTAATAAAAACAAAAAACAATCAGATGCTTGTCAGTTCAGCGTTGTTACCTATGTGCCTTATTATGCCGACTGGTTCAAGAAGATGATGAACACGTAAATTGACAATTCCTTTGACTCAAAAATGTTAATCTAACACTTCATTAGTTTTTTTTACTTGACTTTCACTAATGTAATAATATATTATTTTTTTCTTGTGTTTTCAACAAAATACTTTTTAGTTACAACGCTTATATTAACTTGCAACGTTGTTTGTTGTTAGTTTGTAATTTGTTGGTTTGTTATTTCAGCGCAAACGTTATTTTTGAAAGCACCACAACTCGTCCGATCAACGAATTATTATTATTATTATTATTATTATTATTATTATTATTATTATTATTATTATTATTATTATTATTATTATTATTATTATTATTATTATTATTATTATTATTATTATTATTATTATTATTATTATTATTATTATTATTTTTATTATTATTATTATTATTATTATTATTATTATTATTATTATTATTATTATTATTATTATTATTATTATTATTATTATTATTATTATTATTATTATTATTATTATTATTATTAGTATTATTATTATTATTATTATTATTATTATTATTATTATTATTATTATTATTATTATTATTATTATTATTATTATTATTATTATTATTACTAAATGAATATTCATAATGGGCTTTTTAAAGTGGGTCACGAAAGCGCGTCGCGTCAATTCATAATGCTAGGAATGGAGTTCAGTCTTGAGGAACTTCCGGAAACCGCCGATGTCTAACGCTGGATTCCTCAGGTCAGCAGACAGGCTGTTCCAAAATCCACGCCCGCCGATCGAAAGTGGGACCGGCCAGCAAGCGTTGAGATTGGTACACACAGTTGCTGCAGGTAGACCGGAGCCGTGTGGTGAAGGCACTTGTATGCCATCAGGACCAACTTGATATGAATCCTCTGCGGGAAAGGAAGCCAATGGAGTTGTGTCCGCATGAGATCTGATACGGGAGACCTGCCGGGCAGCTGAAGAACAAGGCGAGCGGTTGCTCGGAAAATGGATTGGAACCTATTGATTTGAAACTGTCTAAGTCCGGCCATGACACCATTACAGTTATAGAGCCGGCTGTGCACGAGCGCTCTGATGAGTGAATGGGCCGAGTCCGTGGTAAGGCTACGGCGGACGACGCGCAGTTGACGGAGATGATAGAAGCATGCACGAGTAAGATGAGAGATGTGTGTCTCCATAGACAAACCACTATCGACCATCACACTAAGATTACGAACATAGGTGGAGGGCCTGACTGAGACACACAGCGATAACCAGATCCCCATTTGGACAAAAGCTGAGTCAACCAGTCGAGCTTCGGTCTTAGAAGAATTGAACCGCAAGCGATTGCTTGCCATTCAAGTTCCAATCTTGCTGATACAAGCAGACATCCTTGGGACCAAATCTGAACATGAAGCTAGCGGGGAGTGATCGTGAATCTGCAAATTGTCAGCATAAGAGCGGAGAGAAAACCGATGTTTTGTGGCTATATGTAGGACGTCGGCGGAATAGAGAAGGAACAACAGTGGGCCCAGAACAGATCCCTGCGGTACGCCACACAGGACAGAGGTCGACGAAGATAAAACACCCCCAGAGCGGATGCAGGGAGATCAAACGGTCAAACAAAAGCGAAACCATTTGAGGACGGCGCCTCTAAAACCATACGATAAATGGAACCTGTTGACCAAAATTTAAAAACTCAAAACTGATGTATCTTTGAAAATAAAACCAACAATTAAATAATTTTTTTTTAAATACATCTAGAAAATTTTTCAGTTAGTAATTATTTTGTTATTATTTAACGGAATTTATTTTTCAGTTACTATTACAATTAAAGTTATTGATCATTTTTCAATTACTATTAGTATTACAATTACCTTACATTATTTTGGATGCATTTAAGTGATTTATTTTAGATAATCAGTTTCCAAATTACTGTTATGACTGCATTACAAATTCACTTTTTACACATCAAATTATAAGTAGGCTGCAACTTCTTTTGAACTGTATAATATAACAATTTTTAATATGCAGTGATAAATAATTAAATACTAGTAACAATAATTGATAATAAATTACTTGTAATAACCAGTGATTGACATTGAACTACATTTTACCTGTAGTGACCGGTGTTTCACTACTTGTAATGTGCTGTGACCAAGACTGAGCAACTTGCAGTGATATTCTGAGGTTTCTACTCTTCACCAATTTCGTTCAAAAACCCAGGGCAATCTTATCAATTCTTGAACAAACGCTGAATTTTTTGGATCACAAGCCTTTATAACAGTAAAAACAGTTTTCTGGAACAACCTGCCTGACCTGCCTGATGTCGTGAGAGACCATGTGCTCATTTTTTCCGAATTTAAAAAGTGGTTACAATCCTTTTTGTTTCAACAGTTTTAATTAAATTTTATTGACACCGATATTTTATAGACAAATATTTTTTGAAAAGAAAAGTCGCTGGGGCGTTTTCATGAAATATCTGGCATCTCTACTTCAAGTTCCACGGGTGTTGTTTCTTGTCTCACGGCTTCCTCTGTTTTTTTCCAATGAAAATTTAACAACTGTTGTTTCCTTGGAACAATTTTTAAATATTTAGGTTGTTTTTTATTTGTAACTGAGTTTCTTGTGTGTTAAGTGTTTTCCGCAATCGTTTTTGCAGTAATAAAATTACAATTACAATATTGAGCTACTTATAATCAGTATTGTGAAAAATACTAATTTCAGTGCTTAAGTAGAAGTAAAAGCAACCCCCCAAAAAGGTGAATACGTCACTTTTTTTGGTTTGCACAACGAGAATATGAATTTTTACGTTTTAACTTCCCTCGATTGAAATCTTAACATTTCGAATAAATAATGTCACAGTGTTTCTTCATTGTTGCTCCAACTATTGCTGTTCACCTTGGATTTTTTTGAAGACGCATCTAAAGAAGTGCGTTGGACTTATACTTATAAATTTCTGGTTAAACATAGACTGTATTTTTCATACATTCGTATTAATTACTTTGTAACGCTTCACGGTAGACGTGCAACAAAGTAAAAGTATGTTCAAAAATTCTACTTCGTTATAAGTAAAAGTAAAAAAAAATCCTGTACATTTTTACAAGTAAAAGTAAAAAAAATCTGTATTTTTACGAGTACAAAAAAAAGGCGCTGCTGGCAGAGCGGTAGAGCATTTGCTTGTAGATTGTTATAGTAGTAGGCATCCGTCTATCTCGAGAGATGATGGTAGCGCTTTGGGACGATCATTATTCACGTCTCTGGGGGCAACGTCTGGAATGGCTCAGCAGACCGATCCTGGATCGACAGTCTCTGCTGCAGCAGCAGCAGGTGAAACCGGATGGAGGGTCGAGGGCCTTCTGGTTTCCAGCTGTTGATTGCGTTGTTCCTTGCCCTTCTTTATGCCTTTATGGACAGTCCGACGCCAGCCGCTCCGGTCATCGGCGAGCTGTTTCCATCTGCCAAGGTCGATGCCCGTCAGTTTGAGGTCACGTTTGCAAACATCCTTGAAGCGTAGTTGCGGGCGACCAACTGGACGATGCCTTGTGGCCAGCTCGCTATTTAGGATGTCCATGGGTATGCGCCCTTCTTGTATTTGATGCACGTGACCCAGCCAGCGTAGACGTCTTTGGCATAGAAGGGGGTGCATGCTCAGTAAATTGGCTTGTTCGAGTACGGCAGTGTTGGTGATTTTGTCTTGCCATGTTATGCCAAGGATGCGTCGGAGACAGCAAAAATGAAAGCTTTCGAGGTGATCCTTCTGCCTGGCATAAGTTGTCCAGGCTTCGCTGCCATTCAACAGGGTGCTGAAAACACATGCTTAGTATACTCTGAGCTTGGTACTCAGTGTCAGTTGGTTGTTAGACCATACACATTTGATCAGTCTGGCCATGACGCCGGCCACTTTGGCGAGCCTCATGTCAATCTCGATGTTGAAGGATAGGCTGCCAGTAATGGCCAAGCCCAGGTATATGAACTTGTCAGTGGCCTCCAGCACCTTATTGTCAATTGTGATCGAGGGTAGAGCAGAGATGTCTTGACCCAAGATATTGGTTTTCTTGATGCTAATGGTCAAACTGAATTCCCTGCAGGCCTGAGCGAAGCGATCCACCAGCCGCTGAAGATGTTCCTCCGTGTGTGACACCAAGGCCGCATCATCTGCAAACAGCATGTCATGATGAGGACAGTGCGAATTTTTGTTTTTGCTTTTAGGCGTGCCATTATTAATATTATACAGGTTTTTTATATAACGCTTTTTTACAAAATAAAAGTCGCAAAAGCGCACTGCACAATTAAACGGAAGAGAACAAATCTGTCTTGAGCTGTTTACGAAAAGACACTAAAAGGCATCGTTGAATCCTTCAGGGCGGTGAGAAGGCTATTCCAGGCCACAGGACCAGCTACAGAAAATCCACGCCTGCCAATCGTCACAGTCTCCTTCTGAGGGACAAGTAGATCGCCGGCCGCCGCCGATCAAAGATGAGACCGACCAAAGAGTTGAGAAACCGGAACACATAACTCCTGAAGATAGACAGGAGCCATGCCAGGGAGACATTTATAAACCATAGAGCAAAGTTTGAAACGGATTCTCTGCTGAAAGGGAAACCAATGAAGCCGCGTCTGCATAAGGCTCGAAACGCTGGCCCAGCCAGGCAATTTTAGCACGAGACGGGCAGCTGCCCGAAAAATAGATTGAAGCCAGATCCTCCATCAGACAATGCCTCAGTCGCCGAAATGAACTCAGCCATATCAGCTCAGTCTTTGACGGATTGAGTTTTAAGCGATTACTGGCCATCCACGATCTAATTTCGCCAATACAGGCAGACATTCTTGGCACAAGATCAGAGCATAACATCTGAGGAAAGTCACTGTAAATTTGCAGATCGTCAGCATAGGAGTGAGCCGAGAACACATGTATGGTGGCGACACCGATGACATCAGCAGTTTAAGGAAAAAACAGCACCGGACCAAAGACGGACCCCTGGCGTACACCGTAGGGGAGAGAAGCCGATTCAGATTTGACATTGTTGCAGCAGATGCAGTGGGACCGGTCGTGAGGTAGGAGCCGAACCCCCAAGACCAAAGAAGTTATGAAGCCTATCACACAAGATCTGATGATCGACGGTGTCAAACGCAGCACTAAGGTCCAGAAGGCCCAGAAGTGTGATTCGTCACAGATCGGCTGCTAAGTAAACATCCGAGAGCACCCTCAAGACAGCAGTCTCAGTAGAATGATGCTTTCTATAGGCTGACTGGCATCGTGGCAGGAGGTTATTTTTGATTGAGGTTGATGTTCATCTGGTCGCGGACACATCGCTCCAACAGTTTAGACAAATACGACTTATTGGAGATCGGACGATAGTTGGCAGGGTTGTGCGATCCAAGTTTGGCTTCTTGAGGACTGGCGTGATGATAGCATTTTTCTGAGTTGAGGGGAAAATACCTTGTCCTAGCGAAGAGTTGGCCATGTTTGCAGTTTTACGTCATTTCTGGTGTGTAGGTGAACACCTTTGGCAGAATCCTTAAATGCAAAATTCAGCAGCATTGAGAAGAATATGCCGAATAATGTAGGCGCTAGGACACAACCCTGTTAAATCACATTCGTGATTGTGAAAGGTTCTGAAGTGTCCCCTTCGTAGCTGATCACGCCTTGGGTGTTGTGATAGGAAATTGTAATGTTGAGCGTCCGAGGTGGACAGCTAATCTTCCTAAATAGCCGAAACAGGCCGTTCCTGCTTACAAGGACAAATGTCTTGGTTAGATCAATAAAAGCCATATATAACGGCATTCGCTTCTCTGTGCACTTTTCCTGGATCTGACGCACGGAGAAGATCATGTTGACTGTGGATTTTTCTGATCTAACGCCGCATTGCAATTCAGGATACATGCGGCTTGCGAAAACCTGGAAACGGTTAAGGACAAAGCGAGCAAAAGCTTTACCCACGACGCTCAGCAGTGAGATGCCTCTGTAGTTATATCAGTCGCTGCGGTCTCCCTTATTCTTATACGGGGTGACAATCTTAGCATTACGCATTTCCTGTGGAACTCTGCTTTCCCTCCAGCACAAGCAGAGGATTTTATGGAGTGGCTCTAGTAAAGCCGGTTTTCCACATTTGATAATTTTTGGTGGAATGCCATTATCTCCTGGTGCTCTTCCATCTTTCAAGGCATCGATAGCACCGCTGAGTTTGTCTATGGACGGCTCAACATCCAGCTCCTCCATGACCGGCAAGTCTTCTATGGCGTCCAGTGCTATCTGAGTGACAGAGTTCTCTCCGGAATACAGCTCCAGATAGTGTTCAACCCACCTTTCGATTTGCTTATTTTTGTCTGTAATGGTTTCCCCTGATTTATAATTTAAGTGTGCAGTTTTTTTGCTGACTTGATTGTTGCTTTCTTGATGACTTTATACTTGCTCTTTATGTTGCCAGCGTCTGACGCTTGTTGAATGCAATTTGCCAGTTTAAGCCAATAGTCATTTGCAAAACGGCGAGCAATCTGCTGGGCCTTTCTTTAAGCAGTTTTTAGCTCTTTAAAGTTGTACTGACTTGGGTCGCGTTTGTAGTCGATCAATGCCTTTTTCTTGGCGTCAGTGACGGGCTTAAGATCTGCCGCATTTGTTTCAAACCAGTCGGTGTTCTTGTGCTCCTTTTTGTCATAAGTCAGGATAGCAGCTCTGTAGATAATACTCCGGAGTGAGCTTTATCTGACTTCCACATTATTTGCCTGGTCGCAGCTCTGCAGCTCCTCCAGCCGATTTATTAACTTCTGGTTCTTGACTTGGTGGGTGGTCTGGCAGGTATTATTTTTGGCTGGCATTTTTTTTAGAAGGGTGGAGCCTCTTGGGGCGCAATTTTATCGTTGAGGCGATCAGCGCTATGGTAAGCTCTGGTGCTGCGGACGCTGCTCAGAGAATTGTGCCTGGTAATTATCAAGTCCAGCTGATGCGAATGATTTGATCTTGGATGTCTCCAGGACGCCTTGTGACATGCATGTTCTGAAAGTAAGTGTTTGTCACACACAGGCTGTAATAGCAGCAGAGTTCAAGTAGTCTCTGGCCGTTTTCATTCATTTTCCCTAAACCATGGTGACTGTTAAGTTTCGACCTAAACGATCGAATTAATAAACAATTGTTTCGTTTTAAATTTTTATATTATTAAAAGAAGTCTATATACAAAAGAAATTATACAAAAACGGCTCACAGGCTCGCCACCACTTCGACATCGACACGACGAAGAGCTACAAAGCAACTAATGTCCGCTCACAAGGTCGCTACCAAAACAAAGACAGACTCTAAAAACATAAACACAAAAAATCAAACATTCAAATTCAACATCCTACCACCTTTCCTTTACAAAAAATAACAAAAAAGAAAGCAATGTTGAAAAACAAAGAAATAACATGTACAATATCTCTAGTTACATTCCTAGTCTACTTGGTCGGTTGACCTTGTGTCCATATCTTGTCACTGTGATAAGCTCGTCATCGCCTAGGATGTCAGGAACAGAAGCTAATTTCTTTACAGTAGACTGATCCCAGTGCTGGCTGCCACTGATCTTTTCATAACTTCTTCCATCTGCCGAGTGCATTCTCAAGCAGTCATAGAGCCAACGTGGCCCCTCCCACCATGTGACGGGATTCTGCTCGGGTATTGATGCCTGACGACGAAACAACTAACTCGAGACTATCAAGGTTTAAAATTTTATTAATATAACACAAACGATACTAATCGGACAGAGCTTCACCTCTCAAAATCGCACGAAGAAGAGAACTGAAATTCCATTTTTTTGTTTATTTTATTTAACGTCCTTATCCGACTTAGTCGATTTGGACACAAAAAATAACTTGAAATTGTACAAAAATGTAAGTTAGTTTAGCAAATAATTTCATAACGAAAAATTGATATGTCCATGAAATCATTACATAAGTGTAATTTTATCATAATCAATATAAATATATTGTCAAAGAATTGGAACATATTATGTCATAACGTCTGTAGATAATGTACAAAAAAGTATATTAGTTTAGTAAATTATTTCATATAGAAAAATTGATATGTCAATGAAATCATTACATATTTGTGTATTGTCAAGAAATCGGTACATAGTATGTAAAATCGTCTGTAGATATTTAACAAAAATAAAAGGTAACTTATTAAATTGTTTCCTAATAAAAATTGATATGTCAATGAAATTCTTACAGAAATGTAATTTTATCATAACAATAATGAATATTTATGTTATGTCAAAGAATCATTACATATTATGTCATAACATGTGTAGATATTGTACAAAAATGTAAGTTAAATTAGTGAATTGTTTAATAACGAGAAATTGTCCATAAAATGATTACACAAGTGTAAATTTATCATGAAATTTAGTGTATTTTCAAATAATCGGTACATGGTATATTAGAACATCTATAAAATCTTGTAGTTCATGAAAATCATTATATACAAATCGAAATTCGAAAATTTATGTAGAACAAAGATTTGTCACGATGAATTATTTTACTTTTGGCTGTCCGTGTCTTGCTGACTTCTATTTTTATTGACTGTAGACAGCTGCAATTCCTCTCCAGGGGTCGTCAGCTCCGTTATCCGCAAAAAGTCTTTGGTGTCCACATTACTTCAGAGATTGTTTTTCTGCATTTGCTAGATTGTCTACAGAGGTTCTTGGAGGGTTGTGCTGCACTTTCTTCCACATGGACATTATGAAAAAAAACGAGTACCATGATCCGAGAACTTACAGATGTGCTATATTCACTCTTTGAAGAGTCCAAGTGTCTATTGTAGAGAAAGATCTGTATCTTAATTTCATCAAAGAGACTTTATATTTGTATTGGTTTGAAGGAGAGAGAGGTTATTTTCCTTTATCGTTGGAAAAGGGCTGCTGCACTTTCCTCCGTACAACCATAAGAAGAAAGCGCAAACCGTAAACCGCAGACAAAGTTTCAAACTTTCAATCTTCCTATGCTTCATTTTGTGTAGTTGAAATTGTTTGTAAGAAATCGGTTATCTTCAGATATTTTTGGAAAAGGGCTGATGCACCTCCCCCGTGAGTCCTCAGTCTCCAAGATAACTTGATTTTCGCGTAGAAGAAACACAGAAGGCGGCAACAAACACCTCACCGCAGAATAATCTTCAAACTTCCCACTTTCTAAAACAATTTAAAGAAAACAGCAAAATTTATTTCGCAGGTTTCAAACCCAGAGACTTCTTCGATTGTCTACTCCTTGAATAGACATCTTTGTGTAGTTGAAGTTGTTTGTAAGAAACAGTTATCTTCAGATATCTTTGGAAAAGGGCTGCTGTACCTCCCCCCATGAGTCCTCAGTCTCCAAGATAACTTGATTTTCGCGTAGAAGAAACACAGAAGGTGGCAACAAACACCTCACCGCAGAATAATCTTCAAACTTCCCACTTTCTAAAACAATTTAAAGAAAACAGCAAAATTTATTTTGCAGGTTTCAAACCCAGAGACTTCTTTGATTGTCCACTCCTTAACAACTCTAAAACAACTTAAGAAAAACAGCAGAATTTACTTCAAGAGTTTCAAACTTCTTCAATTGTCGATTCCTTTGAATGGACTGTCAAGATCAAGAGGCAGGAGAAACAACAACAGTAATACAATAGAGTTCAAGACAGTTTCGAGATAAAACTTCCTCTTCTCAAAACTGGGAAGAAGAGATAGTCAGGCTGTACACGTCGAACATGAAATAGTGAAAGTGGCTATGACGCTGGAATTGGAGGTGGTTATGTTGAATGGTGTGGCTGAAGCTGTTGTATATATAGCGAAATTCTTCTGAAAGAATGAGACATTTCCAGTAATAAGAACTTCCTTCTACAAGTCGATACGTGAGAGCAGTTGAAAAACTGGTCGACGAAATAACATTCTTTTCAGTTGTAAAAACTAGAAAAACATTGTTAACGCATTCGAGAAACTTCTTCTTTTTTTTAAATAGCACGGGAAGGACGATAATGAGTCAACCCATGTCCGAAAATCAAACTCCCATCAACTTATTGAACTGAACTCAACTGTGAACTCAACTCCAACAACCGAAAAACTGCCAACCAAATCCATTTTTTTTTTACGTTCTTTTCCGACTTAGTCGATTTGGACGATATTTTCTTCAATTGGTTTCTTTGATTATCCAATGAACTTTTAGATGCTTTGTTGTGACACACTTGCTGACACTCTGTTTTTCTAATTTTGTGAATTTTATTCAAGAATAGTAGCAATAATAATTTGTAGGCGTGGCCTAATTTTCTTTTTATTTTTTTGATTTGTGACACCAAAATTCCATGTTTCAAACTTTCCTTTTAACTTTTTGTAGTTTTGATTGAAATCCTTTCAGTTTAAGTTCTGGCTCTTTTGTGATGATCCATTTGAAAACAATATTGCTAGCAATTCTGTCTTTAAAGATTTTTCCAAGATTCATTTGTGTTTTGTTCTTTTTGAAATATTGTTTCAGAGCATCGTGCAGCTGTTTTCTGCCTTGACATTCCATTAGGAAATGTGTAGTTGTTTCAGGAATATTTTGGTCACATTTTAAACATTGAGGTGACTCAATAATTCCCATTTTATATAATTCATAATTTAGTAGAGTTCTTCCAAGATGTAGCCGACTAAGTGTGACTTGTCTCTTTCTTGATCCGGTATCATTATATGTTCTTTTGTTCACTGATGGTTGAATTTGTCTAAAATACGTACGTATTCTCTTATAAGATTTAGAACATCTGTTTTATGACTATTGAAATGTATTTTCTTTCTATGTTGCAAAGCAATAACTGAGCTGAGGGAATCTGTAAAAATGGTGATCTGTTTTATTTCAATAACGACAGAATAATTTTCAAGTAAGATTTCAAGAGCTGTTTTTATTGCTATTATTTCGGCAGTGTAAATGGACAGATAATCTGGAGTTCTTTTGAAAAATTCTATATTTAGATTTTTGAAGAATATTCCTATTCCTGTTTTTTCTAAAATTTTGGAAGCATCCGTGTAAATTGAGATAGTACCATCATAAGTAGCGATTTTGTCCAAGGCTAGAGGCAATGTATTTGGGCAGTCCTTTCTTAATCCTTGTAAGGAGGTGTCGATTTTTGGTGACACAAGTTCCCAAGAAGGAATTTCCAATGGTCTGTCATCCGGAAAGTCTATCAATTCCAGCTGCCGAAGCAACTGAAAGATCCTTTTCGGAGCAGACGTGACGGTTACTTTTTGCCTTTTTTCGCCGATGTTTCTTTTCATCCAAACTTCTTTCTGGCTTGGTGATGGGAAAAAAACCTCTCTAGTTGGATGTCCCCTTATTTTTTTTGTACGGATAGCATATAGTGCAGTGGATTGTTCTCGTCTTATTTCCAGAGGCATTTCCCCACAGTAAACTTGAAGAGATGCAAGACTTGTGCTTTTGAGGGCTCCGGTTGCAATTAAAAGTGCATTTTTTTGAATTTTGTCCAATATCTTTTTACCCTTTTTGGTTGATTGGTTGTAGGCCTCACTACCGTAATCAAGAACTGATCTGATATTGGATCGATACAACAGAAGAAGGCTTTTTTTTCTCAGACCCCAGTTCAGCCCAGTAACAGCTCTCATTATGTTCAAACGCTTCGTGGCTTTTTCGGCAGTGTTTGCAATTTGGTTCTTCCAAGTTAATTTCTGATCTAAAATAACTCCGAGAAAACGAACATTTGCTGAACACTGTAGTGGTGTATTTTTAATTGTTATCATATGATTTATGGATTCTCTGAGTAGATTTGATGTTTTTGAGAAGTAGACATAAGAAGACTTTCCTGTAGAAATCTTAAAACCCCAGTTTGTCAGTGTTTGTTCAACTTTGTCAAAATAATTTTGTAAACTATTGAAGAGCTTTTTTGTATTTTGACCACTCGTCCAAATAGCGCAATCATCAGCATATAATGAGAGTTTGATGCCAGGTGGAGGTTTCGGTATTACATCGAGTAAGATGACAAACAGTAACGGACTTAACACACTGCCCTGTGGAGTACCGTTGTCGCTTGTTTGTTTGTCTGATAATGAATTTCCTACTCTTACTCGAAAAGAACGATCTTTGAAAAAGTCAATCAACCATTCCAACATTCTTCCTCTGATGCCCATCGATTGTAATCTTTGTATTACTCCACTTCTCCATACCAGATCGAATGCTTTTTCCAAGTCTAGACAGACTCCGAGAGTAGCCGACCTCGTCCTATTGTTGTATGCGATGTCGTGTTGTAGTCGTACGATTTGGTCGAGCGTTGATCTACCGTTTAGAAAACCAGATTGTTTTTCCTGATTCGTTCTCCTTTAAAAATAAAGTGTAACAGTCTTTGTTTCAGAATTTTCTCGATAGTTTTACAGACCGTTGAATTGAGAGAAATCGGTCTGTAAGAGCTTGCGTCTTCCTTTGGCTTGTTTGCTTTGAGGATAGGAATAACTATAGAGTCCTTCCAACTGCTCGGAAGTTTACTTTGATTCCACGACGCATTAAGAATTTTGAGAAGAGACTTCCGATTTAACTCGTTTAATTTGGCCAACATTTTGTAAGTCAGACCGTCTGAACCAGGGGAAGTTTTCTTTATTTTTCCGTCTAGCACTTCACAGAGTTCTGTCATTGTAAGGGGCTCATTAAGTTGATTTGCTTCTGTAGATGTTGGTTCATTCCGGTCAAACTCATTAAGAAATGTTTCTTCTCTCTTTGCCTTTTCTATCTTGAAATTTGGTTTAAGATTTTCGTCAGATGAATTTGCAGCTATAGTTGTAGCTAAGAAATTAGCATTTTCGTCTTCAGAGTATATAATTTTTCCATCTGATGGGTTTCGCAAGACGATTTCTTTGAGTTTAGTTTTCTGTCCTGCCATGCCCCTGACAGTTCTCCATAGAACGTCTAACTTTGTGTGACAATCAATCTTCGAACAGAATTGTCGCCAATGGTTTGCTTTTGCTTCTCTTATGACTCTTTGAGCATCCGTTCTTAGACGTTTGTACTCTGCCACGTTGATTGACGACGGATTTTTTCGGCAGAGGTTTTTTGCTTTGTTCCTGGACTTGATGGCGAATTTACATTCGGAGTTCCAAAAAGGTACAGGTTGACGTTCTTGTCTTTTTAAGAGATCTGATGGAGGTGTAGAGTTTACTAATGAATTGTTCAAGGTTATTTGGAAATGATTAAATAATTTTTCTACTTCTTCTTCTTTGTCTGACGTTTCCAATATTTCTTTTATTCTAATGTTATACTGATGCCAATTTGTTCTCTTTGTGTTGAATATTTGAGAATTCCTTAAACGACACTCGAACTTGTTTTCTAAAATTACTAGAATTGGGTGGTGATCGCTTTCTAAATTGTCTTCAAGAACCGTCCAAGTCGACTTAACGGAGAGCTTCGGAGTCGTAATCGTGATGTCGATCGGTGTTCATTCTTCTTTTGAATTTTGATGAGTCACCAGATTGTGTGAACACATAAGTTTCTCCAACAAACGTCCACGACGGTTTGTTAATTTATGGCCGAAGATACTAGAATGAGCGTTGAGGTCTCCACCAAAGAAAATCCCTGGCCTGGCCAGGGTCTTCTCCAGGATCTCTCGTGTCTCTTTTCTTTCGTCACGTGGGCTGATGTATGCATTTACAAAATCAATAGTTTCTCCGTTAGTTAATTTGACAGTAGTTGAGAGGATGGCTGGATCGTTTGACAGTTTTTCTTCACAATATGGAATGCCATATTTGATCATTGTGGCGACTCCGCTTCCGTTCTCGTTTCGGTGATCGACTCTTACAACATTGTATCCTTGAAATTTGAAAAATTTTGTTGGTTTAAGGAAAGTTTCTTGTAGCATGATGATATCAGGTGGAGGTTTTAAGGAAGCAATATTGACGGATAATTCGGCACTTTTATTTAAGAAACTTCTGCAATTCCATTGTAAAATAGAACATTGATTTTTTAAAGTTTTTTGAGAATTGTCTGCCTTAGCTGAGATGCTTTGGCAGTTCCATTTAATTATTTGGCTGTTACTTTTTGTTCCCATATTGGTTTGGGAAGGAGAGTTGTGTCATCGATAATGTGCTTGCACTTTTTCTGAGTTGACCCAATTTTTCTAAACGTGCTTTAAGTGCTTGAGCTATTTCTACACCATTTTTGGAACGAACTAAGGTTTTATAAGTTGTTTCTTTGAGGGCTTTAATGATTTCTTCTTGTGCCTCAGTTGGTAAATTTCTGCCTTGAATTCTTATGGCTGTCGTGGTATTCAGGATGACGTTGGCAATGAGGGAGACAGGAACAAGTTCTTCCTCTTCTTTTTGAACAGCTTTATCAACTTTTTCTTCAAAGTTTTCTGTCTGAGTCACCATTTCTTTGTATTTAGGTTTTTCAATGTTTGATTCAGTTTGAGTTGAGGATTGTTGCTTTTTTGGTGGAATGATTGTTTCAGGTAGAATAACAGGTTTTGTTATTTGAGAGATTATAGGTTTTGTGACAACAGATTTTCTTATTGATTTGATTGCATCTGCATAACTAATTCCTTTTTCGCCAACAATTTTATTCAATTCAACGGCTCTAATAAATTGTGGACAATTTCGATCTCCAGTTTTGTGTTCTTTACTTTTGCAACTGGCACATGTTTGAGTTTCTGTTGTTATTTGTTGACATTCTTTAAGATTGTGTGGACCAGCACATCTTGGGCAAGAAATGTTACCTCGGCAGTACTTTGATACATGTCCAAAATTATTACATTTAAAACATCTAACGGGCGGAGAAATATAAACTTTCAGTTTGTAAGAAACATAAGCTACTTTCAATCGTTCTGGGATTTCTTGGTTAATGTTAAATTCCATTATTACAGCTGTTGTTTCTTGAAGCAATCCATCAATTTTTTTTAATTTTCTTTTGGCTTGAGTACATCCAGTTTGTTCTTCTATAAAAGTTGTTGTAACAAATAGAGGAACTCCCGTCACAATCATTTTTTTCTTTATTATATTGTCAAATTTTGGTTTTTGTTGAATTATGCGAACTTAATAATCAGCAATTCTATCAACTGTTTTGAGTTTTAGTGCTTCTATTTTGTTGCAAAATACCGTGATCATTTTTCCTTTTCCGAATATTTTAGGAGTATTACCTATTATTTTTGACAGTTCTTCTTGTATTCTGATAGGATTTATTTTCAATCTGTCCTCAAGTATCAATATTTCAATCTTTTCTTCTGATTTTATTTCTGGAGCTGTTTCCATTTTATCAGAAGAATTTATTTCAAAGGTTTCAGCTTTTTCTTTTTCAGCTTTTTTCATTGCTTTCAACTCTTTTTTAACTTGTTTTTTGGATTTGACTATTTCCTCTTCTTTACTGTTTATTTTAATTACTTTCGAATTTTTTTTGAAGTCGTCTAACGAGTCCATTGATCCTATAGATTCGGTTTTTCTTTTTTGAGACAAACTCTTTTGTTTATCTATGATGTAATTTACTTCCATCGACTCCATCCTGACGGCCGTTATAGACTTAACTAAATAAACGGACCGACCGGTGAAGCCGACGGACCTCTATTCTAAACCCCAAAAGACAGAAACGAGTACAAGTACTCAAACACAAACACAAATATTTTGTACAGAAGGTAGAGAACAAATGTACACCAAGGTAAACCAAATGACAAACAGAGTATAGCACTCAAAAACAATATACAAGACAAAAAAGGCACAAGACAAAATTTTAACTAAACAATGAACACTATAAACACAAAATTGTACAGAAGGTACTGGTTTTCTAGGTTGAACTAAACCTTTATACTGATGATTTGACTGAAAGTCGCAGGATTCGCCTCACTTAAAGGGTTTCAAACCCTAGTTCATATTAGTTCGACTACTGCGCGAATTTTAAGCGAGTTCTTTCGAACGAGTCAAAACGAGTTCTTTCGAACAAGTCAAAGCAGCGAGTTCTTTCGAACGAAATAAAACTAGTTCTATTCTTTTCGAACGAAAATATACGAACTTGTTTTATTCATAGAAATTTGAACTAAGTTTGACGAATTATCTAAATATAGTCAGACAAAAAATTCTGAAAAATAATTGCAACAAATAGCAATTTAAGAGCAACCGAACGCAAAAGTCGACCGAACTCTAAGAGGAAAAAAAAACGAACTGAAATTCCATTTGTTTGTTTGTTGTTTGATTTAACGTCCTTTTCCGACTTGAAGTCGATTTGGACGGTGGTGGCTCCAAAATGTTGAAAACATCAAATGAGAGACAGCAACATATTAGCTCCGATGTGAAGAGAAATAATCGAATTTTGAATTTCTTCGCAAAAAGTGGTCAGAAGTGACAATCGTGCTGTGTCACTTGCAGCCAATCAGGAGAATTCTCTTTTTTTAATGTCGCACGTGGTGTTTTGACACTTTTTTTCCTAAGTTTGTTTTTTTATCGTTGTTGGCCGACCTGGTTGATGGTGTTGATCGACAGCTGGGGGCGTGGTTAGATCAAAATATACAAGTGAGATCATCATCATCACTTTTTTTCAAGTTGTAGATTTCGCTCTTTTTTTTTTATCCACGCGAAGATCAATGTTGTGGCTGCTCTGTCGTTGAGAATTTCTTCCAATGTTTGCTGTTTTCTCTGTTTTATACAGCATTCTTTCAGCGACCTCTGGAGAGATTGTCTTCCTGGACAATTCATCAGAAAATGTTCAACTGTCTCTTGAGCTCCGTCGCAACATCTTTCACAGACTCCAGATTCCAATATGCCCATTTTGTGAAACTCAGAATTGAGAGTCGTTTTGCCAAGTCGGAGTCTTTCGATGATGATTTCTTTCTCTCTCGAGCCAGAATCTTCAAAAGGAGATTTCATACAGACGGTTGGACAGATTCTTCTAAAGAAGTTGCTGTCTTTACCGACCGACCAGTTTGACTGCCACTGCTGTCTGCTCTCGTTTTTGACAAAGTTATTGATGTCTGCCCATTCAACGTGTGTTTTCAGTTGGACTTCTGGTGATGCAATTGCACTTGTTGCAAGTCTGTCAGCCTTTTCATTTCCAGGTATCCCAACGTGGCTGGGAACCCAGACAAGGTTGCAGGCTATCTCCTTCTTGCTGCATTCTGTTACCAGATTGAGAACATCTGTTGCTTGTGTGCGAAGATGACTTTTGTTTCTGAACTGGAGCGCTGAAATCGAACTTAGAGAATCTGTGAAGATGGTAACTTTGTTCGTTCCAGCGTTTTCTTGAAAGTTTTCTGCATTTTCAAGGATGATCTCAAGAGCAGTTTGAATGGCTGTTATCTCGGCTGTGAAAATTGAGAGATGATCTGGTGTTCTTCTTGCAAACTCGACGTTGAGAGTTTTGAAGAATATACCGATGGCCGTCTTTTCTTTCACTTTTGAAGCATCTGTGTAGATCGCCACAGTTCCTTGATATGTGGCGATTTTTTCTAAAGCTCTCGGGAGTACTGATGGAGAGCTTTTCTCGCAGCCCAGCAGGGATGTGTCGATGGCTGGAGAAACAAGTTTCCAGGGTGGCGTCAACAATGGTCTGTCTTTGGGGAAGTCGAAATTTTCAAGATTTTTCAACGAATCGATGATCCTCTTCGGGGCAGAAGTGATGACACGCTTTTGTCTCCTTTTACTCATGTTTCTTTTCGTCCAAACGACTTTATCCCACGGTTTCGGAAAGAAGATTTCTTTCGTGGGATGATCTTTGATCCGTCTGGTACGAATCAAGTAAAGTGTTGTCTGCTCTTCCCGTCTTATTTCGAGAGGCATCTCTCCGCAGTCGACTTGGAGTGAGGCAAGACTGGTTCCTCTGAGGGCACCAGTCACGACCAGGAGTGCTTTTCTCTGTACTCGATCTAAGACTTTTTTGGAAGAAGCAGCAGACTGATTGAACGCTTCGCAGCCATAGTCAAGGACCGATCTGATTATGGTTGTGTAGAGCATCAAAAGGTTGTCTTTTCTTAGTCCCCAACTGAGCCCAGTGGTTGCTCGCAAGACGTTAACTCTTTTTTCTGCTTTTTTAGCTGTTTCAGCTAACTGGTTCTTCCACGTCAATCCTTCGTCAAAGACTACTCCGAGAAAACGAACGCTCCTCAACCTCTGGAGAGCGATGTTGCCAATCACTAGGTTTCGTTTTTCGTCGTCTTGGAGGAGATCTAAGATCTTTGAGAAGAAGACAAAGGAAGACTTTCCCGCCGAGATCTTGAAGCCCCAGTTAGTCAACACCTCATCAACTTGGTTGAGGTATTTTTGCAGATTGTTGAAGAGTTTCTCCGTGTTTCTACCAGTTGTCCAGATTGCACAGTCATCGGCGTATAACGAGAGTTTTATGCCATTTGGAGGTCTCGGAATGACGTCGAGGAGCAAGATGAAGAGCAAAGGACTCAGGACACTGCCTTGCGGAGTTCCATTATCGATTGTTCTTTCGTCTGAGAGTGTCTCTCCAATTCTCACTTTTATCGTACGATTTTGTAAAAAATCCGCCAGCCATTCGAGAATTTTCCTCGAATGCCCATTTTTCGAGTCTCTGTAGAACGCCATTTCTCCAGACGAGATCGAAAGCCTTTTCTAAGTCGAGAAAAACTCCCAGCGTGGCCGATCTGTTTCTCACACTGTATGCGATGTCGTGCTGAAGTCGCAATATCTGATCGAGCGTACATCTTCCGTTGAGAAAGCCCGACTGCTCTGGTCCAAGTCGCTGTTTCTTGGCTATGAAGTGTGTCAGCCTTCTTTTCAGAATCTTCTCGACTGTTTTGCAAACAGTGGAATTCAGTGAGATCGGCCTGTACGAGTTTGGAATGTTTCTCGGCTTGTTTGGCTTTGGAATGGTGATGACGATAGACTTTTTCCATGAAGCTGGTAGCATGCTTTGACTCCAGAACTCGTTGATAATGTCGAGGAGTTGCTCTCTGTTTTCACCATCCAGTTTCCTCAACATTTCATACGTCAGTCCGTCTGGTCCAGGTGCCGTGTTTCTGGTCTGCTTGCTGAGAATGTCGTTGAGTTCCGATACTAAGATCGGTTCATTGAGCTCTTGAGCTTCAGTAGAAGGTGGACGACCCCGATCAATTTCGAAGTTTCGCTCTCTTGCCGCTTTCTCTTTTATGAAGCTGTGGTGGAGATTTTCGTCTGACGAATTGGCGGCTATTGTTTCAGCCAAAAGGTTTGCATTTTCGACTTCGGAGTAGAGGATTTTGCCATCTGTTGGATTTCGCAAGACGACTTCTTGGTGTTTGGTCCTCTGTCCAGCCATGCTTTTCACTGTTTTCCAAAGACGATCGAGCGTAGTGTTGTTGTCAAGAGTTGAACAAAAGCGTTGCCAGTGGTTGGCTTTAGCTTTTCGAACAACTCGTTGAGCATCAGATCGGAGCCTCTTGTATTCGTCTTTATTGATCGGCGTCGGTGACCTCTTGTAGAGGTTCTTAGCTTTGTTTCTCAGCTTGATTGCTGTTTTGCAATCTCTATTCCAGAATGGCACTGGTGGCAGATCTCTATTCTTGGCAGACTTTGCTGATGGTGTTGACATCACGATTGCATCTTTCAGCGTTTTCTGAAAATCATTAAACAGCTGGTCGACGTTTTCATCTTTTTTTGTGGTATTCATCAACTTAGCAACCATGGCGTTGTATTGATGCCAGTCTGTTTTGGTCGTATTGAGGACTCGAGAAGTTCTTGAACAATTCTCGAGTTTGTCGTTAAGAGTGATTAAAATCGGATGATGATCGCTCTCCATCGTGTCTTCAAGGACAGTCCACGTTGATTTTATGGAGAGTTGAGGCGTCGTAATCGTGATGTCTATCGGGCTTCTTTCGTTTGAAGGTGTGTCGTGTGTACCCGAGCCATCATTCAGGGTCACCAAACTATGAAGTGCCATCGAGTCCTCTAAGAGTCGACCTCGAGTATTCGACGATTTGTGACCAAAGAGACAGGAATGGGCGTTAATATCACCGGCAAAAAAGATGTTTGGCCTGGCCAAAATCTTCCTTAAGGTATCGCCTGTCTCTTGTCTGTTATCTGACGGGCTGACGTAAGCGTTTATCATGTCGACTACTTTGCCACTTTTGAATTTGACAGAAGTAGATAGGACGGCAGGGTCTGTTGAGAGAACTTCTATGCTGAATGGAATGCCATCTCTAATCAGAGTGACAACTCCATTTCCATGTTTTTGCGAATGGTCAACTCTAGCCACGTTGTAGCCTCGAAAATTGAAAGACTTTGTAGAGTTGATAAATGTTTCTTGAAGTAGGATGGCAACTGGAGGAGAGCTCAAGCCTTTGATGGTGTTTGCTAATTCGGCACTTTTATTGATGATGCCTCTGCAGTTCCACTGAATGATGGAACTAATGTCGTCCATCTTGGAGGGATGATGATGAACTTGGTCGCGTTTGCGAAAGACCAATCTGCGAGGCAATGAGATGCGATGATGCGATGAGATTCATGTGCTTCTTGAGTTCGCTGGCCTTTGCCTTGCCACGGTCGGACCTGAGGACTACTCTGAAGATAGCTTCTCAAAAATTGTATTGAAGCTCTTTGAAGCTTTCCTCAATCCATCCCTTCGTGGTTGGCTTTATTGAATCATCAGTACAGTTAGCCACAATTTGGGCGAGCAAACTAATCGGCACTGATTCTTCACATCCAGTGGCTGCATCTTTTCTTGAAGGCTGAATAACATCGTTCTCCTCCGTCTGAGTCGCCATCTCGCAAGTCTGTGTGAAAGCTTCTTTGAAATGCTTCACCACCGCAGGAGTTTCTTTTGGAAGAATTGGCAGCTGTCGTTTCGGTACCAAAGTCGATGATTGTGCAGATGGCTCTGTTTTCTTGACCAGCTTCACTGCCTCCGCGAAGGACACTCCCTTCGTGGCGACAATCTTGTTCAGTGTGACTGCCGTGATGTACTTTGGGCATTCTCTGTCGCCTGTACGGTGCTCTGTACTTTTGCAACTAGCACACGTCGGTTTGGCTGATTGTTCTGCCTTACAATTCTTGAAGGCGTGTGGTCCAGCGCATCTTGGTCAGGAAGTTTCTCCTCTGCAGTACTTTGCGACGTGTCCGAAGCTGTTGCACTTGAAGCAGCGGACAGGTGCGTTGACGTATGGCTTGATTTTGAAAGCCAAATACGCCAAGTACAGTTTTTCTGGTACAACGGTACCAACGTCGTAGACGAAAACGACAGCTGTGGTTGGCTGAAGCTGACCTTCCACTTTTCTGTTGATCCTGGTGGCTTCAAGACAACCAGCTTTTTCTGCGATGACGTTTAGGGGTATCTCAAGACGCACTCCCAGAACAATCATCTTTTTTGTCGGTTTTCCGACAGGTCGAGCTCTCAACTTAAGAAAGATCCTGACCTTGAATCCTCCAAGATTTTCAATTTTCTTCAAGAGGTCAGCATCCTCTTGAGAGTCACATCTTACTGAAAGATGACGCCCTCTCGAATATACTTTTGGAGGAACTTTGAGCATCTGCTTCAGAGCTTCTTCTATTTTGAAGGGATTCAACAGCTCTACAACTTCTATTTTAACTGATTCTTTTTCTGGAGTTACGACCTCCATCAGTGGCGTGTCGTCCTCAGAATCGGATGAAGACGCCTTCTTCTGCTTTCTCTGTCTGCGGACCTCAGATTTTCCCAGCTGAAAGGTGTCGTCTTCGATCTTAGACATTTTCTTTTCTTTTCTTGCCATTGACTCAGCACTGATGTAAGATGTAAGACTGAGTCAAGAGATCCCGTCGACTCTGTTTTACGTTTTTGCGGCTTTGAAGCCGTTGTGACGCTAGTTGTGATCATAGGCTCCTTCCGGAGGGCCGTTACAAAATCTTAAATAGAAAATAACGGACCCACCGGAGAAGCCGATGGTCCTCTGTTTAAACACTCTCTTGTACAACAGGTAGAAAAGAAACAAATTAAAAGTAAAGAATTTCTAAATAAAATACTAAATATAACAAAAATCAGTACAGAAGGTACTGTAAAAACTAAAAAAATTAAGGAAACTACCTTAATTAGAGCAGAATACTCCAAAACAAAAAGATACCAAAATAACCTCAAGGGTTTCAAACCCAGGTGACAGTTTCAAAATACTAGCCCTCCGAACGAACCTCTTAAAAACTCAAGAGGAAACAGAAGGGACACGGCCCACACTCTTGCTCAAGACTAAAACTTCCTGAAACTTCTTCCTTTCAAAAACTGAGAGGAAGAGAGTGACGAGTCAGAGAAGTCGAACGTGGAGTGAAAAGAGGCAGAAGTGAAGGTGGAAGTGGCTGGGACGCTGGAGTTGAAGGTGAAGAGTTTTGGTGAAGTGGCGAATATGTCGAAGGAAGACGGAACTTCCTTCTGAAGAGGGCAGAACCTCCTGGAAGACAGAACTTCCAACTGCAATAATTCGGGAAAACAGAATTTCCGAATGCAACAAGTAGAAGTCAGAACTTCTTTAGCAGTATATAAACGTTTAAATTAATTTCAAATTAATTAGTTAAACTAATTTAAACAAAATTTCGATTAGAAATCGAATAACTTTCGCAAAGGTCGCTACGTGAGCGAAGTCACGTACGCAATAAAGGAGCAGCAGCAAATACGTCCGTACTCTACGAGAGACAGGTAAAGAATCTTTTCTTTTTGAAACTGAAATTCCATTTTTTTTTTTTTTTTATTTTTTTTATTTTATTTAACGTCCTTATCCGACTTAGTCGATTTGGACACAAAAAATAACTTGAAATTGTACAAAAATGTAATTTAGTTTAGCAAATAATTTCATAACGAAAAATTGATATGTCCATGAAATCATTACATAAGTGTAATTTTATCATAATCAATATAAATATATTGTCAAAGAATATGAACATATTATGTCATAACGTCTGTAGATAACGTACAAAAAAGTATATTAGCTTAGTAAATTATTTCATATAGAAAAATTGATATGTCAATTTACTAAGCTAATATACTTTTTTGTATATACATATTTGTGTATTGTCAAGTAATCGGTACATAGTATGTAATATCGTCTGTAGATATTTTACAAAAATAAAAGTTAACTTATTAAATTGTTTCCTAATAAAAGATTGATATGTCAATGAAATTCTTACAGAAATGTAATTTTATCATAACAATAATGAATATTTATGTTATGTCAAATAATCATTACATATTATGTCATAACATGTGTAGATATTGTACAAAAATGTAAGTTAAATTAGTGAATTGTTTAATAACGAGAAATTGTCCATGAAATGATTACACAAGTGTAAATTTAACATGAAAATTAGTGTATTTTCAAATAATCTGTACATGGTATGTTAGAACATCTATAAAATCTTGTAGTTCATAAAAATGATTATATACAAATCAAATTCAAAAATTTATGTAGAACAAAGATTTGTCACGATGAATTATTCTACTTTTGCCTGTCCGTGTCTTGCTGACTTCTGTTCTCATTGGCTATAGACAGCTGCAATTCCTCTCCAGGGATCGTCAGTTCCGTTATCCGCAAAAAGTCTTTGGTGTCCACGTAACTTCAAAGATTGTTTTTCTGCATTTGCTAAATTGTCTGTAGAGGTTCTTGGAAGAGGGTTGTGCTGCACTTTCTCCCACAGGGACATTATGAAGAAAGCGAGTACCATGATCCACGAACTTACAGACATGCTATATTCACTCTTTAAAGAGTCCGTGTCTATTGTAGAGAAACATTTGTATCTTCATTTCATCAAATAGACTTTATATTTATATTGGTTTGAAGGAGAGAGAGGTTGTTTTCCTTTATCGTTGGAAGAGGGCTGCTGCACTTTTCTCCGTACCACCATAGGAAGAAAGCGCAAACCGTGAACCGCAGACAGAGTTTCAAACTTCCAATCTTCCTATGCTTCATTTCGTGTAGTTGAAATTATTTGTAAGAAATCGGTTATTTTCAGATATCTTTGGAAAAGGGCTGATGCACCTCCCCCGTGAGTCCTCAGTCTCCAAGATAGTAACTTGATTTTCGCGTAGAAGAAACACAGAAGGCAGCACCAAACACCTCACCGCAGAATAATCTTCAAACTTCCCACTTTCTAAAACAATTTAGGAAAAACAGCAAAATTTATTTTGCGGGTTTCAAACCCAGAGATTTCTTCGATTGTCCACTCCTTGAATAGACATCTTTGTGTAGTTGAAGTTGTTTGTAAGAAACAGTTATCTTCAGATATCTTTGGAAAAGGGCTGCTGTACCTCCCCCCATGAGTCCTCAGTCTCCAAGATAACTTGATTTTTGCGTAGAAGAAACACAGAAATTGGCAACAATCACCTCACCGCAGAATAATCTTCAAATTTCTACTTTCTAAAACAATTCAAAGGTTTCAAACCCAGAGACTTCTTAAATTGTCTACTATTCTGACTAGACATTTTAATGTTGGATTGAAGGAGAGAGAGGTTATTTTCATTTATCGTTGGAAGAGGGCTGCTGCACTTTCCTCCGTACCATCATAGATAGAAAGCGCAAACCGTGAACCGCAGACAAAGTTTCAAACTTTCAATCTTCCTATGCTTCATTTCGTGTAGTTGAAATTGTTTGTAATAAATCGGTTATTTTCAGATATCTTTGGAAAAGGGCTGATGCACCTCCCCCGTGAGTCCTCAGTCTCCAAGATAACTTGATTTTCGCGTAGAAGAAACACAGAAGGCAGCAACAAACACCTCACCGCAGAATAATCTTCAAAGTTCCCACTTTCTAAAACAATTTAAGGAAAACAGCAAAATTTATTTCGAGAGTTTCAAACCCAGAGACTTCTTCGATTGTCCACTCCTTTGAATAGACATCTTTGTGTAGTTGAAGTTGTTTGTAAGAAACGGTTATCTTCAGATATCTTTGGAAAAGGGTTATTGCACCTCCCCCCACGAATCCTCAGTCTCCAAGATAACTTGATTTTTGCGTAGAAGAAACACAGAAGGTGGTAACAAACACCTCACCGCAGAATAATCTTCAAACTTCCTAATTTCTAAAACAGTAAAATTTACTTCAAGGGTTTCAAACCCAGAGACTTCTTCGATTGTCTACTCCTTTGAATAGACATCTTTGTGTAGTTGAAGTTGTTTGTAAGAAACCAGAGATCTTCAGATAACTTTGGAAAAGTGCTGCTGCAACCTTCCCATGAGTCCTCAGTCTCCAAGATAACTTGATTTTTGCGTAGAAGAAACACAGAAGGTGGTAACAAACACCTCACCGCAGAATAATCTTCAAATTTTCTAATCTCTAAAACAACTTAAGAAAAACAGCAGAATTTACTTCAAGAGTTTCAAACTTCTTCAATTGGCAATTCCTTTGAATGGACTGTCAAGATCAAGAGTCAGACGAAACAACAACAGTAATACAATAGAGTTCAAGACAGTTTCGAGATAAAAATTCCTCTTCTCAAAACTGGGAAGAAGAGATAGTCAGGCTGTACACGTCGAACATGAAATAGTGAAGGTGGCTATGACGCTGGAATTGGAGGTGAAGTTATGTTGAATGGTGTGGCTGAAGCTGTTGTAGAGATAGCGAAATTCTTCTGAAAGAATGAGACATTTCCAGTAATAAGAACTTCCTTCTACAAGTCGATACGTGAGAGCAGTTGAAAAACTGGTCGACGAAATAACATTCTTTTCAGTTGTAAAAACTAGAAAAACATTTTTAACGCATTCGAGAAACTTCTTTTTCTAAAATAGCACGGGAACGACGATAATGATCACGTGAGAGCAGTTGAAAAACTAGTCGACGAAATAATATTCTTTTCAGTTAAAGTAATAACTAGAAAAACATTGTTAACGCATTCGAGAAACTTCTTCTTTTTCTAAAATAGCACGGGAACGACGATAATGAGTCAACCCATGCCCAAAACTCAACTCTCCCATTTTGAAACTGAAATTCCATTTTTTTTTTTTTTTTTTTTTTTTTTAACGTCTTTTTCCGACTTAGTCGATTTGGACGATATTTTCTTCAATTGGTTATTTGATTATCCAATGAACTTTTAGATACTTTGTTGTGACACACTTGCTGACACTCTGTTTTTCTAATTTTGTGAAGTTTAGTCAAGAATAGTAGCAATAATAATTTGTAGGCGTGGCCTAATTTTCTTTTTATTTTTTTGATTTCTGACACCAAAATTCCATGTTTCAAACTTTCCTTTTAACTTTTTGTAGTTTTGATTGAAATCCTTTCAGTTTAAGTTCTGGCTCTTTTGTGATGATCCATTTGAAAACAAAATTGCTAGCAATTCTGTCTTTAAAGATTTTTCCAAGATTCATTTGTGTTTTGTTCTTTTTGAAATATTGTTTCAGAGCATCGTGCAGCTGTTTTCTGCCTTGACATTCCATTAGGAAATGTGTAGTTGTTTCAGGAATATTCTGGTCACATTTTAAACATTGAGGTGACTCAATAATTCCCATTTTATATAATTCATAATTTAGTAGAGTTCTTCCAAGATGTAGCCGACTAAGTGTCACTTGTCTCTTTCTTGATCCGGTATCATTATTTGTTCTTTTGTTCACTGATGGTTGAATTTTTCTAAAATACGTACTATCTAGCCCTTTATTCCATTCTTCTTGCCATTTTTTGATATATTCATTTTTGATTATTGTTTTGATGTCATTCATTTCTAGATATGTGTTGAGTTGAATTTCTGGATTTTTGACTGCTATAGAAGCTAACTTGTCTGCCTTTTCATTTCCTATTATTCCGATGTGGCTAGGAATCCAAACGATGGTGCAGACAATCCCTCTTTTGGAACATTCTCTTATAAGATTTAGAACATCTGTTTTATGACTATTGAAATGTATCTTTTTTCTATGTTGCAAAGCAATAACTGAGCTCAGGAGAAAGCAAAAATTCTCTAAAGCACCGATGGCCAAACGGGTGTCGGTACTGAACGAAATGGTTGCAAAATTGAAACCAAAGGAGCTGGCAACTCCTGCGATGCCACCGTGGAAATACAACCCTCCTCATTTTGACGAAGGGCTTGTAGGGTTAGCAAAAGAAGACCCAACGCTCTTACCAAGAGCGCTGGAACTTCTGGATACATACCGGGATCACACCCGGATGTACACCGATGCCTCCAAGATTGGAAGCAGAGTCGCAGTTGGTGGGTTTGTCCCGAGATCTAGCTGTCGGTTCAGCCTCAGAGTGACGGACGATGTCTCGATCTTTACAGCCGAAATGACAGCGATCAAAAAAGGAATGGAGTGGATGGCCAGACCTGACGGTCCAGCCAAGCTGGCGCTGTTAATTTACAAAAACCACCAATCCGAATACAGCCTTAATTCCACGTGACCGTTTGACTAACCCCACGTGACCGTTTGACTAGCCCCACGTGACCGTTTGACTAGCCCCACGTGACCGTTTGACACACAAAAGTTTACAAAGGCAATATACATCAAAAATCACCGCAAAGAAGTAATAATATTAAACTAAACTCCTTTTCCAAACCGATAATTCGTTTTATAATTTGATATACTGAAAAGTTTTACATTAGCAACGATACAAATAGCTAGAAACGACAATTAGTCAAAGAGAGTTATGATAATTATTTAACGAGCCAATCACATCGCAGAACGAAAGCGCTTACGTCAGCACTCAACAAATTTACAAGAAAGTGTGCTTAAAATAAGTTACTTTTCACGCTACAACTTATTTAATACTCATCCGAAATCGATAATACTAGGTACAAATAAAGGACTACACAATATCTATACAACGTACTAAAAATTATTATCGAAAACTTAATAGGAAAGACGCTAGAATTAAAAGCACACCAAAAACGAGCAAGTTTGATTAATAAGCGGACCGACGCTACCTCTCTAGTCGGCGTTTTTCATCGCGCTCTCCGCCTAGTCCGCGTAATAAAGTTATTCATAACAAAATTACAATCGACGATGAAGCCTCAAAAAGAAAAAAGAAAACTTTTTTGAAAAGCTTTTTCGCCTGTCGCTCGTAGAGTACGGACGTATTTGCTGCTGCTCCTTTATTGCGTACGTGACTTCGCTCACGTAGCGACCTTTGCGAAAGTTATTCGATTTCTAATCGAAGTTTTGTTTAAATTAGTTTAATTAATTAATTTAAAATTAATTTAAACGTTTATATACTGCTAAAGAAGTTCTGACTTCTATTTGTTGCATTCGGGAAATTCGGTTTTCCCGAATTGTTGCAGTTGGAAGTTCTGTCTTCCAGGAGGTTCTGCCCTCTTCAGAAGGAAGTTCCATCTTCCTTCGACATATTCGCCACTTCACCAAAACTCTTCACCTTCAACTCCAGCGTCCCAGCCACTTCCATCTTCACTTCTGCCTTCTTCCACTCCACGTTCGACTTCTCTGACTCGTCTCTTTCTTCCTCTCAGCTTTTGAAAGGAAGAAGTTTCAGAAAGTTAGTCTTGAGCAAGAGTGTGGGCCGTGTCCCTTCAGTTTCCTCTTCAGTTTTTGAGAGGTTCGTTCGGAGGGCCAACGTTTTGAAGCGGTCATCTGGGTTTGAAACCCTTGAAGTTGTTTTGGAGTATTTTGCTTGATAAGGTAGTATCCTTAGATTTTTAGTTTTTACAGTACCTTCCGTACTGATTTTGGTTTTGTATTGTATTATTTAGAAAATATTTTGTTATATTTTGTTTTTTTTGTACCTGTTGTACGAGAGTGTGTTTAGAACAGAGGACCATCGGCTTCTCCGTTGGGTCCGTTATTTCTTAATTAAGTTATTTAACGGCCCTCCGGATGGAGCCAATGATCGTGAATAGCGACAGTAAGGCTGCAAAGCCACAGAAAAGAAAAACTGAGTCGACAGGATCTCTGGATCTCGAAGAACCGTCGACTCAAAATGATAATATGAGAAAAGAGAAAAAAATCTCTAGAGTTGAAAATGATGCTTTTCAACTAGGAAAGGAAGAATTGCGAAAAACAAAAAAACTAGAGAAGAAGAAATCTTCAGGAAATGAAGAGATAGAGATGGATGCTATTTCAGAAGCATCAAAGATTGAGGCAGTGGAGCTGTTGATTTTGGAGGAGAGGACCAAGATCAACCCTTTCAAGATAGAGGAAGCTCTTAAAAATTTACTAAAATCTCCTCTGAAAGTGTATTCGAGAGGACGTCATCTCTCAGTAAGATGTTCTACCCAAATGGATGCTGACACTCTCAAGAAGGCTGAAAGTCTTGGAGGTTATAAAGTAAGAGTTTTTCTCAAGTTTAAACCTCGACCGGTTGCAAAGCCAACAAAGAAGATGATCGTTCTTGGAGTACCTCATGAGATTCCATTGAACATCATCGAAGAGAAAGCTGGATGTCTTGAAGCCACCAGGGTCAACAAGAAAGTGGATGGTCAACTCCAGCCGACAACTGCTGTGACTCTCGTTTACGACGTTGGTACCGTTGTACCAGAGAAGTTGTTTTTGGCGTATTTGGCATTCAAAATAAAGCCATACGTCAACGCACCAGTTCGTTGCTTCAAGTGCAACAACTTCGGACACGTTGCGAAATACTGCAGAGGAGAGACTTCCTGCCCCAGATGCGCTGGACCACACGCCTTTAAAGATTGCAAGGCAGATCAAGCAGCAAAGCCCATCTGTGCTAGTTGTAAAAGCACAGAACACTGCACAGGAGACAGAAGCTGCTCGAAATATGTAGCAGCAGTCACCCTCAACAAGATTGTTGCCACAAAGGGTGTATCCTATGCAGAGGCAGTGAAGTTGACCAAGAAAACAGAAACATCTGCAGCACCAGCGACCACTTCGGTACCAACTCGACAGCAGCCAAGTATTCCAAAAGAAAGTCCTGTGGTGGTGAAGCAGTTCAAAGAAGCTTCCACTCAAACCTGCGAGATGGCGACACAAACGGAGGAAAAAGATTTTGAGCAACACTCCAAAAAAGATGCAACAACTGGTTGTGATGACAACTCAGTGTCACTTAGTCTACTTGCTCAGATCATCACAAACGGCACTGATGATGATCTCAAACCTCAGGGCAAAGGATGGAGTCAAAAAAGTTTCAAAGAAATCCAATGTCGAATGAGAGAAGCCATGTATCGGACAATTCTGAGGTCAACACATGGTACACAAAAGGCTGATGAGTTAAAGAAACAGATGGCAATTATTGCGTCGCAGTTTATCAAACCGCAATCGCGACCTAGTTCTGCTTCTTCACTCAAACATGGACAACAATAGTTCCATAATCCAGTGGAATTGCAGAGGCATAAGAAATAAAAGTGCCGAATTAGCAGTCAACATCAGCATCTTGACTCCACCTCCAGTCGTCATTTTGTTACAGGAGACATTTCTCAACTCGCCTTTCAAGTTTCAAGGGTACAACGTGATTCGAGTTGATCGCCCAAACAGAGATGGAAATGGAGTTGCCACTTTGATTAAAGAAGGCATTCCATTCCATGAAGACACTCTGTCAGCAGACCCTGCCATATTATCGACTACCATCAGATTTCAAAATGGCCAGTTAGTTGATTTCATTAACGCATACGTCAACCCGTCAGACAATCGACAAGAGACCAGGGAGATTTTAAGGAAGACACTTGCCAGGCCAAACATCTTCTTTGCAGGTGATCTTAATGCTCACTCCAGTCTCTTTGGCCACAAGTTGAGAAATCGTAGAGGTCATCTTCTCGAAGACCTGATGGCGGCTCACAGTTTAGTGACCCTGAACGATGGCTCAGGGACCCACGACACTGCAACAAATGAAAGAACGCCAATAGACATCACGATAACGACGCCTCAACTCTCCATCAAATCAACATGGACTGTCCTTGAAGATACGATGGAGAGCGATCATCATCCGATCCTCATCACTCTAAACAACAAACTCGAGAAACGTTCAAGAACTTCTCGAGTCTTCAATACAACCAAAACAGACTGGCATCAATACAACGCCATGGTTGCAGAGTTGATGAAGACGATACAGAAAGATGAAAATGTCGAGCAACTATTCAACGATTTTCAGAAAACGCTGAAAGAGGCTATCGTGATGTCGACTCCATCACCAAAGTCTACGATGAAAAAAGATCGTCCAGCAGTGCCTTTCTGGAATGCCAATTGCAAAACAGCAATCAAGCTAAGAAATAGAGCGAAAAACATCTACAAGAGAATTCCGACACCGATAAATAAAGAAGAATACAGAAAACTCAGAAGAGAAGCACAAAAGGTTGTCAGAGAAGCCAAAGCCAGCCACTGGCAACGCTTTTGTTCAACTCTTGACTGTCACACTTCACTCGATCGACTTTGGAGAACGGTCAAAAGCATGGCCGGACAGAAGACCAAACGTGAAGAAGTCGTCTTGCAAAATCCAACAGATGGCAAATTCCTCTACTCCGAAGTCGAAAATGCCAACCTCTTGGCTGAAACAATAGCCGCCAATTCGTCAGACGAAAATCTCCACCACAACTTCATAAAAGAGAAAGCGGCAAGAGAGCGAAACTTCGAAATTGATCGGCGTCGTCCACCTTCTACTGATGCTCAAGAGCTCAATGAACCGATCTCAATATCGGAACTCAACGACATTCTCAACAAGCAGACCAAAAACACGGCACCTGGACCAGACGGAGTGACGTATGAAATGTTGAGGAAACTGGATGGCGAAAACCGAGAGCAACTCCTCGACATTATCAACGAATCATGGAGTCAAAGCATGCTACCAACTTCATGGAAAAAGTCTATCGTCATCGCCATTCCAAAGCCAAACAAGACGAGAAACAATCCAAACTCGTACAGGCCGATCTCACTGAATTCCACTGTTTGCAAAACAGTCGAGAAGATTCTGAAAAGAAGACTGACACACTTCATAGCCAAGAAACAGCGACTTGGACCAGAGCAGTCGGGCTTCCTCAACGGAAGATGTACGCTCGATCAGATATTGCGACTTCAGCACGACATCGCATACAGTGTGAGAAACAGATCGGCCACGCTGGGAGTTTTTCTCGACTTAGAAAAGGCTTTCGATCTCGTCTGGAGAAGTGGCGTTCTACAGAGACTCGAAAGAATGGGCATTCGAGGAAGAATGCTCGAATGGCTGGCGGATTTTTTACAAAATCGTACGATAAAAGTGAGAATTGGAGAGACACTCTCAAACGAAAGAACAATCGATAATGGAACTCCGCAAGGCAGTGTCCTGAGTCCTTTGCTCTTCATCTTGCTTCTCGACGTCATTCCGAGACCTCCAGATGGCATAAAACTCTCGTTATACGCCGATGACTGTGCAATCTGGACAACTGGTCGAAACACGGAGAAACTCTTCAACAATCTGCAAAAATACCTCAACCAAGTGGATGAGGTGTTGACTAACTGGGGCTTCAAGATCTCGGCGGGAAAGTCTTCCTTTGTTTTCTTCTCAAAGATCTCAGATCTCCTCCAAGACGTAGAAAAACGAAACCTAGTGATTGGCAACATCGCTCTCCAGAGGTTGAGGAGCGTTCGTTTTCTCGGAGTAGTCTTTGACGAAGGATTGACGTGGAAGAACCAGATAGCTGAAACAGCTAAAAAAGCAGAAAAAAGAGTTAACGTCTTGCGAGCAACCACTGGGCTCAGTTGGGGACTAAGAAAAGACAACCTTTTGATGCTCTACAGAGCCATAGTCAGATCGGTCCTTGACTATGGCTGCGAAGCGTTCAATCAATCTGCTGCTTCTTCCAAAAAAGTCTTAGATCGAGTACAGAGAAGAGCACTCATGGTCGTGACTGGTGCCCTCAGAGGAACCAGTCTTGCCTCACTCCAAGTCGACTGCGGAGAAATGCCTCTTGAAATAAGACGAGAACAGCAGACAACACTTTACGCCATTCGTACCAGACGAATCAAAGATCATCCCACGAAAGAAATTTTCTTTCCGAACCCGTGGGATAAAGTCGTTTGGACGAAAAGAAACATGAGTAAAAGGAGACAAAAGCGTGTCATCACTTCTGCCCCGAAGAGGATCATCGATTCGTTGAAGAAGCTTGAAAATTTCGACTTCCCCGACGACGGACCATTGTTGACGCCACCCTGGAAACTTGTTTCTCCAGCCATCGACACATCCCTGCTAGGCTGCGAGAAAAGCTCTCCATCAGTACTCCCGAGAGCTCTAGAAAAAATTGCCACATATCAAGGAACTGTGGCGATCTACACAGATGCTTCAAAAGTGAAAGAAAAGACGGCCATCGGTGTCTACTTCAAAACTCTCAACGTCGAGTTTGCAAGAAGAACACCAGATAATATCTCAATTTTCACAGCCGAGATAACAGCCATTCAAACTGCTCTTGAGATCATCCTTGAAAACTCAGAAAACTTTCAAGAAAACGCTGGAACGAACAAAGTTACCATCTTCACGGATTCGCTAAGTTCGATTTCAGCGCTCCAGTTCAAGAACAAAATTCATCTTCGGACACATGCAACAGATGTTCTCACTCTGGTAACAGAATGCAGCAAGAAGAAGATAGCCTGCAACCTTGTCTGGGTTCCCAGCCACGTTGGGATACCTGGAAATGAAAAGGCTGACAGGCTTGCAACAAGTGCAATTGCATCACCAGAAGTCCAACTGAAAACACACGTTGAATTGGCAGACATCAAAAACTTTGTCAAAAACGAGAGCAGACAGCAGTGGCAGACAAACTGGTCGATCGGTAAAGACAGCAACTTTTTTAGAAGAATCTGTCCAACAGTCAGCATGAAATCGCCTGTTGAAGATTCTGGCTCGAGAGAGAAAGAGATCATCATCGGAAGACTCCGACTTGGCAAAACGACTCTCAATTCTGAGTTGCACAAAATGGGCATATTGGAGTCTGGAGTCTGTGAAAGATGTTGCGATGGAGCTCAAGAGACAGTTGAACATTTTCTGATGAATTGTCCAGGAAGACTGACTCTCCAGAGGTCGCTGAAAGAATGCTGTATAAAACAGGGAAAAAAGCAGATATTGGAAGAAATTCTTAACGACAGAGCAGCCACAACGTTGATCTTTGCGTGGATCAAAAAAAAAGAGCGAAATCTACAACTTGAAAAAAAGTGATGATGATGATCTCACTTGTAGAATTTGATATAACCACGCCCCAGCTGTCAATCAACACCATCAACCAGGTCGGCCAACAACGATAAAAAGCAAACTGGGAAAAAAAGTGTCAAAACACCACGTGCGACAAAAGAGAATTCTCCTGATTGGCTGCAATTGACACAGCACGATTGTCACTTCTGACCACTTTTTGCGAAGAAATTCCAAATTCGATTATTTCTCTTCACATCGGAGCTATTATCTTGCTGTCTCTTATTTGATGTTTTCAATATTTTGGAGCCACCACCGTCCAAATCGACTTCAAGTCGGAAAAGGACGTTAAATCAAACAACAAACAAACAAACGATGAAGCCTGCAACCTTGTCTGGGTTCCCAGCCACGTTGGGATACCTGGAAATGAAAAGGCTGACAGGCTTGCAACAAGTGCAATTGCATCACCAGAAGTCCAACTGAAAACACACGTTGAATTGGCAGACATCAAAAACTTTGTCAAAAACGAGAGCAGACAGCAGTGGCAGACAAACTGGTCGATCGGTAAAGACAGCAACTTTTTTAGAAGAATCTGTCCAACAGTCAGCATGAAATCGCCTGTTGAAGATTCTGGCTCGAGAGAGAAAGAGATCATCATCGGAAGACTCCGACTTGGCAAAACGACTCTCAATTCTGAGTTGCACAAAATGGGCATATTGGAGTCTGGAGTCTGTGAAAGATGTTGCGATGGAGCTCAAGAGACAGTTGAACATTTTCTGATGAATTGTCCAGGAAGACTGTCTCTCCAGAGGTCGCTGAAAGAATGCTGTATAAAACAGGGAAAAAAGCAGATATTGGAAGAAATTCTTAACGACAGAGCAGCCACAACGTTGATCTTTGCGTGGATCAAAAAAAAAGAGCGAAATCTACAACTTGAAAAAAAGTGATGATGATGATCTCACTTGTAGAATTTGATATAACCACGGCCCAGCTGTCGATCAACACCATCAACCAGGTCGGCCAACAACGATAAAAAGCAAACTGGGAAAAAAAGTGTCAAAACACCACGTGCGACAAAAGAGAATTCTCCTGATTGGCTGCAATTGACACAGCACGATTGTCACTTCTGACCACTTTTTGCGAAGAAATTCCAAATTCGATTATTTCTCTTCACATCGGAGCTATTATCTTGCTGTCTCTTATTTGATGTTTTCAATATTTTGGAGCCACCACCGTCCAAATCGACTTCAAGTCGGAAAAGGACGTTAAATCAAACAACAAACAAACAAACAAAACGATGAAGAAAGAAAAGAAAAGAAAAAGGCCTGTCGCTCGTAGAGTACGGACGTATTTGCTGCTGCTCCTTTATTGCGTACGTGACTTCGCTCACGTAGCGACCTTTGCGAAAGTTATTCGATTTCTAATCGAAATTTTGTTTAAATTAGTTTAATTAATTAATTTAAAATTAATTTAAACGTTTATATACTGCTAAAGAAGTTCTGACTTCTACTTGTTGCATTCGGGAAATTCTGTTTTCCCGAATTGTTGCAGTTGGAAGTTCTGTCTTCCAGGAGGTTCTGCCCTCTTCAGAAGGAAGTTCCATCTTCCTTCGACATATTCGCCACTTCACCAAAACTCTTCACCTTCAACTCCAGCGTCCCAGCCACTTCCATCTTCACTTCTGCCTTCTTCCACTCCACGTTCGACTTCTCTGACTCGTCTCTTTCTTCCTCTCAGCTTTTGAAAGGAAGAAGTTTCAGAAAGTTAGTCTTGAGCAAGAGTGTGGGCCGTGTCCCTTCAGTTTCCTCTTGAGTTTTTGAGAGGTTCGTTCGGAGGGCCAACGTTTTGAAGCGGTCATCTGGGTTTGAAACCCTTGAAGTTGTTTTGGAGTATTTTGCTTGATAAGGTAGTATCCTTAGATTTTTAGTTTTACAGTACCTTCCGTACTGATTTTGGTTTTGTATTGTATTATTTAGAAAATATTTTGTTATATTTTGTTTTTTTGTACCTGTTGTACGAGAGTGTGTTTAGAACAGAGGACCATCGGCTTCTCCGTTGGGTCCGTTATTTCTTAATTAAGTTATTTAACGGCCCTCCGGATGGAGCCAATGATCGTGAATAGCGACAGTAAGGCTACAAAGCCTCAGAAAAGAAAAACTGAGTCGACAGGATCTCTGGATCTCGAAGAACCGTCGACTCAAAATGATAATATGAGAAAAGAGAAAAAAATCTCTAGAGTTGAAGATGATGCTTTTCAACTAGGAAAGGAAGAATTGCGAAAAACAAAAAAACTAGAGAAGAAGAAATCTTCAGGAAATGAAGAGATAGAGATGGATGCTATTTCAGAAGCATCAAAGATTGAGGCAGTGGAGCTGTTGATTTTGGAGGAGAGGACCAAGATCAACCCTTTCAAGATAGAGGAAGCTCTTAAAAATTTACTGAAATCTCCTCTGAAAGTGTATTCGAGAGGACGTCATCTCTCAGTAAGATGTTCTACCCAAATGGATGCTGACACTCTCAAGAAGGCTGAAAGTCTTGGAGGTTATAAAGTAAGAGTTTTTCTCAAGTTTAAACCTCGACCGGTTGCAAAGCCAACAAAGAAGATGATCGTTCTTGGAGTACCTCATGAGATTCCATTGAACATCATCGAAGAGAAAGCTGGATGTCTTGAAGCCGCCAGGGTCAACAAGAAAGTGGATGGTCAACTCCAGCCGACAACTGCTGTGACTCTCGTTTACGACGTTGGTACCGTTGTACCAGAGAAGTTGTTTTTGGCGTATTTGGCATTCAAAATAAAGCCATACGTCAACGCACCAGTTCGTTGCTTCAAGTGCAACAACTTCGGACACGTTGCGAAATACTGCAGAGGAGAGACTTCCTGCCCCAGATGCGCTGGACCACACGCCTTTAAAGATTGCAAGGCAGATCAAGCAGCAAAGCCCATCTGTGCTAGTTGTAAAAGCACAGAACACTGCACAGGAGACAGAAGCTGCTCGAAATATGTAGCAGCAGTCACCCTCAACAAGATTGTTGCCACAAAAGGTGTATCCTATGCAGAGGCAGTGAAGTTGAACAAGAAAACAGAATCATCTGCAGCACCAGCGACCACTTCGGTACCAACTCGACAGCAGCCAAGTATTCCAAAAGAAAGTCCTGTGGTGGTGAAGCAGTTCAAAGAAGCTTCCACTCAAACCTGCGAGATGGCGACACAAACGGAGGAAAAAGATTTTGAGCAACACTCCAAAAAAGATGCAGCAACTGGTTGTGATGACAACTCAGTGTCACTTAGTCTACTTGCTCAGATCATCACAAACGGCACTGATGATGATCTCAAACCTCAGGGCAAAGGATGGAGTCAAAAAAGTTTCAAAGAAATCCAATGTCGAATGAGAGAAGCCATGTATCGGACAATTCTGAGGTCAACACATGGTACACAAAAGGCTGATGAGTTAAAGAAACAGATGGCAATTATTGCGTCGCAGTTTATCAAACCGCAATCGCGACCTAGTTCTGCTTCTTCACTCAAACATGGACAACAATAGTTCCATCATCCAGTGGAATTGCAGAGGCATAAGAAATAAAAGTGCCGAATTAGCAGTCAACATCAGCATCATGACTCCACCTCCAGTCGTCATTTTGTTACAGGAGACATTTCTCAACTCGCCTTTCAAGTTTCAAGGGTACAACGTGATTCGAGTTGATCGCCCAAACAGAGATGGAAATGGAGTTGCCACTTTGATTAAAGAAGGCATTCCATTCCATGAAGACACTCTGTCAGCAGACCCTGCCATATTATCGACTACCATCAGATTTCAAAATGGCCAGGTAGTTGATTTCATTAACGCATACGTCAACCCGTCAGACAATCGACAAGAGACCAGGGAGATTTTAAGGAAGACACTTGCCAGGCCAAACATCTTCTTTGCAGGTGATCTTAATGCTCACTCCAGTCTCTTTGGCCACAAGTTGAGAAATCGTAGAGGTCATCTTCTCGAAGACCTGATGGCGGCTCACAGTTTAGTGACCCTGAACGATGGCTCAGGGACCCACGACACTGCAACAAATGAAAGAACGCCAATAGACATCACGATAACGACGCCTCAACTCTCCATCAAATCAACATGGACTGTCCTTGAAGATACGATGGAGAGCGATCATCATCCGATCCTCATCACTCTAAACAACAAACTCGAGAAACGTTCAAGAACTTCTCGAGTCTTCAATACAACCAAAACAGACTGGCATCAATACAACGCCATGGTTGCAGAGTTGATGAAGACGATACAGAAAGATGAAAATGTCGAGCAACTATTCAACGATTTTCAGAAAACGCTGAAAGAGGCTATCGTGATGTCGACTCCATCACCAAAGTCTACGATGAAAAAAGATCGTCCAGCAGTGCCTTTCTGGAATGCCAATTGCAAAACAGCAATCAAGCTAAGAAATAGAGCGAAAAACATCTACAAGAGAATTCCGACACCGATAAATAAAGAAGAATACAGAAAACTCAGAAGAGAAGCACAAAAGGTTGTCAGAGAAGCCAAAGCCAGCCACTGGCAACGCTTTTGTTCAACTCTCGACTGTCACACTTCACTCGATCGACTTTGGAGAACGGTCAAAAGCATGGCCGGACAGAAGACCAAACGTGAAGAAGTCGTCTTGCAAAATCCAACAGATGGCAAATTCCTCTACTCCGAAGTTGAAAATGCCAACCTCTTGGCTGAAACAATTGCCGCCAATTCGTCAGACGAAAATCTCCACCACAACTTCATAAAAGAGAAAGCGGCAAGAGAGCGAAACTTCGAAATTGATCGGCGTCGTCCACCTTCTACTGATGCTCAAGAGCTCAATGAACTGATCTCAATATCGGAACTCAACGACATTCTCAACAAGCAGACCAAAAACACGGCACCTGGACCAGACGGAGTGACGTATGAAATGTTGAGGAAACTAGATGGCGAAAACCGAGAGCAACTCCTCGACATTATCAACGAATCATGGAGTCAAAGCATGCTACCAACTTCATGGAAAAAGTCTATCGTCATCGCCATTCCAAAGCCAAACAAGCCGAGAAACAATCCAAACTCGTACAGGCCGATCTCACTGAATTCCACTGTTTGCAAAACAGTCGAGAAGATTCTGAAAAGAAGGCTGACACACTTCATAGCCAAGAAACAGCGACTTGGACCAGAGCAGTCGGGCTTCCTCAACGGAAGATGTACGCTCGATCAGATATTGCGACTTCAGCACGACATCGCATACAGTGTGAGAAACAGATCGGCCACGCTGGGAGTTTTTCTCGACTTAGAAAAGGCTTTCGATCTCGTCTGGAGAAGTGGCGTTCTACAGAGACTCGAAAGAATGGGCATTCGAGGAAGAATGCTCGAATGGCTGGCGGATTTTTTACAAAATCGTACGATAAAAGTGAGAATTGGAGAGACACTCTCAAACGAAAGAACAATCGATAATGGAACTCCGCAAGGCAGTGTCCTGAGTCCTTTGCTCTTCATCTTGCTTCTCGACGTCATTCCGAGACCTCCAGATGGCATAAAACTCTCGTTATACGCCGATGACTGTGCAATCTGGACAACTGGTAAAAACACGGAGAAACTCTTCAACAATCTGCAAAAATACCTCAACCAAGTTGATGAGGTGTTGACTAACTGGGGCTTCAAGATCTCGGCGGGAAAGTCTTCCTTTGTTTTCTTCTCAAAGATCTCAGATCTCATCCAAGACGTCGAAAAACTAAACCTAGTGATTGGCAACATCGCTCTCCAGAGGTTGAGGAGCGTTCGTTTTCTCGGAGTAGTCTTTGACGAAGGATTGACGTGGAAGAACCAGATAGCTGAAACAGCTAAAAAAGCAGAAAAAAGAGTTAACGTCTTGCGAGCAACCACTGGGCTCAGTTGGGGACTAAGAAAAGACAACCTTTTGATGCTCTACAGAGCCATAGTCAGATCGGTCCTTGACTATGGCTGCGAAGCGTTCAATCAATCTGCTGCTTCTTCCAAAAAAGTCTTAGATCGAGTACAGAGAAGAGCACTCATGGTCGTGACTGGTGCCCTCAGAGGAACCAGTCTTGCCTCACTCCAAGTCGACTGCGGAGAAATGCCTCTTGAAATAAGACGAGAACAGCAGACAACACTTTACGCCATTCGTACCAGACGGATAAAAGATCATCCCACGAAAGAAATTTTCTTTCCGAACCCGTGGGATAAAGTCGTTTGGACGAAAAGAAACATGAGTAAAAGGAGACAAAAGCGTGTCATCACTTCTGCCCCGAAGAGGATCATCGATTCGTTGAAGAAGCTTGAAAATTTCGACTTCCCCGACGACGGACCATTGTTGACGCCACCCTGGAAACTTGTTTCTCCAGCCATCGACACATCCCTGCTAGGCTGCGAGAAAAGCTCTCCATCAGTACTCCCGAGAGCTCTAGAAAAAATTGCCACATATCAAGGAACTGTGGCGATCTACACAGATGCTTCAAAAGTGAAAGAAAAGACGGCCATCGGTGTCTACTTCAAAACTCTCAACGTCGAGTTTGCAAGAAGAACACCAGATAATATCTCAATTTTCACAGCCGAGATAACAGCCATTCAAACTGCTCTTGAGATCATCCTTGAAAACGCAGAAAACTTTCAAGAAAACGCTGGAACGAACAAAGTTACCATCTTCACGGATTCGCTAAGTTCGATTTCAGCGCTCCAGTTCAAGAACAAAATTCATCTTCGGACACATGCAACAGATGTTCTCACTCTGGTAACAGAATGCAGCAAGAAGAAGATAGCCTGCAACCTTGTCTGGGTTCCCAGCCACGTTGGGATACCTGGAAATGAAAAGGCTGACAGGCTTGCAACAAGTGCAATTGCATCACCAGAAGTCCAACTGAAAACACACGTTGAATTGGCAGACATCAAAAACTTTGTCAAAAACGAGAGCAGACAGCAGTGGCAGACAAACTGGTCGATCGGTAAAGACAGCAACTTTTTTAGAAGAATCTGTCCAACAGTCAGCATGAAATCGCCTGTTGAAGATTCTGGCTCGAGAGAGAAAGAGATCATCATCGGAAGACTCCGACTTGGCAAAACGACTCTCAATTCTGAGTTGCACAAAATGGGCATATTGGAGTCTGGAGTCTGTGAAAGATGTTGCGATGGAGCTCAAGAGACAGTTGAACATTTTCTGATGAATTGTCCAGGAAGACTGTCTCTCCAGAAGTCGCTGAAAGAATGCTGTATAAAACAGGGAAAAAAGCAGATATTGGAAGAAATTCTTAACGACAGAGCAGCCACAACGTTGATCTTTGCGTGGATCAAAAAAAAAGAGCGAAATCTACAACTTGAAAAAAAGTGATGATGATGATCTCACTTGTAGAATTTGATATAACCACGCCCCAGCTGTCGATCAACACCATCAACCAGGTCGGCCAACAACGATAAAAAGCAAACTGGGAAAAAAAAGTGTCAAAACACCACGTGCGACAAAAGAGAATTCTCCTGATTGGCTGCAATTGACACAGCACGACTGTCACTTCTGACCACTTTTTGCGAAGAAATTCCAAATTCGATTATTTCTCTTCACATCGGAGCTATTATCTTGCTGTCTCTTATTTGATGTTTTCAATATTTAGGAGCCACCACCGTCCAAATCGACTTCAAGTCGGAAAAGGACGTTAAATCAAACAACAAACAAACAACAAACGATGAAGAAAAAAAAATTTTTTTCGCCTGTCGCTCGTAGAGTACGGACGTATTTGCTGCTGCTCCTTTATTGCGTACGTGACTTCGCTCACGTAGCGACCTTAGCGAAAGTTATTCGATTTCTAATCGAAATTTTGTTTAAATTAGTTTAATTAGTTAATTTGATATTATTTTAAACGTTTATATACTGCTAAAGAAGTTCTGACTTCTACTTGTTGCATTCGGGAAATTCTGTTTTCCCGAATTGTTGCAGTTGGAAGTTCTGTCTTCCAGGAGGTTCTGCCCTCTTCAGAAGGAAGTTCTGTCTTCCTTCGACATATTCGCCACTTCACCAAAACTCTTCACCTTCAACTCCAGCGTCCCAGCCACTTCCATCTTCACTTCTGCCTCTTTTCACTCCACGTTCGACTTCTCTGACTCGTCTCTTTCTTCCTCTCAGGTTTTGAAAGGAAAAAGTTTCAGAAAGTTAAAGTCTTGAGCAAGAGTGTGGGCCGTGTCCTTTCAGTTTCCTCTTGAGTTTTTGAGAGGTTCGTTCGGAGGGCCAACGTTTTGAAGCGGTCATCTGGGTTTGAAACCCTTGAAGTTGTTTTGGAGTATTTTGCTTGATAAGGTAGTATCCTTAGATTTTTAGTTTTTACCGTACTTTCCGTACTGATTTTGGTTTAGTATTGTATTATTTAGAAAATATTTTGTTATATTTTGTTTTTTGTACCTGTTGTACGAGAGTGTGTTTAGAACAGAGGACCATCGGCTTCTCCGTTGGGTCCGTTATTTCTTAATTAAGTTATTTAACGGCCCTCCGGATGGAGCCAATGATCGTGAATTGCGACAGTAAGGCTGCAAAGCCTCAGAAAGGAAAAACTGAGTCGACAGGATCTCTGGATCTCGAAGAACCGTCGACTCAAAATGATAACATGAGAAAAGAGAAAAAAATCTCAAGAGTTGAAGATGATGCCTTTCAACTAGGAAAGGAAGAATTGCAAAAAACAAAAAAACTAGAGAAGAAGAAATCTTCAGAAAATGAACAGATAGAGATGGATTCTATTTCAGAAGCATCAAAGATTGAGGCAGTGGAGCTGTTGATTTTGGAGGAGAGGACCAAGATCAACCCTTTCAAGATAGAGGAAGCTCTTAAAAATTTACTGAAATCTCCTCTGAAAGTGTATTCGAGAGGACGTCATCTCTCAATAAGATGTTCTACCCAAATGGATGCTGACACTCTCAAGAAGGCTGAAAGTCTTGGAGGTTATAAGGTAAGAGTTTTTCTTAAGTTCAAACCTCGACCTGTTGCAAAGCCAACAAAGAAGATGATCGTTCTTGGAGTAGCCCATGAGATTCCATTGAACATCATCGAAGAGAAAGCTGGATGTCTTGAAGCCGCCAGGGTCAACAAGAAAGTGGATGGTCAACTCCAACCGACAACTGCTGTGACTCTCGTTTACGACGTTGGTACCGTTGTACCAGAGAAGTTGTTTTTGGCGTATTTGACATTCAAAATAAAGCCATACGTCAACGCACCAGTTCGTTGTTTCAAGTGCAACAACTTCGGACACGTTGCGAAGTACTGCAGAGGAGAGACTTCCTGCCCCAGATGCGCTGGACCACACGCCTTTGAAGATTGCAAGGCAGATCAAGCAGCAAAGCCCATCTGTGCTAGTTGTAAAAACACAGAACACTGCACAGGAGACAGAAGCTGCTCGAAATATGTAGCAGCAGTCACCCTCAACAAGATTGTTGCCACAAAGGGTGTATCCTATGCATAGGCAGTGAAGTTGACCAAGAAAACAGAATCATCTGCAGCACCAGCGACCACTTCGGTACCAACTCGACAGCAGCCAAGTATTCCAAAAGAAAGTCCTGTGGTGGTGAAGCAGTTCAAAGAAGCTTCCACTCAAACCTGCGAGATGGCGACACAAACGGAGGAAAAAGATTTTGAGCAACACTCCAAAAAAGATGCAGCAACTGGTTGTGATGACAACTCAGTGTCACTTAGTCTACTTGCTCAGATCATCACAAACGGCACTGATGATAATCTCAAACCTCAGGGCAAAGGATGGAGTCAAAAAAGTTTCAAAGAAATCCAATGTCGAATGAGAGAAGCCATGTATCGGACAATTCTGAGGTCAACACATGGTACACAAAAGGCTGATGAGTTAAAGAAACAGATGGCAATTATTGCGTCGCAGTTTATCAAACCACAATCGCGACCTAGTTCTGCTTCTTCACTCAAACATGGACAACAATAGTTCCATCATCCAGTGGAATTGCAGAGTCATAAGAAATAAAAGTGCCGAATTAGCAGTCAACATCAGCGTCTTGACTCCACCTCCAGTCGTCATTTTGTTACATTAGACATTTCTCAACTCGCCTTTCAAGTTTCAAGGGTACAACGTGATTCGAGTTGATCGCCCAAACAGAGATGGAAATGGAGTTGCCACTTTGATTAAAGAAGGCATTCCATTCCATGAAGACACTCTGTCAGCAGACCCTGCCATATTATCGACTACCATCAGATTTCAAAATGGCCAGGTAGTTGATTTCATTAACGCATACGTCAACCCGTCAGACAATCGACAAGAGACCAGAGAGATTTTAAGGAAGACACTTGCCAGGCCAAACATCTTCTTTGCAGGTGATCTTAATGCTCACTCCAGTCTCTTTGGCCACAAGTTGAGAAATCGTAGAGGTCATCTTCTCGAAGACCTGATGGCGGCTCACAGTTTAGTGACCCTGAACGATGGCTCAGGGACCCACGACACTGCAACAAATGAAAGAACGCCGATCGACATCACGATTACGACGCCTCAACTCTCCATCAAATCAACATGGACTGTCCTTGAAGATACGATGGAGAGCAATCATCATCCGATCCTCATCACTCTAAACAACAAACTCGAGAAACGTTCAAGAACTTCTCGAGTCTTCAATACAACCAAAACAGACTGGCATCAATACAACGCCATGGTTGCAGAGTTGATGAAGACGATACAGAAAGATGAAAAGGTCGAGCAACTATTCAACGATTTTCAGAAAACGCTGACAGAGGCTATCGTGATGTCGACTCCATCACCAAAGTCTACGATGAAAAAAGATCGTCCAGCAGTGCCTTTCTGGAATGCCAATTGCAAAACAGCAATCAAGCTAAGAAATAGAGCGAAAAACCTCTACAAGAGAATACCGACGCCGATCAATAAAGAAAAATACAGAAAACTCAGAAGAGAAGCACAAAAGGTTGTCAGAGAAGCCAAAGCCAGCCACTGGCAACGCTTTTGTTCAATTCTCGACTGTCACACTTCACTCGATCGACTTTGGAGAACGGTCAAAAGCATGGCCGGACAGAAGACCAAACGTGAAGAAGTCGTCTTGCAAAATCCAACAGATGGCAAATTCCTCTACTCCGAAGTCGAAAATGCCAACCTCTTGGCTGAAACAATAGCCGCCAATTCGTCAGACGAAAATCTCCACCACAACTTCATAAAAGAGAAAGCGGCAAGAGAGCGAAACTTCGAAATTGGTCGGCGTCGTTCACCTTCTACTGATGCTCAAGAGCTCAATGAACCGATCTCAGTATCGGAACTCAACGACATTCTCAACAAGCAGACCAAAAACACGGCACCTGGACCAGACGGACTGACGTATGAAATGTTGAGGAAACTGGATGGCGAAAACCGAGAGCAACTCCTCGACATTATCAACGAATCCTGGAGTCAAAGCATGCTACCAACTTCATGGAAAAAGTCTATCGTCATCGCCATTCCAAAGCCAAACAAGCCGAGAAACAATCCAAACTCGTACAGGCCGATCTCACTGAATTCCACTGTTTGCAAAACAGTCGAGAAGATTCTGAAAAGAAGGCTGACACACTTCATAGCCAAGAAACAATCGCCGCATATCAAGGAACTGTGGCGATCTACACAGATGCTTCAAAAGTGAAAGAAAAGACGGCCATCGGTGTCTTCTTCAAAACTCTCAACGTCGAATTTGCAAGAAGAACTCCAGATAATATCTCAATTTTCACAGCCGAGATAACAGCCATTCAAACTGCTCTTGAGATCATCCTTGAAAACGCAGAAAACTTTCAAGAAAACGCTGGAACGAACAAAGTTACCATCTTCACGGATTCTCTAAGTTCGATTTCAGCGCTCCAGTTCAAGAACAAAATTCATCTTCGGACACATGCAACAGATGTTCTCACTCTGGTAACAGAATGCAGCAAGAAGAAGATAGCCTGCAACCTTGTCTGGGTTCCCAGCCACGTTGGGATACCTGGAAATGAAAAGGCGGACAGGCTTGCAACAAGTGCAATTGCATCACCGGAAGTCCAACTGAAGACATCAAAAACTTTGTCAAAAACGAGAGCAGACAGCAGTGGCAGACAAACTGGTCGATCGGTAAAGACAGCAACTTTTTTAGAAGAATCTGTCCAACAGTCAGCATGAAATCGCATTTTGAAGATTCTGGCTAGAGAGAGAAAGAGATCATCATCGGAAGACTCCGACTTGGCAAAACGACTCTCAATTCTGAGTTGCACAAAATGGGCATATTGGAGTCTGGAGTCTGTGAAAGATGTTGCGATGGAGCTCAAGAGAAAGTTGAACATTTTCTGATGAATTGTCCAGGAAGACTGTCTCTCCAGAGGTCGCTGAAAGAATGCTGTATAAAACAGGAAAAACAGCAAATATTGGAAGAAATTCTTAACGACAGAGCAGCCACAACGTTGATCTTTGCGTGGATCAAAAAAAAGAGTGAAATCTACAACTTGAAAAAAAGTGATGATGAATATCTCACTTGCAGATTTTGATATAACCACGCCCCAGCTGTCGATCAACATCATCAACCAGGTCGGCCAACAACGATAAAAAGCAAACTGGGAAAAAAAATTGTTAAAACACCACGTGCTACAAAAGAGAATTCTCCTGATTGGCTGCAATTGACACAGCACGATTGTCACTTCTGACCACTTTTTGCGAAGAAATTCTAAATTCGATTATTTCTCTTCAAATCGGAGCTAATATGTTGCTGTCTCTCATTTGATGTTTTCAACATTTTGGAGCCACCACCGTCCAAATCGACTTCAAGTCGGAAAAGGACGTTAAATCAAACAACAAACAAACAAAACGGAGACAACCGTGACACACCATCTGGATTATTACAACTGAGTTGGAAAACAGCCTCTTGATGGAAGATCAGCAGGATTGTTAAAGCCTGGTAAGTGTCGCCATTCATCAACTTTAGAGAGTGCACAAATTTCTTTCACACGGTTTTTAACAAATGTGCCCGATTGGTCATTTTTTTCTGTTGTAGAATCGCTCCACATGAAACTTTGAATGTTTTTTAACTTTAACGCTTCTGTCACAAAACTAGTCAATCGAGCTCCTATAACACAAGCCAGCAATTCTAATCCTGGTATCGTCAGCCTTTTGAGTGGTGCCAATCTGGTGCCATTATTAACTGAACTGACACTTGACCACTTTTGTTTTCTGCTCTTGGAAACACCACTGCTGCATAGGCATCTTGACTGGCATCGCAGAATGTATGTAATTCACATCGATTTTCCCGTACATTTTTGTCTCCAGCAATGTTTCTCTTTATTTTAATGTGTTTAATGCACTGAAGTTTTTTGTAACATTTTTCAAACTTGATAACTGCTTCATTTGGTAGTGCTTCATCCCATTCTTGCTTTGCCGACCAAGTACCTTGTAAAATTAATTTAAGTGGCAGCAACACGGGGCTAACAAAACCGATTGGATCGAACAATTTACTCACAAATGACAAAATTTCACGTTTTGTTACAATTTCACTGGCATCTCGTTCAGGCACAGCACATGATAAAGTATCTTCTAACTTATCCCAGATGTACTTTGGTAAGCAAAATCCTACTGTGTTCCTGATGATTTTCTGTTAAACTCCTGTGTTCAAATCCGATCTCTTTCTGATGAGTACATTCCCAGTTTCGTAAATCCATCTTTGCTTCAGACATAACATTAACAGAATGCTTTCTGAAATTTTCATATTCTTCAAATGAGTTCACTGAAGTTACACAATTGTCTACATACAGAGACTCTAAAAGCTTTCGAGACAACACTGCATGTTCACCAGAATCAGATTTCAGATGCAGTTCAATCACAGCAGCCAGCAGAAATAAGCTACAGTTCACTCCAAACACAACTCTTTTATGTCGGTAAACTTTGAATTTTTTAGTAACTGGGTCTTCCCACCATAAAAATCTGATAAAATCTCTATCCTTTTCATCAACTTCAATCATCTGAAATGCCTTTCTGATATCTGCTACAAGACAAATTTTATTTTCTTGAAATCTTAGCAATATGGATGGCAGAAACTCTGAAAGATTTGGCCCTTTTTCTAACATTTCGTTCAATGATGGCGCTCTACCAGTTTTACACGACGCATCAAACACTGGTCGTATTGGAGTGGTTTCAGTACTGCTCGATGAGGTAGGTAATGACATCGTCTTCCTATCTTGTCTTCATCTACAGTCTCAATTATACTTTCTGACAGCCACTCGTCAAGAACATTTTGGTATTTTTCATGGAAGCCATTTTTTAGAAGTTTTTTTATCATTTTCACAAGTCTTTTTCTGCAATTTCTCGGTTGTTTGGAATTTCAAGGTCTTCATCAATCCATGGCAGAGTCACAATATAACGACCTTCATCAGAATGAGTCACAGTCTTGGGAAAATTTTCCTTTGTTTCTATTTCTCTTTCTATCCGTGTTTTTCGCTCCTCCGGATCTTGGATTCCATTAGCTTCAAGATTCCAGAGATCAGAAACACTGCCTTCAGACCCTAACATTGAAATAACATGCATTGCTGAGCTAGCTTCTACTCCATTGTTTGCCTTCTTTTATTTTCTAGACAGCGTCAACCCAAAGTAAGTCTCTAGAGCCACAAGTCCCTTTCTCAAACAACATTTTCGACCCGTCAGCCACTTGGCATAATAATCAGAGCCGATAAAAAGTTCAATTTCACCTCTGTCTTCTCTAAGGTCATCTACAAATATTTTTGTCTATTTTAATTCTGAAATCCATGGCCCTCTAGTCATTTTTGGAATACCACTGCATATTTTCTCGTGACCAAACACTGTCAATTTAGAACTATATTTATTATGAGTTCCATGGATTTCAATGTTGTACCTTTTGTGCTGTTGAAGATCTTTAGAACCACCAAATAAAAGATGACAAAGTTCAACTTGGCCTTGTGAGTTGAATGCCAGTTGACAAGCAGTCTTCTCCAGAATGTAGGACTTCTGAGATCCTGGGTCAAATAACACTTTTATTTTCTTTTGTTTTTCTCCATTTTTAACAATACACTGTAGTGTCTGCAACAAAACTTCATTGGTGCAATTCAACTGAGAATGCACTAATAGTACTTGATCATCTGATTGACTGCTAAATTTCATCATTTCTGCCTTTCGATTTATTTTCAGTTGTGGGCACATTAAGGTCACATGCTTTCCCTGACACACCATACACTTCAAGTATGTTTTGCATGTTTTAGCTATGTGCCCTAGTTTCAAACAAATCAGACATGCTTTCTTTTGCAGGATCTTTCTCTTCTTTAAAAGACTCTAAAAACATAAACACAAAAAATCAAATATTCAAATTCAACAGTGACCCAGCACACCTTGCCAAGAGTCATGGTCAGAACCAGCCCGGCGTTAAAATCTCTCAAAAGGTAAAGGTGTTCAGAAGCAGGGACAGCGGCAACAACGTTGTTTAGTTGTTTGTAAAACTGATCTTTAGTCTCGGCGCTGGCCTGCTTGGTAGGTGCATAGATTCACAAAAAAGTTGCAGTATCAGATGCTGTGAAAAAGCGTAGAGTGAGGATTCTCTCTGTGCCGCGGGAAAAAAGGTTCAGTCATGCTAGGCAGGGTGATCTTGATGGCGAAGCCGACTCCGTGTTCCCTGGTTTCTTCGTCTTTTTCCCCCTGCCAAAAGAACGTGTAGTGTTCCTCTCTCAAGGATCCATACTCTAGGAGACGCGTTTCCTGTAGGGCTGCTACATCAACCTTTAGTCTGTGCAGCTCAAGATCAATGACTGTTAAAACTTCGATCGCTTTCCACAGCTTATTGGACCAATGTTCGCAAAACTAACACATGCAAATTGCAATGTTTTGTTTGAAAATTGTCAAAAATAAAAATATGCATGTTAAAACATGAGCAAAAATTTTAAATAATTAGGCAAAAAAATTAAAAATCTTAATAAAAAAATTTGGACTTAAACGAGTTAATAAACTGGAAAAAAATATGATTGTGCCAATTTTTTTTTAATTTGGTTTATTGGGCATAACAGAAACATTCTACAGTAAAACAAGTTGAACGAAAAAAAACTGAGAACGAGTGCAAACCACAAAATAAAAAATAGTAATGCCAAAGGGAGCATCCGAAAAGATGAATCTCGCTCAAGGATGACCCGCGCAAATGAGACTTTCGTGAGTAAACTGAATATACATTCAATACACAAATTAACAAGATGGTAGAAATGACTAAATAAATTTCTTGAAAATATAATAATAATCAAATTTACATTCAGACAGTAATAATATAATTCAACATTTATAAACAAAGTCACCATATAATTCCTTCATAATAACATTTCCTAGAGACCAAAGATAAAGACAATTTAACTGTAATCAAGAAGCTGACCACCGAATTAACAGCAGCAAAATCATCATTGCAACCTCCGACTATCGGTAACGATTGGGTTCAGGTAGTTAAATCAGGTGGCGGAAAATCAAAACAGCCAGCTGCGCAGTTAGTAGTTGTGAATGCTTCCATGAATGAACTGAATGATAGAGAGAAAAGGAAAAAAAATGTTATCGTTTACGGAGTTCCGGAACCGTCGTGTGCAGTGCAAGTTGACAAAAGATCTGAAGACGAAAAGTTTGTAAAAGATCTTTTTTGTTCAATCGGCAAGTCTGATGTAAAACCAGTATGCATAAAGAGATTAAGATCCAAAGATCAAGCAAAACCGGGCCCAATCCTCGTGGAACTAACTGATGCAAGTCTCAGAAACCCGACCCTCTTGGCAGCTAAAGGTTTGAGAAGCAACAGTACGTACAAGGCCGTTTATATCAGCCCGGATTTAACAGAGGCAGAAAGACAATTAGACTACCAGTTGAGGCAAGAAAGAAACAAACTCAATGCTCAACTTGGTAATGATTCGCCCTTTCGATACGGCATCCGTGGCAATCAACTGCACAAATTCAAGAAGGCCCAATAATTCACTCTTGCAAAAGCCACAGAGAATGCGTCACCCCAACAAGAAAAGCCAGCTCAAATCCTCTTCACCTACCTCGTCTCTAAATCACTTTCGGTTTTGGTCCAACAACCCATGCTCGCTCAATAAAGATAAACGCGATGAGCTAACAGCAAGAATAGCAGCCCTCGACCAATCGCTTAGACCACATGCCATGTTTTTTGTGGAAACATGGTTTAACGAATCCTCAGACACCTCCATAGCTGGCTATCAACTGCACCGTAAAGACAGAGAGAGGAGCGCTGGAGGAGGTGTTGCGATTTACGTTGTGGATAAAGTTGTGACCAGTGAGACTGGCATTCCTCAGCTCAACTCTCCAGCTATTGAACAAGTCTGGCGAGTCATTTGTTTCGGTGGAGAAACTTTCCTCGTTGGTTGTTTATATCGCCCTCATGACTTGAACGACGACTATCTCACGCAATGTATTGCTTCAGTCACAACAGCTCGTAGCTCACTTTCCGCCTTGAGCTGCTCATTTATGTTGCTCTATGGCGATTTTAATTTCTCTCACACAAAATATGCTCCAATCGACGTGGGTGGTGGCGTGGCAACAGTTGCCCATATAGGTAACGAACATCCTAGTGACATTAGATTTCAAGAGTGCCTCAACGACTGGCACCTTACACAGCTTGTCACGTTTCCCACGTACCGCTGTAATCGTTACGTTACACCTAGCAGCACTCTTGACCTCATTATTACCAACGACCCCGACCGAGCTATCGAGATACTTGAAGCTGACTCACTTGGATACACGCCCATGGGCCAATCCCATTGCTTTATAACCGGTCGGTTCGCTGTGGCCGGTCTGAACAATTCACGTGTTTCTCCGTCGCACAAACGTTTTATATGGAGCAAAGCTGACTACAATGCGCTGTCTTCTCGTATTTCAAACACCGACTGGGAAAACTTATTTGATGGCCTTTCAGTACCTGACACTTATCAGCTTCTTATCGACCGATACAACGAAGCGGTTGCACTACACATCCCATCTACAACAACTCCATTTGTCCGGAAAAAAGAACCTTGGGTAACACCCGAAGTTATAAAAGCAGCTAGAGTCAAACGCGAGGTCTGGGCTAAATACATCGCATCGGGGCGCGACTCTGCAGTTATTCTACGAGAATCTCATCGAGAGGCTTGCAAGCGTGTAGCTAAAACAGTCAAGTCGGCAATTCTCATGTATGAGGAACAACTAGTCAGCGCTTCCAAATCCAATCCAAAACTTCTTCATTCACATGTCCGTAGCAAGCAGTTTGTCAAAGACGACATCAACTCTATTCAGACAGCCGACGGCACCATAACTGCGGACCGTGAAAAAATCTGTTCTTCCCTCAATGACTATTTTCAATCTGTTTTTGTCATCGAACCTGAGGGTTACATGCCTGCTTTTACAGATCGCACCGAATCAATCTGCGATGTAAATGAAAGTTGTTTTTCTGCAGCTATTCTTCAAAAAAGACTCCACAGCTTAGACAAAACTAAATCGATGGGTCTTGACGGTTTGCACCCACGCGTTCTCAGCAATTGCGCAGCTGCCTTTGCCACACCCTTGGCTCTCATCTACAAGCGCTCCTTCATGTCCGGAGTTATACCGGACACATGGAGAAAATCAAATGTTTCCCCTATCTTCAAAAAAGGCAGCAAGCTCAAGCCTTCTAACTACAGGCCTGTCTCTCTCACTCCTGTGCCCTGTAAAGTAATGGAAGGCATTCTACATGAACACATCATGCAGCACTGCGTCGTCAACGGCTTAATCAGCAAACATCAACATGGTTTTCTCAAGAAAAAAAGCTGCTTGACAAATCTACTTGAAACTCGCGACATACTCACTGAAGCTGTTCATTGCGGCTATGTGGCTGACGTAGTATATACAGATTTTGCCAAAGCATTCGACAGAGTACCTCACAAACGCCTACTGCATAAACTAAAAGCTTACGGCATCCGTGGTATGCTACTCACATGGATCGAAGCGTGGCTGAATGATAGGAAGCAGCGCGTTTTGATTGAAGGCTGCGAGTCCGAGTGGAAGAATGTGACAAGTGGCGTTCCTCAAGGCTCTGTTCTTGGTCCACTACTTTTTGTGTTATATATTAACGACTTACCGGACACTATCACACACCAAATCAAAATGTACGCGGACGACAGCAAAATCATTGGCATCATCAAGTCAGCTTCCGACATTTTATCCCTCCAGGCTGACATTGACCGTGCAGTTGAGTGGTCATTCACTTGGCTAATGCAGTTCAATGTCGAGAAATGCAAAATCATGCATGTCGGTCGCTCACACAGAATAACCCACCAATACTCTATGAGACATATTGACGGCACGCGGCGACCACTCGAAGTCACAAAAGTCGAACGTGATCTTGGTGTTCTCGTCTCAGATGATCTAAAGGTCCGAGCACAGGTCGAAAAAGCAGCGTCATCAGCCAATCATATGCTCAGCCGACTCAGAAAAGCTTTCCGCAGCCGCAGCCTCATACTGTGGCGTACACTTTACCTCTCCTACGTCCGCCCACATCTTGAATTTGCTGTTCAATCTTGGTCGCCTTATCAAAAGGGCGATATTAACCTTCTTGAGCAGGTCCAACGTCGGGCAACAAAAATCATTGCAACACTAAAACATCAGCCCTATGAACATCGTCTGCAACAGCTTAGGATCACAACGCTACAAGACCGCCGTTCGAGAGGTGACCTGATCGAGCAGTTCAAAATCGCCCACAACATCGACGACGTCAGCTTTTCCGTTCCGCAAACTCGAGCAGCCGGCCACACGGCATACCACCTGCGTGGCCACAACTGCAAATTAGAGCGCCAGTATGTCAGAGGTTGCGAAGAGCGATACAATTTTTTCACAAACCGGATTGTCGCTCCATGGAATGCGCTTACGCAATACACAATTGACGCCCCGACAGTAAACGCTTTCAAGGACCGCATCTCTTAGGAGTCGCGAGTCCTCCAGCTTCTGTCAGTATAGAGGAGCCTGATGTAGCTCCTCTTCATCAAAAATATAACTTTCAGACATTAATTTTTTTATGGCTTGATTCTATAGACTTTTTTTTTTTATATATTTTTGGTTCTGATAATAAACAAAACTCAAAACTCAAACATCACCGTGTTTGCTTGCTTATATATATATATATATATATATATATATATATATATATATATATATATATATATATATATATATATATATATATAATATATAAGACAAAAATTACGGGAAAAAAGTGAGCGTGAAATCAGCTGTGTGCGTGCCTGGTTGTGCACTTAATTTGTATTCTAGCGAGACTGAAAGCGTGTTTATTAATACTCGGCTACTTTTATTGATTTTACGTCTAACTCTGCATGTATTGAAAACAAACTAACTACTGTTTAATTCAGTTTATTATTATAAGTTTAAGAAAGTGTCTTTTTCGATTTTTATATATACCGTTTTATTATTATAAAGTTTAAAATGAAGCTCTAAAGATGGTTAAATTAACCGAAACTGGCCTGTCAGCTGGAAAAAATAAAGATTTTAAAACGTTGCTTGGTGCAGTTTCAGAAAGGAAAGATATTGTTGCTTTGCAAGGTTTATAGAAGAAACTGTTGAATGCAAAATAGGCTACAAATATCTATATATATAAAAGAACATGCCCTGACTGACTGACTGATAATCAACGCTGAGCTCAAACGCCTCATCCTAAGAGCGTGAAATTTGGAACTTATATTACTTTTATTGCGTAAGCATCCACTAAGAAAGGATTCTTAAAAATTTTGCTCCTGAGAGGAAGAAACTGGAAAACAAACTTTTTTTTAAAACAATGTATATCTCGAAAACCAAAAATGAGGAGATTTTGAAATTTGGTAAATGGATTCTTCTTAAAAAATAAAAAAATAAATGTTTCACCATTTTTTGAAAATTCGGTTTCCCGGACCTCAAATGTGAGTTGGAAAATTGGGTTATTATGTTTTTAAAGTAGCTGCTACTCAAAAACTGTGAATGCTACAGGAGTAAAAATTAGTATTTAGTTTTTAGTCCAAAAATAATAAAATACGTGTTTTAGCATTTTTTGAAAATTTGGTTTCCAAGACTTCAAATGTGGGGTGGAAAATAGGGTTATTTGGTTTTTAATGTAACTGCGACTCAAAAACTGTAAATACCACAGATGTAAAAATAAGTATTTAGTTTCTATTCTAAAAATAAAGATATATGTGTTTCACCATTTTTTTAAAATGGGGTGGAAAATAAGGTTATTTGGTTTTCAATGTAACTGCTACTCGAAAACTGGAGATGCTACAGGAGTCAAAATTAGTATTTGGTTTCTACTCCAGAACTAATGATATACGTGTTTTACCATTTTTTGAAAATTTGGTTTCCAGGACTTCAAATATGGGGTGGAAAATAGGGTTACTTGGTTTTTAAAGTAACTGCTACTCAAAAACTGTAAATGCTACAAAATTAAAATTAGTATTTAGTAAAAATAATGATATACGTGTTTCACCATTTTTTAAAAATTTGGTTTCCAGGACCTCAAATGTGAAGTGGAAAAAGGGTTATTTGATTTTAAAATAACTGTTACTCAAAAACTGTAAGTGCTACAGATGTGAAAATTAGTATTTTGAGGTTTTGTGCCGGTTAAAACCTGATGAGTTTAGTTTATCACCGGACGGACGGGTCAAGCCGTTATTTTAGGGTCTTCATACGGCCCTGCCCAAACCTTAAATCAAGGTGGGACGGGCAGAGATTTTTAACAAAGTATATAGACATTTTAGTAATTTTAGAGTGTTCAGACTGGCCGGGCTAAACCTGAAGTCAAGGTGGGACGGGCCGAAGTTTTTCATCAAGTATATAAAACTTCTAGGCCTCTAAAAACGGGCCAGGCCCATATTAGACGGGCTGTGCCGAAACAGGAATTTCGGTTTTTGAAACGGGCTGGGCCAAGTTGTCGACGAGCCGAGCCGAGACCTAAAAAATTGATTCGTGCAGTACTCTACTATGTATGTACGGTTCAAATTTTCTAATTTCATGCGAGCGAAGCCGCTACGGGCACTGCTAGTAAATTATAAAAGCTGTGTAAATGTTGCGGTAAAGTTTGATTATTTACAACTCCGCCTCGCTAATTGCGAGCCAGTCCCAAGCCTGGAGAAAGGAGGAGGGAAAAGTTATGATCCACAACAGGAAGTACTTAGCTGCTTCCTACATACAGACATTTCAGTCTTAAAACACATGGTGTAAAGGACTATAAACTATTATAAAAAAAAAAAAAAAAAATTGATTATTTACATTTTTTTATTCAAGTTGCAATCTTTGTTTGTGTCTTTCTCTGTACGCAAATCTAGCAATAAAATTTATCTAGCTTTTTGACGAGCTAGGAAGCTGAAACTTTCAGCATGGTTTTATAATGGAAGACAATACATTATTCAATTGAATTCGACATATTTTTATAAACAAATACACTTAATTTACTAAAACAGCAAAGTGAGCACGTGATTCATCTGAAGATCGCGTAATATTCATGACGTCACGATTTATTTATTTATGTTTCTTTGTCTGCTTCTAGATTATTTTATAGAAAAGTTTACGCATTTATCCAAGAAACAAGCAAGTTGAGAAGCGTAAGGAAAATGTCATCGCCCACTTCAAGGCTCACAGCACAGGATCATATAGAAAACGCAACTGGGGGGGGGGGGGTAATATTGATGTCGAACAAATCGTCTAAATGGATGGATACCAACAAGACTAAAGGTTTACTAAAACACCTGCCAATTTTCATCGGTGATAAGGCTATGCTACGTTCAAACATCAACGTAGATCAAGGATTAGTCAATAGAGTTATTTCAAGAAGGCCAGGCTTATGTCACGCTTAGCAGAGTAATACTTTTTGATGGTTTGATCATTGAGAACTTGGACTGTGCAAAATTAACAAAAATAAAACTGTGCAACAGAGTAGCATTAAAAGAAATGAAAAGGATGAAAAATTATAGAGGCGATTCCCATAAGACATGTATCCTCGTTCAATTTTTATAAGCAAAATTAAGATATTGAAAAGTATTCCATAAAATATATATTTGTTTAAAATAATGTCATTTGATTTCAATTCATTAGAAATTCAAAGAATTTTTATACTAAATTTAGTATTAGTTTAATAATAGATTTTTAAAGTGATAAGAAACTGAACTGATATTACATTGATGTGTTGGGTACCACTACCAAATTCAATATTCACCGACATGAGGTCTACTGAATACATTTGATCTTGGCGAAAGTAAAGCCAAATAATGTGTGTGGTGTTGCCGATAGCTCCATTGACTAATCCTTGATCTACGTTGATGTTTGATCGTAGCATAGCCTTAGCACCGATGAAAATTGTCCGATGTTTTACAAGATCTTATTGGTAGTTATAACAAATAAAAAATATTTAATTAATAAAAGCTGTGTAAATTTTGCGGTTAAGTATTGGGTTTTTAATTTGTTGGTACGCAATTGAAAATCAACTAAAGCATGTAATTATATCAGTTTACTGATGTACTGAAAAATAAATCTTCAAGTTGTACCTGTAGAGATAAGAATTTTTGTTCTTCCAAAAATTCAAATGTAAAATTGCGTTAATAAACATTAGATTGCAATTTCCATCTAGAATAAAAGTTAAAGAAACTAAAATTACCACATATGACTTTGCTCTCATCGTCACCCAAAGGACAATCTACAACGTCCATTTTTGCACCCATATTCAAAGCGTTTACAAGCTAAAATTGACGCTTAAAATATTATAATAAAATTAGAAAAAATTAAAAACAGGTTCTGAAAAAAATTGTACTAAATACAATTATTAATTTTAGTTATAGTCCTTAGTACTAGTACTTATTACAGTACATGCAAATGTTTTTAAAAATGAAAAGCCTTATTTTCTGAATACTGAGAGCTCACAAAGTTATAGAATTGAATAAAAAACTATTTATTTAGTTTTTAGTGCTCTAATTTTAGATACAATAATAATAATAATAATAATAATAATAATAATAATAATAATAATAATAATAATAATAATAATAATAATACTAATAATAATAATAATAATAATAATAATAATAATAATAATAATAATAATAATAATAATAATAATAATAATAATAATAATAATAATAATAATAATAATAATAATAATAATAATAATAATAATAATATTAATAATATTAATGAATTTAAGTCTTTTATGCATCGCTACACCATTCATCTGATTGTAATGAACTTTCACACAAGCTTGAGAGGCAATGGGAGAAGGTTTTTGTAAATAAAATGAAATCGGTCAAAAAATGAACGGAGCGTGAGCGGGAGAGCGAATGGAAATGGGAACTGGAGAATGAGTGGGAACGGGAAAGCAAGAAGAACGGAAAAGCAATAGAAAGCGAAAGAACGACTGGGAAAAGGAAAACGACCGGGAAACATATTTCTAAATGGTAGTATGCAGTAATTCAGATATCGACTTGCAGCCTAAGAGGGGTGTGGCTTAAGGCTAGAGGTGAATCGCACTCTAATTTCACATGTTATGTTGTTGATATTATTAAATATATTAATATAAATGTCGCAAATAATATGAATTGTTGATTTAGTTAATTCAAAGTTAGTTTGAGTAAATTAAAATAAAACTCATAATTCGTGAAACGCCTTGACTTCACATTCATGTTATTATTACTATTAATATTATTACCCACTAGTAAAAATGTTTTTTTAAAGCCATTTTCATTCATTTGAAATGACGAGAATTGTAATTGTAATAATAAAACAATCAGGATTAACTGGCCAGTTTTAGCTATATAAAGCCATCTTCAGAACCCTATGTTAAAACAATAAATTAAATATTCTAAAAGTTGAAATAAATGAGGTAAAAATCAGAAATAATTATAAGTCTTCGAAGATGTTTACAAAAATCTAGATAAAAATAACTCAATAGATCTAATTTATCTAGACTTTGCAAAGGCTTTTGACAAAGTACCTCATAAAAGACTAGAAAAGAAATTGCATGCATACTGAATATAGGGGAAATTACTTAAATGAATCACCAACTGGTTGAAAGAAAGAAGACAACGAGTAAGGATCAAAGAAGCGGTCTCAAGTTGGATAGAGGTAACAAGTAGAGTTCCACAAGGATCAGTTTTAGGACCACTATTGTTTATAATTTACATAGATGACATTGACAATAGAATAGCTTCAAAAATTTCAAAGTTTGCAGATGACACAAAACTATGTGCAAAAGTCAACAACAAGAAAGAAGCGAAAATATTAGAAAGTGATCTAGCAAAATTATTCCAATGGTCTACAGACTGGCAGATGCTCTTCAACAATGATAAATATGCAGTAATGCACATAGGAGCAATAAATAAGAAATTTGACTACCAACTTGGAGGAAAACAACTGAGATCAACAGAAGAAGAAAAGGACCTGGGAATCATCATCCACCAAGATATGAAACCATCAAGACAATGTCAGACAGAAAGAACTGTGGTAAGCAGAGAAAAAAACACATTATCTTGAACCTGTACAAAACTCTAGTTCGGCCTCATCTAGAATACTGTGTCCATGCATGGAACCCGCACTTGAAAAAGACAAAGAAATTTTAGAAAAAGTTCAGCGAAGAGCAACAAAAATGATTAAGTGATTTCAAGCATTAAAGTACGCAGATAGGCTGTCCAAGTGTGGCTTAACAACGTTGGAAATAAGAAGAAGCAGAGGAGATTTCATTGAAACATTCAAGCTGATGAAAAATAAGGAAGATATTCCAGCATCAAGATACTTCCAGACAGCAAATAGAGTAGGACTACGGGGTCACAGGCACAAGATCTTTAAACAATCGGAGGGGAAATTTAAGCAAAGATTCTTTAGCAGCAGAGTCATCAATGCCTGGAACCAGCTGAGTGAAGAAGCAGTTTCTGTTGAGTCGATTGAACATTTTAAAGTGATGCTTGGACAAATTGGTTTTTAACCAGTAGTGGTTCTCACACAGGCTATTTAATCTTCTGAACCACTTTAAACCATGTTATTATTATTATTATAGACAAAGACATTGAATAGGAGCCAAGCTGAATCGACTTTAACTTAACAAATTAATACGGCTATTGACGGATGAAACGCATTGAAATTTAAGTTGAAACCACATAAGGAAAACACTGATTTAATATAGTTGGTTTTATATATGTTATATAGATATATAAAACCATGTTATTCTCTGTTCTATAGTTTTTTTGTGCCACGTTCAAAATAGCAATCATAGATATCTAAAGCAGAGCCTTAAGCCACACCCTTCTTAGCCGGCTAGTCGATCTCTGAATTACCGAATACTCCCATTTAAAAATATGCGACCGGGAATGGGAGAGCAAGCGGGAGTGAGAAAGCGACCGTTAGCGGAAAAGTGGTAAAGAGCGGAAAAGCGACCGGGAACGGGAAAACGACTGGGAGCTGAAAATCGACCGGGAGCGGGAAAATGACAGGGAGCGGGAAAGCGACAAAGAACGGAAATGCGACCGAAAGCGGGAAAGCGACCGTGAGCAGGAAATCGACGGGAACGGGAGAGCAACTGGAAGCGGGAAAGCGACAGGGAGTGGGAGAGCAAGCGGAGAATCAAACGGGTGCGAGAGAGAAAAACGATATATATATATATATATATTTTTTATTTTTTATTTTTTTTAAGCACACTCCGTTGAAAACTATGGCCCACTTGGCGCTCCGCTCATTTTGTGACGGATTTCAATTTTTTTTCTCTATATTTGATTCCCCTTGACTCTCAAGGTTGTGTGAAAATTTCATTACGATCTGATGAATGGTGTAGCAATGCATAAAGGACATATATACAAACATTCATTTATATATATATATAGATATATATATATAAGGGAAAGTGACCGAGAACGGGAAAGCGAACCGGAACGGGAAATCGAACGGGAGCGGGAAAAAACCTAAAACGGGAAAGCGTCTGGGAAAGGGAAAAGGGCCTAGTGCGAAAAACCGACCGGAACGGGAAAGCGACCGGGAGCGAAAAACCGACCGAGAACGGGAGAGCAAGCAGGAACGGGAAAGCAACCGGGAGCGGGAAAACAAGCCTAATATAAATATATATAAATATATATATATATATATATATATATATATATATATATATATATATATATATATATATATATATATATATATATATATATATATATATATATATATATATATATATATATATATATACCCGAACTCGAACCCGAAACCGAAAACTCAAGTATCACAAACCCGAACCCGAACCCGAAAACTCTAGTATCACAAACAAATATATATATATTCCATACATAATTGGGGACAATATTTTCCCGCAAGCAAGTTTCATTGAACTTTGTCGCCCATTTTGCATTCAACGGTTTCTTGTATGAACCTTGCAAAACAACAATATCTTTCCTTTCTGAAACTACACCAAGCAACGTTTTAAAATCTTTATTTTTTCCAGCTGACTGGCCAGTTTCGGTTAATTTAACCATTTTCAGAGCTTCATTTATAATAATAAAACGGTTTATATTAAAATCGAAAAGGACACTTTCTCAAACTTATAATAATAAACTGAATTTTAAACAGCAGTTAGTTTGTTTTCAATACATGCAGAATTAGACGTAAAATCAATAAAAGTAATCGAGTATTAATAAACACGCTCTCAGTGAGTAAACAAGTGTCGACGCGTTCAGCCAAAGTCTCACTAAAATACAAATTAAGTACACAACCAGCCAGCCACACAGCTGATATCACGCTCACTTTTTCCGTAGTTTTTGTTTTCTACTTTCTTCTTTTTATATTAATATTTGGATTGCAAAGTAAATGTTCAAACACCGCAGGTGTCTCAGTATCACCTGTACTATTAATCAAAACATTCTCAATTTCTCCGATTAGTGTAGTTCCACAATTTTTAGCCGCATCGCCATCAACCTCGACTTCACTACCTTCACAGTTACAGAAAACATCTTCATCGTCGACATTATTACTACTTTTATGTTTTTCTTCCAAGTCATTTTCTTTTTCTTCAATCATTTCATCTGTGTGGAAACTATCAAGAGAGAGTGATTCTGACTCCGTATTTTTAGAGCCACAGCTTTTAAAACAAACAGGTGTTTCTCTATTTAGATCTCCCTCAGTATCCACAAACCTTTCATAACTCTTGACAGGTGTAGTTTCCTTCTGGTTAGTGAGATTTTCCATGACGGCATCCTCTATGTCTTTGACGTTGAGTATATCTTCATCAGTCACCATATCAATTTCTTTCTCGCAGCAATCACTTTGTTCTCTTCTTTCGTACAAATCATTTTCAAATTTCACGCTCGTTTTATTCTTGTTGAGATTATCGTAGAGAAGTGGTTTGGGCTCTAAGATTTTAGAGTCACAATTATTACTAGCCTCTCCAACTGAAACGTCAGATGAATGTTGACAGTTATTTACCTTTGTTTCAAGAAGTTTCTTTTTTGGATCCCTGTTCGTCATCTCTGTTTTATGTTTATCTCCTTCCATCAATCTATTCATATTCATTCCTTTATTGACGTTTGATGCAATTCCGAATTTTGGAACAATTGGGCCATCAAACAACTTCAAAATGTGAGTGAAATTGTTATCTTGAATGTTAATTGTCGGTTTTTGTTCCTGGATCAACAAAGCCTCTGCCACCCTTAAAACGTCTCGGATTGTTAAAAGTTTCTATTATTTTAGTGTTATCCACAAGGATTTGTCTAGATAACTGCTTATGGTGTTTTTCACAGAAATGCTTCATGATACCTCCACTTTGCAAATGCATAGTCAACCTTCGTGATAAAGACGTTCGGGTAGAGCCAATATATGTTGAATGATCACAGGGACATGTGAACCTGTAGATAACATTTTTCCGTTGCAAATGCTTTTTACAGTTAAAAATATTGTTACGCATAACCATGGAGTGATTTTTATTTTTATAAATGAAGCTCTGAGATGGTTAAATTAACCGAAACTGGCCAGTCAGCTGGAAAAAATAAAGATTTTAAAACGTTGCTTGGTGTAGTTTCAGAAAGGAAAGATATTGTTGTTTTGCAAGGTTTATACAAGAAACTGTTGAATGCAAAATGGGCGACAAAGTTCGATAAAACTTGCTTGCGGGAATATATATATAAATAACCAAGATTCGGAAAATAACGTATTTTGTTGAATTTTAATTGTAATTATCTATATATATAAAAGAACATGTCCTGACTGACTGACTGACTGACTGACTGACTGACTGACTGACAGATGACTGACTGATAATCAACGCCGAGCTCAAACGCCTCATCCTAGGAACGTGAAATTTGGAACTTATATTACTTTTATAGCGTAAACATCCGCTAAGAAAGGATTTTTGAAAATTTTGCTCCTGAGGGGAAAAAACTGGAAAACAAACTTTTTTCTAAAACATTGTATATCTCAAAAACCAAAAATGAGGAGATTTTGAAATTTGGTATATAGATTCTTTTTGAAAAATAAAAAGATACGTGTTTCACAATTTTTTGAAAATTCGGTTTCCCGGACCTCAAATGTGGGTTGGAAAATTGGGTTATTTGGTTTTTAAAGTAGCTTCTACTCAAAAACTGTTAATGTTACAGGAGTAAAAATTAGTATTTAGTTTCTACTCCAAAAATAATGAAATACGTGTTTTAGCATTTTTTGAAAATTTGATTTCCAGGACTTCAAATGTGGGGTGGAAAATAGGGTTATTTGTTTTTTAAACTGCTACTCAAAAACTGTAAATACCACAGATTTAAAAATTAGTATTTAGTTTCTATTCTAAAAATAAAGATATACGTGTTTCACCATTTTTTTATAAATTTGGTTTCCAGAACCTTAAATTTGGGCTGGACAATAGGATTACTTGGTTTTTAAAGTAACTGATACTCAAAAACTGTAAATGCTACAAAAGTAAAAATTAGTATTTAGTTTCTACTCTAAAAATAATGATATACGTGTTTCACTATTTTTTGAAAATTTGGTTTTCAGGACCTCAAATGTGGGGTGGAAAATTGGGTTACTTGGTGTTTAAAGTAACTGCTACTCAAAAACTGTAAATGCTACAAAAGTAAAAATTAGTATTTAGTTTCTACTCTAAAAATAAGGATATATGAAATTTTGGTTTTCATGATCTCAAATGTGGGGTGGTAAAAGGTTTCTTTGGTTTTTAAAGTAACTGCTACTCAAAAACTGTGAATGCTACAGATGTCAAAATTAGTATTTAGTATTTACTCTAAAAATAATGATATAAGTGTTTCAACATTTTTTAAAAATTTGGTTTCCAGGACCTCAAATGTGGGATGGAAATAAGGGTTATTTGATTTCAAAATAACTGCTACTCAAAAACTGTAAGTGCTACAAATGTAAAAATTAGTATTTTGAAGTTTTGTGCCGGTTAAAAGTAGCTAAGTCCAGTTTATCACCAGTTGGGCCAAGCCGTTGTTTTAGAGTCTTCACACGGGCCAGGCCAAACCTTAAATCAAAGTGGGACGGGCCGAGGTTTTTCACCAAGTATATAGATATTTTAGTGATTTTAGGGTCTTCAGTTGGGCCGGGCCAAACCTGAAGTCAAGGTGGGACGGGGCGAAGTTTTTCATCAAGTATATAGAACTTCTAGACCTGTAAAAACGGGCCGGGCCCATATTAGACGGGCCGTGCCGGGCCAGGAATATCGGTTTTTGAAACGGGCTGGGCCAAAATGTCGACGGATCGAGACGAGACCTAAAAAATTGATCCGTGCAGTACTCTACTATGTATGCACGGTTCAAATTCTCTAATTTCATGCGAGCGAAGCCGCTACGGGCACTGCTAGTTATTAATAAATAAAATAACAAAAAATTTCTATATATATATATATATAAGTTTAAGTTTAAGTTTATTTGGATTTCAAGCGCCCTTTTGTGTAACACCTCAGGGCTCCTTTTACAATAAAAACAACAAAACAAAACAATAAAAATAAAGCAAAAAATAATATAAAACACAAAAATCAGCATGTCAGGAAAATGAAATAATTTCTCTCTGATCATCAATTTGGATAGGATTTCGCAAACAGAAATGTCTTTAGCTCGGCCTTGAATAAACTCAATGTAGTGGCTTCTCGGATGCTGGCAGGCAACATGTTCCATGTTGCCGGTCCTGCTATACTGAAGGCTCGACTGCCGTAAGTTTTTGTTCGAGTTATGGGAACAACTAGATCACCACGACTAGCAGATCTGTGACGAGATAAGTAAGAATTGTTATCAGACACAGTAACACACAGCTCTTGCAAATATGAGGGGGCTTTGCCATGGAGCGCCTTGTAGACTAAAGTCCCAATTTTGAAAGTAATTCGCTCAGAGATACGCAGCCACCGGAGTTCAGTTTTCATTATTGCAGTCACATGATCATGTTTCTTTAGTCCACCAAAAAGACGAGCAGCTGCATTTTGAATACGTTGGATCTTTCCAACAGAACTAAGAGGTAAGCCTGTAAATAGAGAGTTGCAGTAGTCAAGTCTACTTACAACAAACGAATGCAGCAGGAGACGTGTTGCTTCACTTGTCAGAGACCTTCGTATGGTTCTAAGTTGTCGCAGTTGGAAAAAACAGGTTTTTGACAGTTTAGATATATGATCTTTCATGGAAAGCTCAGAATCGACATAAACACCTAGGTTTCGAACAACTTCTGTGGGGGCAACCAAAGCCCCAGCAACCAACAAAGCCTTTGCTTTACTCCGTTGCAAATTTGATCTTGCACCTATCCAGATTAATTCAGTCTTATCGCCATTCAGTTTCAGACGATTAGAAGCCATCCACTGTTCAATGTTCTCTATGCAGGGCAATAAGCGAAGGTGAACATTCTCCGCATCATCAACAGAGCAGTGAACATATGTTTGGGTATCGTCGGCATAGCAGTGTCCCTCGAGTCCAGAACGATGAATAATTTCAAGTAAATCAGTGGTGTACAATAGAAAGAGTAGTGGGCCCAAGACTGATCCCTGGGGTACTCCACTACTAAGCGACACGGACAATGACAAGTTATATATATATATATATATATATATATATATATATATATATATATATATATATATATATATATATATATATATATATATATATATATATATATATATATATATATATATATATATATATATATATATATATATATATATATATCTGTTTCCTATAAAAGAGTATCTTGAACTGTCTGATTAATTTGATTTGATTAATTATAATTGATTTAAGCGTGAGAGCAAGCGGGAAAGGAAACGGGAGCGTGAGAGAAAAACGATAGAAAAATCTCTAAAAAGCCCGGGTAACGCCGGGCACCCCGCTAGTATATATATATATATATATATATATATATATATACATATATATATATATATATATATATATATATATATATATATATATTGACGATGAACTTCTTGTTTTGCCTGGCTATAGAACTGAAGAGCCTATAGTTCATCCGTCATCATTTGCATTTCTGCCCGATAACCAGATTTCTGTTAGTGGACTGATCGTCACCCAATAACCGAAACTATTCGGCTTAATAAATAACCAAGATTCGGTATTATTTACCGAATCTTGGTTATTTATTAATATATATATATATAAGCCCGATTAACCTCAAAAATGGTCCGTTCGACCTCACAAAGTAAGTTAATAAAAGACTAGTAAAAATATAATGTCTTCTTTCGCAGTAATAATTCTAGTGATATTTATTTTTTTCTGTTGTTGTGGCTGTTCTTCCATTACTTCGAATAACTTTAACTTCATTTCAACTGTTTTATCAGTCTGCATTCATTTGCAAATGTTTGTTTAATTTATTAATCATTATGCCTTAACTCATTTGATGATAAATGCAGAAAGTAGTCGTAGTCGTAGGCATTAAATTTCCTCAGTAAAATATAAACTGTTGTAATATAAAAATTACGGTTTAAACGTTGCGGTATTGAAAATTTCCGGTGTTAAAGATTGCTGTTTTAAAATTAGCGTATTAAATTTTGTTTTAAATGTTTTAAATAATGAATGTCGTAAGTAATAAATGTCACAGAATTAAAATGTTTTTTTTTTAAAGTTGTCGTGCATTCCAAATTCACATACTTAATTAAAATTTATTTTTTTACCACAGTTTGTATCACTTTCATCGTCGTTGTATGGACAGTCTTGGACTCCATCGCATAAAAACTTTTCAGAAATACAACGACCATTTTTGCACCCATATTCAGCGTTTCTGCAAGCTTGAAATTCATTTAAAACATAGTTTTTTTGTGTGAAAAAAGTGTTTTAATATAGTAGAACAATAGTTCTTACTGCAATTGCTCTCATCTCTATCATCAGGACAATCTTGAAATCGATCACATCGTTCTTGACTTGAAATGCAATGTTTATTTATTGGACAAAACATCACTGAACCAACTGGACAATCTGTATAAGTTTGTTAATTTTACCGGCATTTGATAAATAAAAAGTATATTTTAAAACTTTTTAACAAACCTTCAACATATCTGACCGATCTGAAAACTAAAATTAAAACCAAACGTTGAAAAGCTGAAATTTTCAATTTAAGTAACAAATGAACAATCAATTCATATTTCAATTTTTTTAATATATAATTTGCAGTTTCGTATCAACTAGTTTTGAATATTTTGCCTAGCAAACTGCATCTTAAGGGTTTTAGTTTAGAGATCTGAAAAAAACTAAATTTTTTTTAAATGCTTACCTATGGTTTAACATTTTTATCTACCATTTTTTTATTCTAGATCACTATGTTTAATTTTGTTTAACTTTATTGTCAATACAGAGAAAAACACACACATACAAACAAACAGAGATTGTGACATAAATAAAAATTTGTAATAAACTATACAGTTTTTATAAATTTAACTTCAAATTCCAAATGAAACCGGAAGCAATAAATAAACAAACGTTTATTTAATGAGTGTTTAACTTGTTTTTAATTATTTCAATAAATACTGTTTTATAAAAATAAAGTTTACAATAAACAACATATTAATAGTTCACTTTTGTAAAGAACTGTGGTTGCAACATATGTGACTTGTTCAGCTGTGTACGTCACCAGTACGCTGATACCAAGAATAATAGTTATACATATAATCACCCACCAGAATACCAATGATCGTCGCTGGTTGAAATGAGAAGAACGATTAAGAGTCATTCCTTCAGGGAAACAACTGAATGAAAAATCTATATATATATATATATATATATATATATATATATATATATATATATATATATATATATATATATAAATATATATATATATATATATATATATTTATGTGTGTGTATACAACAACATTATCATCATCATCATCGTCGTCGTCGTCGTCATCATCATCGTATATATATATATATATATATATATATATAAATATATATATATATATATATATATATATATTTATGTGTGTGTATACAACAACATTATCATCATCATCATCGTCGTCGTCGTCATCATCGGTGTCCAACCAGGCGGAAGTGGCCGGATTATAATTTCAATTAATTCATGTAAACCTCAAAATAATGGCTCCACTCCGCCTGGAAGATAAATTATCTGCATTGGTGCGACTGTGCGGCGCAAGCAAAGCGGGCAAGAAAGAAGATTAAAAAGCCTCAATAGAGCTGCTCCATGAAAGACATTTTTAGGTGCTCGTTACTCCATCAAACGCTCCACCGGCTGAACCATCCCGGTCTGAAGGTCTTATCGGTCTCTTGTCTGCTTTAATATTCGCTTTCCCGCTCTTTTTTCTTCTTCTTCTTCCTCTCCCTTTTCTCTTTGTTTAGACGCCATAACGAAAGTTTATTGAGAAATTGTTCGGGCCATAAAGGAGAATATAGATGCCAACGTGGGCGCCACGAGAACCGACTGGAAAAGCGGAACAGCGAGTGTGTTTTGTAAACAAAGAATTTGAATAAATTAAAACAGAAGTAAACACATTCGCGGCTAATCTTAAATTAAGATTCTTAATGCATCTCTAGCTTTTTTTTTCGTCAAAATGAAAAATTAATAGAAAATTCAGAGTATTTTTACATGATCGCTGACTGAGCCAGACCATAGGTCATCGCCATTATATCTAATACGCTACCTTTAAATCACGTGATCTAGATCCATCATTCATAAATAACAACGCCAACGAGGCTGAATTTAATTAATCAAACATTTTTCTAGGACTGCAAATCGTATAATTACGACCCTAGCGGTCTGTTTGTGCTTTGAAAATAATAATAATATGAAGTGAAACAAAACAAGCCAGGTGTGTGGTCGCGGCCTGGCTTCCATGAGAATGCAATTGCACAATGCCTGTTCCTGGTATGTATGGTATGTACTGGGGATGTAGACTGTAGAAAATCGGTGTGGTCTGTTTTCATGTAGATGCCCACCATGGAAAAATGGGTTGTCAGTGGTTGTTGGAAAAGTGTTAGGGTGTATGGAAAAGTGGACTTAAAGATATCGAGGATAAATTTGGATTGTGAAAAATTTAAACTCATTTCCTACAAATATATTATTTTAAATATTCTTTTGAATTAAAATGCATTTCTATTTGGTTATTTGGATTTTGGCAGCAGGTGGTGAAGCTCAGCTTTGGCAGAAAAGAAATTCCATCGATATTTTCTGAATCATAATGTCCAATTATTCTGTGTTAAGGGTCGCCCGAGAATCACCGGAAAGTACCCCTGGGTCCTGGGGTACGTAGGCCCCCATAGATGATTAAACCAGGTCGCTTGTCGAACTCGTTTTTACATTTTTGTAAGACATCCATGTCTTCATCTTTTCCCGTGTGTAGATCATCTTCACGAAGATCGGGATCGAAGGTGCAGTCGAATCCAACTAATTCGACGGGATGAAGGTCGCAACTATCTCTCTGTTCTTCCTCATTGTTTAATATTTTGAAATTTAGAGTCACAATTACTACATTTTTCCAGTTTTTCTTTTTGTGGAACAAGTTCAGGACTTATTTCAGCTTCTTCAGACTCAGAGTCGAGAACAGCTTCTTGAGACTTAGAGTCGATAACAGCTTCTTGAGACTTAGAGTCGAGAACAGCCTCTTGAGACTTAGAGTCGAGACCTCAAATGAGGGGTGGAACAAAATTATTTGCTTAATAACTCTAAAAACTGAAAATGTAAAAGCTTTACAATTCGGTATTTATGATTTTAAGAAAAAATGAAAATACACATGTGTAACCTGTTTTTATAATAATTTAGCTTCTGCTATAGTGGTCGTATCGTGGCTCTCGGTAATTTGGTTTATTATTAAAACGTCGAACACAGCTTTAAACATGCTTTAGAAAATATTTTGAATTGATTATATTATAATCCCCTTAATTGAATATATTACAATCCAGTCAGTGAGGTTGTATCCGACAACGCAAGCTCGACCCACAAGCCGTTAGCTCCTCCGTAATAAAAGTTTTTATATATATAAAATCTTTTGGAATTGGTTTTAATAAAAATGCGAGAACAGACGAGTTAATCCAACAAGATAATTCAAATATGCGTGCGAACATGATGCAATTGCGAGAATCACAATCACAAGGGGTACGAGCTGAACGAAATCAACAACGATGATTGGAACAAAGTAGTTGACACATGCAGAGCATGTGATTGACAAAGCCATCAAGTATATCGAGTATTTTTATCTGATTCGTTCCTTCGTCTAGCATTCGAGTCACACGCCATTCATACGACGCTCTTCAATATCAGCTAATTTTATGGAAGGGACTAGATAAATATTGCATAAACATTGAACAACGAGATCCCGTCACATGTATTTTATTAATTTTGAACATTAATACTCATTTTGAATTAATTTTTATGAATTGGTTGTTAAAAAAGCCGAAACCAGTGCAGCCATGTCGCGAATGAAAATTTCAACCTCTTAAGCACTAAAGTGTATTAAGAACAATACATTTTATTAATAAAGAAGGAGAACTTTTGTTCGCGAAATGGCTACACTGGCCAACTTAATTCATTATAAATATCATTACACATTACAGGAGCCGAAACAAGCAAGAAAGTTAGCTCGATGTATTTTTATGCGTATCGTGTGGTGATTCGACGTGCAAGTCCACCTCATTTTGCGATGCTGCGAGCTTTGCCAACAATTCGTGGTCGACATATACTTAAAGATAGAAAGCGAAGGACTGGATTTGCTAAGCATGCCGCCGCACCATCTACAACTGATGATAGTGCCAACAAAAATTAATTGTCTCCTACTGTCATTAAGGTTGAAAGTAAATTTCAAAACTGAATTGTTTTTGAAAGTATTCTTTAAAGTAACAACTTCACGTTCAAACTTCACAAGAAGAAAGATATCGTACATATATCCCACATAAACAATAGGGGTTTCTTCTATCTCAGCGAAAATAATCTCCTCCAAACGACCCATGTAAAAGTGAGCAAAGGTTGGTCCCAATGGAGATCCCATCGCCACTCCATCAATCTGTAGAAATAAGCTCTGGTCAATGTGTCTGAATAGAGACTCTGTGGCATATACCAGCAGCAGCTTGTAAAGCAAAGATTCTGGAATTTTTGGAAGTGGCAACGTATCACTATGAGTTTTAAAGGTTTTAAATATAAATTTTAAATAAATATGTGTGTTGTTTAGTGCCGCCGGATACCTTTGTTTTGATTTCATAGAGCTCATTCTCTTCCAAACTTCCGATACGACAGCTCTGCTATCGGTACTTTATAATATAAACTTTATATTTGATTTTTAGCAACTTATCTTTTAAATCCAGATAACTTTGGTTTTCAGGACTATTCAATAAATTGCAGGTGGAATTTCTTCTATCTTATATATAAAAATGAATGTATGTATGTATCTATATTTCTATATCCAAGTATCAAATGTAAACGGCCGAACAGATTTCATTGAAATTTAGTACACTAATGTAACTTAATCAAGTGGTTGTTTGTGTCAAGTTTAAAAAAAAATTTGGTAATTCGTTAGTGCTTTATGGACGAAAAACGTTTTGGTCAGAGTATGTTAGAAGAAGTACAAGATGCAAGCGGTTAAGGAAACCGGAGCCAGAGAGAAAAACGCTAAAAAACCTTTAAATCCCCGGGCAACGCCGGTTAACCCAGCTAGTATATATATATATATATATATATATATATATATATATATATATATATATATATATATATATATATATATATATATATATATATATATATATATATATATATATATATATATATATATATATATATATATATATATATATATATATATATATATATATATATATATATATATATATATATATATATATATATATATATATATATATATATATATATATATATATATATATATATATATAAACCAGCTAGTATATATATGAATTTGAATTTGAATTTTGTTTATTATCAGAACCAAAAATATAAAAAAAAAGTCTATAGAATCAAGCCATAAAAAATTAATGTCTGAAAGTTATATTTTTGATGAAGAGGAGCTACATCAGGCTCCTCTATACTGACAGAAGCTGGAGGACTCGCGACTCCTAAGAGATGCGGTCCTTGAAAGCGTTTACTGTCGGGGCGTCAATTGTGTATTGCGTAAGCGCATTCCATGGAGCGACAATCCGGTTTGTGAAAAAATTGTATCGCTCTTCGCAACCTCTGACATACTGGCGCTCTAGTTTGCAGTTGTGGCCACGTAGGTGGTATGCCGTGTGGCCGGCTGCTCGAGTTTGCGGAACGGAAAAGCTGACGTCGTCGATGTTGTGGGCGATTTTGAACTGCTCGATCAGGTCACCTCTCGAACGGCGGTCTTGAAGCGTGGTGATCCCAAGCTGTTGCAGACGATGTTCATAGGGCTGATGTTTTAGTGTTGCAATGATTTTTGTTGCCCGACGTTGGACCTGCTCAAGAAGGTTAATATCGCCCTTTTGATAAGGCGACCAAGATTGAACAGCAAATTCAAGATGTGGGCGGACGTAGGAGAGGTAAAGTGTACGCCACAGTATGAGGCTGCGGCTGCGGAAAGCTTTTCTGAGTGGGCTGAGCATATGATTGGCTGATGACGCTGCTTTTTCGACCTGTGCTCGGACCTTTAGATCATCTGAGACGAGAACACCAAGATCACGTTCGACTTTTGTGACTTCGAGTGGTCGCCGCGTGCCGTCAATATGTCTCATAGAGTATTGGTGGGTTATTCTGTGTGAGCGACCGACATGCATGATTTTGCATTTCTCGACATTGAAGTGCATTAGCCAAGTGAATGATCACTCAACTGCACGGTCAATGTCAGCCTGGAGAGATGAAATGTCGGAAGCTGACTTGATGATGCCGATGATTTTGCTGTCGTCCGCGTACATTTTGATTTGGTGTGTGATAGTGTCCGGTAAGTCGTTAATATATAACACAAAAAGTAGTGGACCAAGAACAGAGCCTTGAGGAACGCCACTTGTCACTTTCTTCCACTCGGACTCGCAGCCTTCAATCAAAACGCGCTGCTTCCTATCTTTCAGCCACGCTTCGATCCATGTGAGTAGCATACCACGGATGCCATAAGCTTTTAGTTTATGCAGTAGGCGTTTGTGAGGTACTCTGTCGAATGCTTTGGCAAAATCTGTATATACTACGTCAGCCACATAGCCGCAATGAACAGCTTCAGTGAGTATGTCGCGAGTTTCAAGTAAATTTGTCAAGCAGCTTTTTTTCTTGAGAAAACCATGTTGATGTTTGCTGATTAAGCCGTTGACGACGCAGTGCTGCATGATGTGTTCATGTAGAATGCCTTCCATTACTTTACAGGGCACAGGAGTGAGAGAGACAGGCCTGTAGTTAGAAGGCTTAAGCTTGCTGCCTTTTTTGAAGATAGGGGAAACATTTGATTTTCTCCATGTGTCCGGCATAACTCCGGACATGAAGGAGCGCTTGTAGATGAGAGCCAGGGGTGTGGCAAAGGCAGCTGCGCAATTGCTGAGAACGCGTGGGTGCAAACCGTCAAGACCCATCGATTTAGTTTTGTCTAAGCTGTAGAGTCTTTTTTGAAGAATAGCTGCAGAAAAACAACTTTCATTTACATCGCAGATTGATTCGGTGCGATCTGTAAAAGCAGGCATGTAGCCCTCAGGTTCGATGACAAAAACAGATTGAAAATAGTCATTGAGTGAAGAACAGATTTTTTCACGGTCCGCAGTTATGGTGCCGTCGGCTGTCTGAATAGAGTTGATGTCGTCTTTGACAAACTGCTTGCTACGGACATGTGAGTGAAGAAGTTTTGGATAGGATTTGGAAGCGCTGACTAGTTGTTCCTCATACGTGAGAATTGCCGACTTGACTGTTTTAGCTACATGCTTGCAAGCCTCTCGATGAGATTCTCGCAGAATAACTGCAGAGTCGCGCCCCGATGCGATGTATTTAGCCCAGACCTCGCGCTTGACTCTGGCTGCTTTTATAACTTCGGGTGTTACCCAGGGTTCTTTTTTCCGGACAAATGGAGTTGTTGTAGATGGGATGTGTAGTGCAACCGCTTCGTTGTATCTGTCGATAAGAAGCTGATAAGTGTCAGGTACTGAAAGGCCATCAAATAAGTTTTCCCAGTCGGTGTTTGAAATACGAGATGACAGCGCATTGTAGTCAGCTTTGCTCCATATAAAACGTTTGTGCGACGGAGAAACACGTGAATTGTTCAGACCGGCCACAGCGAACCGACCGGTTATAAAGCAATGGGACTGGCCCATGGGCGTGTATCCAAGTGAGTCAGCTTCAAGTATCTCGATAGCTCGGTCGGGGTCGTTGGTAATAATGAGGTCAAGAGTGCTGCTAGGTGTAACATAACGATTACAGCGTTACGTGGGAAACGTGACAAGCTGTGTAAGGTGCCAGTCGTTGAGGCACTCTTGAAATCTAATGTCACTAGGATGTTCGTTACCTATATGGGCAACTGTTGCCACGCCACCACCCACGTCGATTGGAGCATATTTTGTGTGAGAGAAATTAAAATCTCCATAGAGCAACATAAATGAGCAGCTCAAGGCGGAAAGTGAGCTACGAGCTGTTGTGACTGAAGCAATACATTGTGTGAGATAGTCGTCGTTCAAGTCATGAGGGCGATATAAACAACCAACGAGGAAAGTTTCTCCACGGAAACAAATGACTCGCCAGACTTGTTCAATAGCTGGAGAGTTGAGCTGAGGAATGCCGGTCTCACTGGTCACAACTTTATCCACAACGTAGATCGCAACACCTCCTCCAGCGTACCTCTCTCTGTCTTTACGGTGCAGTTGATAGCCAGCTATGGAGGTGTCTGAGGATTCGTTAAACCATGTTTCCACAAAGAACATGGCATGTGGTGTAAGCGATTGGTCGAGGGCTGCTATTCTTGCTGTTAACTCATCGCGTTTATCTTTATTGAGCGAGCATGGGTTGTTAGTCCAAAACCGAAAGTGATTTAGAGACGAGGTAGGTGAAGAGGATTTAGGCTGGCTTTTCTTGTTGGGGTGACGCATTCTTTGTGGCTTTTGCAAGAGTGAATTATTGGGCCTTCTTGAATTTGTGCAGTTGATTGCCACGGATGCCGTATCGAAAGGGCGAATCATTACCAAGTTGAGCATTGAGTTTGTTTCTTTCTTGCCTCAACTGGTAGTCTAATTGTCTTTCTGCCTCTGTTAAATCCGGGCTGATATAAACGGCCTTGTACGTACTGTTGCTTCTCAAACCTTTAGCTGCCAAGAGGGTCGGGTTTCTAAGACTTGCATCAGTTAGTTCCACGAGGATTGGGCCCGGTTTTGCTTGATCTTTGGATCTTAATCTCTTTATGCATACTGGTTTTACATCAGACTTGCCGATTGAACAAAAAAGATCTTTTACAAACTTTTCGTCTTCAGATCTTTTGTCAACTTGCACTGCACACGACGGTTCCGGAACTCCGTAAACGATAACATTTTTTTTTCCTTTTCTCTCTATCATTCAGTTCATTCATGGAAGCATTCACAACTACTAACTGCGCAGCTGGCTGTTTTGATTTTCCGCCACTTGATTTAACTACCTGAACCCAATCGTTACCGATAGTCGGAGGTTGCAATGATGATTTTGCTGCTGTTAATTCGGTGGTCAGCTTCTTGATTACATTTAAATTGTTTTTATCTTTTGCCTCTAGGAGCCTGACTCGCTCGGACAGCGATAAAACCAGAGAAGAAATCTTGCCGCACCACTCATGAAGAACTTTTGAGGATAATGAGTGGTTACCTTGTCCGAGACTCGGCCAGTTTTTTTCCAACAGAAATTCTGTATCCATGTTGAATATGTTGATGCGTAAATAATCCGTTTAAATTAACGCTCTAACTAACACGTGCAAGGATTAATCTAGTATTGTAATAGGATTAAGCAATTATCACTAGAACAACGTATAATGCTAAAAACTATTGTCTTATGTAATAGGATTAGTAATAAAGTATTGAAATAGGATTAAGTACAAAACACTAGAAAAAAAAGTTATAACGCTAAAACTTATTCTAAATATATATAAAATTCAGGTTTAGCATAAACTCATCAAATAAACACAAATGGAAAACTACAAAACTCGCCTCGTAAATTAGGCATAATTTTCACAAAAATTTTGCTTCCCTGTGATTAAAGAAATAAAAACTGTTCTTCTTTACTGCAAAAAATAATTTTCAAGCCATGAAACAAATTACGTACATTTTTTGTTCATACTAGTATTCTTTTATACAAACAAGTTTAATAAAAATAATGTGTTATGTTAAAAGTAAAGGTCGTAACATTAGGGCAAATGTAGCGCCAGAAACAGCTCGCGCATATGGGATTACACAGTCGGTCTACCATCTGCACCTGTATTCCAAATCGGGATGTCCCGAGCCCTATTACTCCTAGTTACGAAACTGGTTTTCATTTACCGACCAGTGTAAGATGAATGGCTGAGATAACCTGAACAGTGTGAATGATTCAAACACCAAGGAATTATATATTCCTACATTTTAAATCAGTGGCTGGAGACTTCCGAGATGTTGTTTGCTTAAAACCCATGGTCATTATCACTTTATTCAAAATTATAAGTGAGTTCAAAACTGTGCATGCAGCAGTAAAGCTATTTACTATTGCGGGCATCTCATTGCACACTTTCAGTGCCAATCCCAGTTTTTACTCTGAACTTTATAAAAAACATTTAAAACTATTTGACCATTTTGAAATCTACGGAAACTCTGGCTAATGTTTAATTCAGTGCACAATTTTAACAAAATGTACAAAAAACTAAGTTTTTTAAAAACACACTTTTATATTTTGAATTTATGCAAATCGATTTCTAAATGCAGCAATAGTTTTATCATTGTTTATAATCATACTTTAATCAACATTTTAAGACGTTTTTGTCCTTGTCGTGATTACCTAAAAGTTCATTTAATTGACGCAAGAGCCACCTAGTGAATAATATTTAATGCGCTACAATATAAATATTGAAATTATTTTAAATAATGATTAATTTAAAAAAAACTATTGAATATTGTTTTTGCGGGTGGTTGTAGTCTATGCTGAAAGTTTCAAAGTTTTAACTTGTTTAAAAGTTGGTGAAAAATCAATTAACAAATTTTGACCACAGACAAACAGAAAAATCAAGTTAAATAAAAGTGTGTGAAACATTTAGATGTCAACCAGGTACAGTGGATTGAATTTTGTTTTAGCAAACCAGAAGACCTGTAGAGCAATCTTGCGCGATTCATGTTGACTGAAAAAACTTGGATTGTGTCCAAACTGCTTATTTTTATTCAAATTCAATTAAAGACAAATATATATAATATATATATATATATATATATATATATATATATATATATATATATATATATATATATATATATATATATATATATATATATATATATATATATATATATATATATATATATATATATATATATATATATATATATATATATATATATATATATATATATATATATATATATATATATATATATATATATATATATATATATATATATATATATATATATATATATATATATATATATATATATATATATATATATATATATATATATATTCTTTTAGGCAAACTCGATTGAAAAAAGTGGCGCACTTGGCTGAATCGATTTTATTTTTAATTTTTTCCAATACTCTAAATCGGTTTAAAAATACTTTATTACCAAACACAAACTCCATAATCTTATAGGCTAATAGATCTATTTCGGCAATTTTTTGCCATTATCAGAGCCGTTTAACTTTTTAAAATAAAATGCAGTGACTAAATGGTAAAAGATACAACTAATTGAAAGGAATTAAAATACAATTTAAATAAAATTTAAATTCATTATATACAAATGTAACAACATAAAAAATATTTAAATTAAAATAATTATAATAATAACAGTAATAACTAAATAATTAAGATCAGTTAGTAAAGCCTTTAACAACGGAATTACAGTCAACTTCAAGGACGTGACTGGAAGAAGAATCACATACATTATCTAGAACCTTTGAAACACAAACGTCTGGTACAAAACATTCATTCAACGAAGAAATACCTGAAGAAACATTGGCACTATTAACATGCATATTTTTAACAGAAGTTGTAAATGAGTTAAAACATTTATTATTATTATTATTATTAGTTTTATTACTATTTAGAGAACCAAAAAGTTTAAGAGTTAAATCAAAAGAATACCATTGTTTATTAATTAAAGGCTTACATTTATTAATAGCTAAAGCTTCTTTTAATTTTAACTTAATGGGTTGATTTTCTTTCATTTGTATACTGGTGTTATCAATTAGAAATTTATGTGATGGTTTGATTGAATGTTGTGTTGACATATGTTGGTATATGGCACCACTTTGACAATGCATAGTCAATCTACGAGACAGAGTAGTTCTAGTATGACCAATGTAATTTTCCACCTGACCATGTGGAAACGGACACGAAAATTGGTACACTAGGTTGGTTTGTGCTACAGGGCTAGAAACATTATTTATACTATTTTTAATTAAAAGATTATGAGTTTTTCCATTGTTATAATAGATGTGTAACTTGAGTGTATTATCTTTATTTACAACCTTAATATTATCATACACAATGTTTTTCAACACTTTTTCATCTATTTTATAATTATTAGACATCTGATTAGCATAATATAATGGAATTATACAAGAATTTGATGAGTTATTGGTATAAGGTTTTGAAACATGTTTTTTATCAGTAATACATGACATAAATTTATTTATAGTTGCATCAACAATAGAATTAGAATAATTATTATTTATCAAAAGTTGTTTCACTTGTAGAATTTCATTGTGAAATTCAGACAATGTTTCGGAAAATTTATAGGCCCTATTAATATAATTATTAATAACATTTAGTTTATATCTTTCAGGACAATCGCTATTATAATTAAGACAATTGCCTGTGTTTGTGGGTTTAGTATAGACCTGGCAAGATAGTTTTGATACATTTCGAGTAACTAAAGTATCCAAAAAAGGAATTTGATGTTTATTATTAGCAAGTTCATAAGTAAATTGTAGTTTAGAATTTTTTACAAATGCATCTCTCAGTTTAAATAGTTCTTCTAAGTTATCAACTGAAACAAATATATCGTCAACATAACGGCAATACAGAAAAGGTTTGGTGTGATTTTCAAATACACGTGCTTCAAGATCACCCATATAAAAATTAGCGAAAGTCGGGCCCAACGGGGACCCCATAGCTACACCGTCAATTTGTACATATAAGTCTCCATTAGGTGATAAAAAAGGAGATTGCGTTGTACATATATAAAGTAATTCTTTCAAGACTTCAGGGCTGATTTGAGGAGGTTGAATACTAGGATGTGAATAAACACACTTACAAATTATATTTATAGTGTCTATAACAGGTACGTTGGTAAACAAACTTTCAACATCTAAAGACGCAATTATATTAGAACTTCCATTACTATGAATAAGATCAACAAAATCATAAGAAGATTTATATATATATATATATATATATATATATATATATATATATATATATATATATATATATATATATATATATATATATATATATATATATATATATATATATATAGACATTATAACTAAACAAATTTTAATAATAATAATACTTAAAAAACTTAAAAAACTACGATTTGCTCTAATAAAGAAACAAAAATATTTTTTGGCTATTTAAAAAACTTGTTAACATACATACTAAAAGCTAACAGTAAAATTCAATAACCATAAAAACCTAATTAACAAAACCTGGAGTTTGTGCCCAACTTGTTATTATTCAATCTAATTCTGTCACGTTACGTTATTTTTCTTTATAATTTATTAACAGCAAGCGGGGTACCCGTGTCTTTCCCCACTTGCTCTTTCGCTCCCGGTCGCTTTCCCGTTCCCACTTGCTTTTCCGTTCCCGGTGGCTTTCCCGCTCCCGGTCGCTTTCCCGATCACTGACTCTTCGTTACCGACCGTTATCCCACTTTTGCATGCTTTCCCGTTTCCGCTCGCTTTTTCGCTCTAGGTTTTTTTTCCGTTCCCGTTTCCGCTCATTTTCCAAATTCCTTTTCCGCTCGTTCTCCCGCTCCTGTTGCGCTTATTTTGTAACCGATTTCAATTACTGCATATTAGAAGTATTTCACTATCGATCATGGTAATGTAAGTAGCTCAATATTTATCACGGCATATTAAAGTAATTAAATATCGCTCACTGTAGATTACAAGTAGTTGTTTGCAGGAGCTGCAGCTTACTTCAAAACTTGTTGCTTGATGAAATTTATTATGTGATACTGATTTCAAATTGAAGTAATATTAAGCAAATCTCTAAACTCATTTATTTAAATTCATCCATTTTTGCATTTAAATTTTCGTTTTGTTTATATTCTATTTGTGACGTCGAGTTTAAAAGGTTTTCAGCTATAACACTTTTTTTATGTTTTATTTATAAAATTTAATTGCATTTTGGTGATTTGGTTTATATCCATTACTACTATTATTAAATGTTTGTGTTTTCAATTTTAAAATGGGGTTGAGGCGAATTCAGGTTCAAAAAGTAATAAAAACTATTCAACTCAGACCGTGGCTCACTTCAAAGCATGTTTCATTTTAAAATTTACTTTTTTGCATGAATTCCAGACTAGTAATATCCACAATATATTTGAAAAACAAAAAAAACAACAAAATAAAAACTAGAAATAATTAAAGAGATAAAAGAGAAGGGAGAAGAGAAGAAAAATAAATATAAAAGCAGACAGGCCAAACGCCAATCAACCTCCCTCCTAACGCCATTAATGAGAAGATGGAGAAATAAAAAGAGAAAGAGAGTGAGGGAAACATGGAGGAAAAAAACATAAAAAGAAAAAAAAAAGAAAAAGTGAAAGTAAGAAAAAACGAGAAAAAAACGCGAGAGAGAAACGAGAAAAAAACTCTGTAACCCTGGGCAACGCCGGGTAATTCTACTTGTTAGCCGTCGTGTCGTTAAAAACTTCTTCTCGATATTCATTTTTGTGAAAACAAATAATGTGCTATAACATTATTTTAAAATTGAGTAAACGTCAGTCTTGTATTCTGTAAACATTTAATTACCTATAAACATTGAAGTTAAAAAATTTTTAAATAACGTGCGCCCTTTTATGAAACACCTAAGGGCTCCTTTACAATTTCAACGTTCCAGATACGACTAGCAAGTGCATTGCTTATTATTACTAATATAATAATAAAAAGAATAATAATAAAACATTGCTAATCTCCAGATATTTTAAACTAGAAAAGCAATTTAATCATACAAAAAAGGTAAAAATAAATTCAATAAGTTGAAAAATACAAACCAAAAATTTTAAATGTAAAAATTTGTTTTTTAAATTGATATTGTTTTTTTTGCTTTATTCCGTTTTCTATTGCGTTGTATTTAATTGATGTTAGTGATTTTTTTGTGGCCTAATTTTAGCCTATCCAAAAAAAGCTCCAACAATTTTTTCTGCGGCTTATTTGACCACGAACTTATAAGCCGACTGAAATTAATTCTGCATTTAAATAACCACCATAGCTGAGGCATTTTTAATTAACAAAAAAAAACAACAAAATAAAACAGTTTTATTAAACTTTGTAAAAAAAACATGAACCGTTTATAGTTTGCTGGTTCATTGTGAACATAAATAAATTTGTTTTGCTTGGCCAACAGCAAGCATGGAACCAATAACCACATTCCTGCTTGTACAATACTCCGAAATAAATAACTCTGCATCGTCAAACAAATCAAAAGGTTTTTTATGACAAGCTCGGTCATTTTAACTCTGTAATAATCAACGGTCTATAAAGCAGAAAGAAAACGTATAAACCGTAATATTATAAAATATAAATTTACATGGAATAATTACTATAGTAAAACTGAAATTGACACAATTTCATTTTAATTGAGGCCACAGACGTAATTTTGGGTCAGCTGAAAATTAGGTATGCGGACTTTTCATCAAAGGATACATCAAGGGAATGTTCATCAAGGACTATTCATCAAGGGACTATTCATCAAGAGACTATTCATCAAAGAACTATTCATCAAGAAGACGGTTCATCATAAGGACTGTTCAGCTAAAGTCTGTTCATCAAGAGGACTATTCATCAAATTTTGAAGCCACTCCTCCTCAAAAACCTTTATAAATATATACCAAGATATTTTCAGCGTAAAGTAATTTTATGTATTTTTAAAAGATAGTTCTTCATCTTTGATAAAATAAATTTTAAACAACAGTAATTTAAAAAAAAATATAGTGATGGCAACCAGGGTTGTTAAGTACGGTACTATTGGCTGACAAGATCGTTGATGGCAGCGCCGCTACATTTTTTTAGCTGTTCCGTTTGTTACAAGCGTCGTATAGTGGTTCGACCAGCTGCATCCGAATTCGAAACGATCTATCGGACGAGTTTACCATTCAAACCGGTGTCCGGCAGGGAGACGTCGCCTCTCCGCTTTTATTTAACGTCATGATCGATGCGATCATGAGGAAATCGTTCGAAGGAAGGCGTGGTGTTCAATACAACAAAAACAACTTTATCACTGATCTGATGTTCGCATCCGATAGCGCCGTATTCGCCGACACCGACGTGGATTGCCTAAACGACATCGGCGATATTGCTAAGTCATACGGCCTAAAGATCAACGCCGAGAAGACCAAGGTATTAACAACGGACGGATCGCCAGCTCATGTCCACCTAAATGAAGTCCAGATTGAGCAAGTGACGAAATTTAAATACCTTGGATCGATCGTGGAAGAAAAGAAGACGTCGTCGTCGGCCGACGTCCACAGCCGCGTTGGCCAGGCGACTGCGGCATTTGCAGCGCTCAGATGGTGCGTTTGGAAGAGAACGAACATTGCAATCAAGACAAAAATTCGTCTTTACCGAACATTGATTCTTCCAATCCTCCTATATGGCTCGGAGACATGGACATTGTTTAAATCCGATGTGAATAGACTTAAAGTATTCCAAATGCAATGCCTGCGGCGAATACTGGGAGTCTTCATCCGCGACCGCATTCGAAACGAGACGATCCGTGAACGGTGTGATCGACAACCACTGATCGACGAACACATTCAAAAACGGCGGCTACGGTGGTTTGGGCACGTCTGCCGAATGGATGGTAAACGGCTTCCCAATAGTTTACTTTGGCGGGAGCGACCGCCTGCCTGGCGCATCCAACGTTCGGCATCAAAGAAAACATGGCTGAAAATTATTGATGGGGACCTCAAGAGGAAGCGACTGACCGCCGATGGGGCGAGAAGAGTTGCAGCCGATCGAGGAAAATGGAAGATTGTCGTGGAAGACGTTCGTGGTCCCGTGGCACCGACAGCAGCGTATTGGCTTCAAGGACATCCTCCTCTCCAAGCGCCGGCTACGGACTAAATAATAATAAAATAATAATTCGCTACTGCTACTTTTATTCAAAAACAAAATGATTATCAATGTATTTAATTTTTATTTGAAGTAAGCATGAAATCTGAGTCTGGTTGATTTATCGACGAGCGTAAGCGTCTCTTTGAAATGTGGAACCTTTAATGACCTCGCTAAAGCGAGCGTGTGCGTCTCTTTGAAGCGTGGCAGAAGTGGTATACCGGTTGTTAGTGATGTTTTGAGGTGTATGGTAACTGGCTGTTTGAGTGTGTATATACTTACAGATTGTACAACACAGTTGAAAGGAGTTTTTTTTAACTTTATATTCAATTGTCTTTAGCTCGTTTGATCTTAAGAACTTGACGTTATTTTTTTATAGTTGTTTTATTTACTGTATGTGACAAATAAAATTGTTGTATATTACAGCCATGTCTTCTACTAACTTGTTGATTGCTCAAGGCATCGAGGCATAAGTGTCTTTGAAGCGTGGCCCCTTGGTGTTAAACGACCGATGCCAGATTTGACATAGCGGGCATGCGTGATGCTTTGACGTGTTTGTGACCTTTGGTGAATGTGTTCATATACAGTTTACAAAAACAGTCGAATTTAGTTTTTCTGGTGCTGTGACCGGGAGCGGGAAAGCGATCGGGAGCGGGAAAGCGATCGGGAGCGGGAAGGCGACCGGGAGCGGTAGACAAGCTGGAAGAGAGAGCGACCGGGAGCGTGAGAGCAAGCGGGGATGGAAACGGGAGCGAGAGAGAAAAACGATCAAAAAACCTCTAAAACCCTGGGCAACGCCGGGTACCACGCTAGTTCTATTATAAAGTGTAAAGTATTTGGATGCAAGCACAGTAGCACTGTAAATTTGATATACATTACCCTACCTTTTTGTAAAATATTTTGGTTGAAAATAACATGTTAAACAATTTTATTAACTTTTTTTGATGAATAGTCTGCTGGATGAATAGACATTAGATGAACAGTCCTTATGATGTACCGTCTTCTTGATGAATAGTCCTTTAATGAATAATCCTTTGATGAATAGTCCCTTGATGAATAGTCCTTGATGAACAGTCCTAGAATCAAAAATTAGGCCGCGGAAGTAATTTTTATGGTTTGTTGGGAGTAGTTAGAAATTAAGTCCCAGAAACGTTCATCATTTTACATATATAATTTATTTTATTTTCCGTCTGCCGATTTTGCCCTTTTTTGTTTCTGTCTGTTTTTTTTTGAAAATAGAGTAGAGATACCTGAAACCGCTTTCAATAAAGTTATTTGACTAAATATTCGGTGTTTTTCTATAGAGAATGTTTAAGAAATAACTTGATAAACATATACATGGTTTTTATTAGATGCTGACAATGCAGAGCTATCGGAGCGAATCTCAATATCTGACAGACACATGGATGTGGTAAATAAAAATTGATCCTGGATTTATTTTGAATTGTTTTTTTAAAAAATCGCGTTAAGTTTTATTTTGCGTGTGTTTAGCTGCTTTCCAAATGGAACCACACTCACTCAATCCAGCTACTTCTTTAAACGTCGTGCTATGGTTTTCTATTGGGTTGTTATAAGTTCGTGTGTTATCATAAGCCTCACTGTTTTTATATCTCATATGGCTGAACAGACTTCAACTATGGCATCAGAGCTTATCCACAAAAGTAAAACTAATCACATTTTTAAAGTTAATTTAATTTTTTATCTGTTTTTCATTACTCTTAAGGTTTGGTCTTTGGTTAACCATAGTGCCTACGCTTTTAAAACATTTAACTATAGGTTTATAAAATAATTATATAAGTAATTGAGATACTTATGAGTATAAAATTCTATAGTATGTTTCTGCAAGTGAGCACACACATGATAATATAAGTGTGCCGCGAGTACACTCAAACAACGTGGCAGTGAAGTAATGGTTCGCACAAACACACGCTGATGCAATATAACCATTTAACTGGCAGAGTTGTTCATGACTCAAAATCGGGCAGTAAGTTGCAAAAATAATGGATTTTTTTACGTTACGGTTGTGCCAACAGCCAGCACCATTGGATTCGTGCAAAGGCAGGTGCCCTGGTAACCGGTGCAGCTCATTGTTTAAATTGTGCATAGAGGTTTCAAAATTATTTCAAAAACGGTGTTATATTTCTAACACCCTTATTCACTTGAGTAATAAATTCTTTTTGAACCAGGAATAAGCTATAACTTCTAAGTTTCACATTCTCATTTTTTGTTATTTGTTTTCAAATAAATATTTTATACTTTTTTTATTTTTTAGTTTTTAGAGTCGCAAAACATTTTGAAGGTTTGTCGGTAACTTTTTTAAATATTTTATTCTTGGAAAAAAATATTAACGCTAACTAATCATACAAACAGATTGTCCAGTTGGCTCAGTAATGTTTTGTCCAATAAATAAATATTGCATTAAAAGTCAAGAACGATGTGATCGGTTTCAAGATTGTCCTGATGATAGAGATGAGAGCAATTGCAGTAAAACAATTTTCTGATTTTTGCCTAAACACAGTTTTATTCAAATTTGTGTATGCCAGTGTATCTGTTGGTATCAGTTTTTATTAACTGCTAGTCATTTTTTTGTTTTTTTTGGCTATGAACAAATTATATAACTAAAATTTATCATTTTTTCTAGCAAGTAAGCAAAAGATTTGCAATATAATAATGCAAAAACACAACAAATGCATACATTTTCTAGGAAACTAAATTTATTTTTGGTTTTTATGGATTTTTTTTTATAAATGCATCTTTTCCGATATTCATATAATGCTATTTTGTTAAACGTATATTCCAGCATGTCACCATAATGAGTTCGGGTGCAAAAATGGACGCTGTATTACTGATAAGTTTTTATGCGATGGTGTTCAGGATTGTCCTTTGGGTGATGATGAAAGTAAAACCATATGTGGTAATTTAAGTTTCTATAGCTATATTTAGAGTTGATAACTGTTACCAGAAATTTTGCAAAATTTTAAATTTAACTTTTTTGGAAAGATATTTCACGCTACATCTCTTAACTAATTTTAGCTAGTTTCAAATAAATAATAACAAGTACGAACAACTTAAAAAGTCAATACTGAACTACAATATATGAATAGATTTTTTAAAGTTGACAAAAGTATTTTTTTAATAATTTAACCTTCAATAGGGTCTTGTCCAGAAAAAACCGACATTCGCTGTGTGGGATCAAACATAAAATATTTAAAATGTATACCAATTGACGATAAATGTAATGGAAAAGATGATTGTCCGAATGGGGATGATGAACGTGATTGTGGTTAGAATTTTAAATATATTTATTTTTTATTAATTTCCCATTATTGAAGTTCATAACAAAAATTAGCAGAGAAAATTGGAAAAATGGAATCATCGTTAATTATTATTACATGAATATCAATTGACCAGTTTCAATTACAGTTATTGAAACACATAGTTTGATTTAGTGCGTATTATCTTCTAATAACTTAAGACCATTTTATAAAGAACCCAGATACGGTTGTCAATATTATTACTATTAGTGTCACAAGTAGGATCTGAAAATAAATAGTTTTACCGTTACTGGAAAAACTTACTTTTGCTGAGTTGAGGCGGGAGCAAAGAAAACGGGGGTTGAATGCTAAGAAAAGTAAGCCCGAGCTAGTGGACCACTTCCAGAGGACATTGGAAGACAAAGGGTTGGATCCAGAAGAATACGAATTTGATACAAATAAAAAATTACCAAACTTGATAGCCGAAATAACAAGAGAAATAAAGCGTGATGATTACACTTGTGATGCGACGTTTGGACAAGTTTTTTAATTTTTGCATGGCAGGCCGGATTTGTTAAGTATTCATAAGTTCTAAGATATTGGGGATACGTTGTCCTTGGAGTTAAACGTTTAAAAAATGGAAGGATCTCCAAGTGATGCTTAATGATCGTTATGCCCATGTATGTGATACTGCCACGGATGAGTCAACTGATGAGGTTGCTACCCCGGATGTTGCGGGGTAGGTAGTAAAGGTTTGTTGGAATGGTGATGATAAAATGTAGAAGTTTAGGTATTGAAACGAATGTTTTATTTAAAAGCGCTTTGACCAAGAATTTGTGTTTCAGTGGAGGCTCGCAGAAATGGAGCTAAAAGTTAAAAAATTTGGAAGGTTTTGCATTAACAATAATCCTGTGTTTAAAAATTTGGAAAGCGGTAGAAGGTCTGAAACTGACTGTGACGTAGAAGTGCAGGTTCGGTTGCGTGGAACCTTTGGTGACCTAGTGGGGGTCTGCTGTGATCGAAAGTCCTGTATGAAGAAATTGTTATGTAATGATTTAGCGTGGTATTCAAGCCTACAACGAGGAATCGGACGATCACAAAAGCTCCAGCAAAATTGGAAGAAACTGCGTCGAACAATCAAAAGAATTGACCATGTCGTTACTGAATTGCGGTCAAGGCCGCGAATGAAAATGAGGCTCCCTGTATTCATCACTCTGTCAAATAATTTGGAGGTGACAAAGCTGTTCGGGACAAACAAGATTAAAGATGGGGTAGTGATATATTTTTGTCAGTGCTTTATTTGTAGATTACCCGTTGGTCAACTTTGCAAAAAAAAATTATTCTTACATAGAAAAAGACATATATAAAGGCTTAATTTCATTATCTTTAAATAAATTACAAAACCATTCCAAAAAAACCCCGTATACAATTGGCGATATCGTGGCAATATATATATATATATATATATATATATATATATATATATATATATATATATATATATATATATATATATATATATATATATATATATATATATATATATATATATATATATATATATATATATATATATATATATATTCTTTTAAACAGGCTCTATTAAACACAATTGACCACTTAACATTAGTCATCTTTCTTAGCAAGTTTTTAAAGCCCTTTTCATCCATTTGAAACGACAAGACATATATTGAAGAATTTATTGGATAAAATAGTTAAATGATAAAACGATCAGAGTTAACTGACCAAATTCAGCTATACAAAAAGCCATCTTCAGAACACTATGTTAAACAATAAATTAAATATTAAATATTATAAAAGTTGAAAGGGAAGAGTTAAAAATCAGAAATACTTAGGCTTAGACGGAGACATTTAATTAGAGCTAGACTGAATCAGTTTTCAGTTAATAAATTATTACGGCTATTGATAGATGGAACACATTGAAATTTAGGTTAAAAAAAACAGAAGGAAAAAAAGCGACCACATTAAATGAGTTACAAAGAACGAAACTCACTTTGAAATTAAATAGATATATAAATATATATATCTATTTAATATCAAAGTATATATATATATATATATATATATATATATATATATATATATATATATATATATATATATATATATATATATATATATATATATATATATATATATATATATATATATATGAGTAATATACTTTGGCAAAATCCCCTCTCGTAAACACACTCCGTTAAAAACAAACGACCACTTTGCATTAATGACTTTTTTAATAAACTGTTCAAAATGTTTAATTTTACGACGTAAACTAGAGTCCATTTTAAAAATTTATATAATACAAATAATAATAATTAGGACTGACTGGCCAGTTTCGACTACAGTCATCTTCAGAGTCCGTAACCTAAAATGTCGTATTACGTAAACAGCTAAAGAATATATAGTAAACATCAACATAGAAATAGTGTTGTGCCTATATTAAATAAATATTTAAATTAAAGTATTTAAAACCAGAGTATGACGATATAAGTAAATTACGAGAGCTTATAAAATTGATAAATGAAAAGAAGTATAAAAATAAATTAAATAATAATTATTATTAATAAAATAAAATAAATAAATATAAATAGATAGGACGAATTGAATGAAGTCTATAATACTAATAATAGAAATTAAAACACTTAAAATTATTAGAAGATTAATGAAATTAAACTATAGGTATCTAGTGACAGTATATTGAAATAAAAAAGTATGAAATAGAATAATAAAAGGTGAAAAATTTAAATAAAACCATGTGATGAATTAAAATAAAAGTAAACTTATATGAAAAATTAAAATAAACGCATGACTGTGCAAATGGGATACATATAGATGATTCAATTAACGCCGACGTCTTGTAGTTATATTTGAAGACTCAAACAAATGTTGAAATGACACCGCTGGAGCCTGAGCCTCAGGTGGAGGCTCAGGTGGAGGTTCAGGTGGAGGCTCAGGTGGAGGTTCAGGTGGAGGTTCAGGTGGAGGCTCAGATGGAGGCTCAGGTGGAGGCTCATGTAGGATAGGCGTGGGTAGTTGCACGATGGGAGCTGGTTGAAGAGATGAGTTGGAAAGGTAGTTAACCTCATCACTTAGTAGACCACGGGGAGATATACCGAGACGATCGCCAACATCTATGACAGGAGTCAAATAAACCGATCCACAGGAAGTGTTTACCTCATTAGTTTTGTCAGGCTGTACCAAACCAGAAGCAACGGCCGAATAAGGGGGTCGACTAGTACCGTGACCACAGATTAATAAAGGACCAGAGCTCGTAGCTTTGTTACCACCCAGCATAGCGCCTACCGTCTGAGACCGAAGCACATTATCATCAGCAAAATCATTAAAGTCAAGATTGAACAGTCGTAAAGTTCTATCAAAGTGTGTATCCTGAGTATTTATTGCTGGTCGATATTCTTGTATAAGTAAAGCCTCTGCTATTTTTAATCGACGTGGATCTGAAACACGGTAGAGAATGGTTGTATCATTATCAAGAATCTCGCGAGTAAGAGACGTTTGATGAAGAGATCGAAAATGAGATTTAATGTTGCCACCTTGCACGTGCATCGTCAACCGTCGAGCCAATGTCGTACGAGTATGCCCGATATACGACTGATGTAGACCGTCATGTTTATTGCATTTGAATTCGTAAACAACATTAGTCTCTTTCAATGTACCTGATTTAAAGAGATTATTTCGCATTATCATTTGGTGGGCTGTTTTTGATTTATAATAAATTGTAAATAGAAGTCGTTGAGTATTTGGCAAAACAACTCTAACATTAGTGTTAATAATGTCACGAATTATTTTCTCTTCAACTCTATAAGCACTGTGCATCTGAGATCTGTAATATAACCGAATGACCTTGCTTTCTTTTTCATTTTTTAAGACAGGTAATGGTCGTTTACAGTTATCAAATTTAGTCTTGACAAATTTATTAATGGCATCATCAATTTCAGAGTTGGCAAAATTATTATTGATAAGTGTTGTCCGAATTTTATTTACTTCAACATCAAATCCACACCAGTCCTCGGCCACTCGATAAGCTCGATGTAAATATCCATAAATTACACTTCTTCTGTAACGATCTGGACAGTAACTTGCACCGCTCAGAGTTTCTCCAGTAGAAGAAGGCTTGGAATAAACAGATAATGCAACACGATCAATTGTTCAATTAATGTGTCAAGAAATGGTAGTTGTTTATCCAAGTTGCTCAACTCATATGTAAATTGTAAAACGGAATTCTTTTGAAGACAATTCCGTAAACTGTGCATCTGAGTAATATCCTCACATAAAACGAAGATATCATCAACGTAACGTCCATATATCAATGGTCGAACAGAGTCATCAACAAACACTCGGCTCTCAACAAGAGCCATATAAAATTCCGCAAAGATGGGGCCTAAGGATGAGCCCATGGCCACGCCATCGACCTGTAAGTATAATTTTCCCTTATAATCTGTAAATGGTACGTCAGTTGTGCAGATTCTGAGAAGATCTAACATTATTTTCTCAGGAACCGGAAAGGGAGGTAGAGTAGCGTGATGATACAAGCATTCCAGTATAAATTGAATAGTTTCACCAACCGGAACATTAGTGAAGAGGCTCACGACGTCAATAGAAGCAATAACACCTTTATACGACGATGAACCCCGTATCAAATCAACAAAATCAGATGTCGATGATAAAGAGTATTTATTTGGGCAATATTGTCTAATCATATTATTAATAGACTTCGCAAGTTGATATATGGGTGTGGGGCACTGTGAGATGATTGGTCTCAGTGGTTGGCCTTCTTTATGTATTTTGACATTTCCATATATATACCCCGGAGCATATTCACCAACTATATGTGTTAACTGGTTATCTGGAAGAAGGTAAGGATTAGCAAGAATTATCAAGGAATTGGCTTTCTTTTTTATGTCATCAATAGGATTACAACTTATGTGCTTGAACTTCATTTCGTCTGATAAGATGTTATCGATTTTTCTAAAATAAACATCCCGATCTAGGATGACGTATGAGCTGCATTTATCTGCTCTACGTACAATAATGTGATCATTGTTCTTTAATGATCGAGAAGCCATAATCAATCGCTTAGGTAGATATTGTTGACGATCGCCCCTATGTACATATCCCTCGCGATGTAGTAAAGGCTTCAATTTTGTAGTGCAATTTATTTGACCCAATCTGGTTAGCGAAATAATATTTTGATATAAAACTTCAAGTTCAATTCGTTTAACCAACTTGCTATAAGTAAGTTTAACATGGCATCTGTATCCCAGTTGTAAAAAATCATGTTCATCACTGTTCAAAGTATAAGTCGACAAGTTAATATAACGTGGAAAATCTTTCTTTAAAAGTATTTCAGAACCATATAAGGCTGATAACTTTTTAATTATAGTAGTCTTTTTCTTTTTATCAAAATTCTCTGCAAATCGCATTATGGTCGTTTCAATTTGATGACGCATAGCGTTAGATAATGAGGAGCAAAATTCTTGAAACTCAACATTGTACTTTGCATCATCATGCGAAAACTTAATTCCAGACGATTTCCATTCACGATATAAGATAGAATATTACTTCGCAGGTATTTTATTATTTCTCAATAGAAATTCGTCAACAAAAGGAAAAGTACCAGATAACTCGTCTGTTTGTAATGCCACTTTGGAGCGAAATTTATTATGAGTAATATACTTTGGCAAAATCCCCTCTCGTAAACACACTCCGTTAAAAACAAACGACCACTTTGCATTAATGACTTTTTTAATAAACTGTTCAAAATGTTTAATTTTACGACGTAAACTAGAGTCCATTTTAAAAATTTATATAATACAAATAATAATAATTAGGACTGACTGGCCAGTTTCGACTACAGTCATCTTCAGAGTCCGTAACCTAAAATGTCGTATTACGTAAACAGCTAAAGAATATATAGTAAACATCAACATAGAAATAGTGTTGTGCCTATATTAAATAAATATTTAAATTAAAGTATTTAAAACCAGAGTATGACGATATAAGTAAATTACGAGAGCTTATAAAATTGATAAATGAAAAGAAGTATAAAAATAAATTAAATAATAATTATTATTAATAAAATAAAATAAATAAATATAAATAGATAGGACGAATTGAATGAAGTCTATAATACTAATAATAGAAATTAAAACACTTAAAATTATTAGAAGATTAATGAAATTAAACTATAGGTATCTAGTGACAGTATATTGAAATAAAAAAGTATGAAATAGAATAATAAAAGGTGAAAAATTTAAATAAAACCATGTGATGAATTAAAATAAAAGTAAACTTATATGAAAAATTAAACATTTTTAACTATATATTAACTATATATATATATATATATATATATATATATATATATATATATATATATATATATATATATATATATATATATATATATATATATATATATATATATATATATATATATATATATATATATATATATATATATAAATATATTGAAATTTAGGATAAAAAAAACAGTAGGAAAAAAAGCGACCACATTAAATGAGTTACAAAGAGCGAAACTCACTTTGAAATTAAATAGATATATAAATATATATATCTATTTAATATCAAAGTATATATATATATATATATATATATATATATATACATATATTCTTTTTTAAAAGTCACCGCATACTTACACGATACAAGTTTTTGAAGACTTCATTCAACACTACGAAAATTCTTTCGCACACTTTCAACCGAAAACAGTTCACTATTCATCATTTTATTTAATTTTCCGACGCGTTTCGGAGTACCTTTACTCCATTTTCAAGGCTCATTGTAAACAAAATCCGCAAAGAACTTAAAGTCATATAATGAAAAGAAAATATGCTCAGAACTAAAAGTCACATAAAATATTCTTCCCACTCTATACATACCCATTTCTAACCATAATACCTTGTTTTTACACATTACGAAATATGATCTACAATCAACTCAAAACAAGTCAGCGAAACAGGACCACAAACATCAAACAACCAATGCTCATTCATACATTCAATCATCTGTAGGTCTATTTTTTTCTTCGTCTTTCAGTGATATTAATATTGTCCACTAAGTGAATAAACCGTAGTTGCGGATCGGTCTCTTCATCAGCTCTGTCGACAGCTATCTTTACTTCTTCTATTTCTTCTGAAGCCGTGAGTTCAACTGTGACTACTGTAAGAATGGACTCGTCAACTTTCTCTGCTACAACGTCCTGTGAAAGAGGATTCTCTTCTTGTAACATCCGGAAAACATCGATACGATTGTCATCAACTAGTTTATTTGTTGTATTCATTTCTTTGCCACGATTCTTCCTTGTCCCTAATTCGTACAAAGTAAGGACGTGCGGAAATTTATCAAACTGCTTGTTGATTTCGGGCTTCCGTTGTAAGATTAGTAGAGCCTCTTTGATTCTCAACTGCCTGACATCTTTCTCTTTAGTAATAACACGTACATTGTCAACGAGAATATCACGTTTCAAAGCGCGGCCGTGAGTCATATTAAAATGTTGCAAGATACTACCGTTTTGCAAATGCATGGTAAGGCGTCTCGATAAAGTAGTCATTGTGGATCCGATGTATTTATCCACCTTACAATGTGGAATTGGACATTGAAATTCTTACACCAGATGAGTTGACTGCAATTTGTTTTTAGTTGGAGAGCAATTTTTTCAGATTACTAAGTTTTGGGTTTTTTATTTCTGTAGTAAATATGTATATTAACTGGAACATTTGTTGTGGAAGTGACTTTGGCGGCCAATATATTTTTGAGAACTTTCTCATCAACTTTGTAGCGTGTATATTATATATATATATATATATATATATATATATATATATATATATATATATATATATATATATATATATATATATATATATATATATATATATATATATATATATATATATATAATGACGGATTTTGTTTTAAATTGCATTATTTATTATTTTTTAATTGCGCCCTCTTGTTTATCTTCAGTGTACAACTGCGAAATAACTGTTAATATTTAATAAAAATATTTATCTTATCTAAATTATATAAAAAAAATTAATTTATATAATTATTTACTATTATTATATAAAAATTAATTTGCCATAGTCACGCAAAAACGTCTTACACAGACGTAGGGTATGATTATTACATGAAATGAAATAGAAGGTGGGAGATGCTGTTGACTGCCAATATTTTTGAGAAAAATGTTTCAACTGTTTTAATGGATATTTAAATGAGCCAACTTCAAAGGATTACAAGCCTGATAGGCAGTCATTTAAAGTTTGCCAAATATAGTTTTAGTGACCAAGCAGCTTTTTACGCAATTTGTTGTCATGTTATTAACAGTCTTCTTCGGTAACAGCTGCAGAGTTTGTCTTGCTCGATGTTCCTCTGATAAAGTCATCGCAAAAACTGCTGTAGAAATATCCAAAAACAAGAAGTCTGTAATTGTGGTGGCAAATGATACGGATGTCTTACCATTTTGACTTTTTAATGGCTGTTTTTATACATTGTGAAGTTGGCTAAAACTAGTCTCAGTGCAAATCACTGTTTTCAGTTTGTGAAATTTGCAAAAATCTGGAACAATTCAGCTATTATTAGTACATGCCATAAAATGCTTTCACACAACATCGTCAATAATTAATCACGGCAAACGTTTGACACAAAACATGGAAGCACACCCGTTTACTGACATTCTATGTTGCCAAAAAAAATCACGCGATAAAGTTGCGAATGCCTGTATGAAGCTCTAGACTTTAATTTATAGCGGAAATTTTAACAACAGCTTGAGGAAGACTCCTATGAAACTCTGGATCTTGTTTCTGAACATTTCCTTATAGAAAATAACATTGAATTAAAAATGCAAGTGTTGTCTCGATTATCAGTGTGTTTATAATGTTATGGAACCGCCATCTGTTTTGTTATCAGCAATTTTATCCCGCATCATCATTTCTTTCTATTATTCAACAATAAAAATATAGTATCCGATTGTGTTTGTTTAAAAACTGCAATAAATGAAATTACTAGTGTTTGTAATGTTTTCAAGCCGCCATCTTTTTCTTCCTTTCGCCATCTTGGTTTTTTGTGCAAAGGTTACAGACACAATGCTCAATTGTTTTGTTCTGATGTTCTGAATGCTTCTAATGTTATGGAACCGCAATCTCTTTTTTTATCCGCCATCTGGTTGGTATTAGCCATTTTATTGTTATCCGCCATCTTGTTGTTATACGCCATCTTGTTTTTATCTGCCATTTTTTATCCGGCATTTTGTTATTATTCAACAATAAAAGATTAATACCCATTTATTCATGTTTAAAAAACAACCATAAGTAAAATTATTATTAGTAATCTTTGTGTTTGTAATGTTATCGAGTCGCCATTTGTTCCATCCACCAACTTGGTTTTTTAGTAGGGATGGACCGTGCAGCAAATTTGGTGCCAATGCCGAGCACCGAGTTTTTTGGGTCATTTTTCACCGAGTCCGAGTTTAAGTTTATTTAAAATAATAAAAAGGGGAGACTAGTACTGAATGCACCGCGTACTGAATGAATCATTGGTTTTAAAATTTCAATTTTCATCTTTTTACACCTAAAGTTTAACTATTGCTTGCTTTTAGACAGATGTACATGCTTTTACCACCACTAGTTGAATGTAGCATACCATGTCGTCTAATTGTGCAAGACGAATTGCTGGTCTGACAAAAACGCCTTTCTTTGCCCATTGATATTCCAATCTGTAAGCATGGATTTTAGATGATTCGAAATCAATTCTCCAGTGTGTCTACCTTCCAATGGCTGAAGTTGTAGAAGAACGGATATCCTATGCCAATCGGTGTCTATCCAGTGCCCAGTCACACTGAGGAAAACATCTCAATTGTTTTTGCTTGTCCAGACATCGTTGGTGAGCTTATGTAACTTGCATCATCGACCATGACTTGAAACGATTCCATAAACGAGAAAACATGTCCGAAACTAAGGTGCGCGAGAAATGTTTCCTGGATGGCAACGAATATCGAGGTTCGAGTTCATGCATTAAACTATTAAATCCAGCATCTTCACCTACTTGAAAAAACAGCATATCGACGCTAATCATCTCCACAATTTTATTAGTGATTTCAAAATGCCGCGGATAATTAACTTAAAACAATTTAACTTTTTACACAAAAACTCCAAGGTGTGTTGTTTTTGTTAGAACTTAGTCACATTTGCTTCTTCTTTGCGTTATCGTTTCTTAATTTGCTCTTGCCCTGCTCCATATTCTTTGAATTGCACTGGATGCTTTGTCAGCAGATGAGTTATCATTGACGTTGTGCCGTATGTTCGTGCATTTTTTCCACCACGCGTTATTTTGTCATGACATATCAAAGAGTTTGCCTTGCCTTTGTCTATGGCATACACAATATAAAAGTTCCAAATTTTACTCAATTTCTGAGACATTTTTAGTGTAAACTTTGGTGTAAAGTTTGAAGTTGCTATAGGGGGACAATCATTTATTATGTCAACGAAATAGGGGAGGGCGGGGGTTTGAAGAAATTTGACAATTGTTGACTTGGGGGAGGAGGGAGTTTAAGATAAACTGACGTCAACAATTTATGTTTTACAAGAGTTATTAAATCAAAAAATAGGAAAAGTAATAAATGCATTGTATGCCAGTCAGTCAATCAGAATCTAACTACCCCCAAAAACATTCAAAACACGGCACAGTTTACGACAATTGTAAACTGTGTCGTATTTTGATTTCTAATTAAATTGAAGCAAATAAAACTAATTGACCTAAAATTGTAAAGTAAAACCGTAAGATCCCACACGTATAAACTATTGTATTCAGTCTTTTAAGTTTGACAACATGCTACCTCGATCGGCAAAGACATTCAAAATTGCTCCATATGATCTGTACTGTCTTTCCAGTCAGTTGTCGTTGTTTGAACGGACCTGCAAAATTTGTTACCTCTATGTTGCTTCACAAGTCATGTTGAAGAAGCATGTTCAACAGCATTGACGATGCAAATGTGATCTTGGGGCTAGGTAATTACCACATGCTCCTCAACCGCAAAGAATTCGACCAAAGCGAGTGGCTGCCAAAAGACAACTAATGGCAATTATTGCGCATGGAGAGATGTTAAGCGCAGATTGGTTAGATGAAGATGATGTTGGCTTGTCTTGTGTATCGATTCTACAGAAATTGATCAAACAACCATTATGCCCATTTTAACAATTGAGGAACATTTGAATTCCCCATGGGAAAATGTTAGAAGCTAGAATATAAATTCGCAATTTGGTCAGGAAATTCAAGTGTTGATAGTCAATTTGAAATCAGTTAAGCAAGACTAAAAACTGTATTAAAAACTTATTTGTAGAACTTCTAATATCTACATACGTACAATTCTATTTTTAGCATAGAAGCCAGTCGTATAAGATATTGTTAGATATTTTGTTGTTTTTTTGGAAGGGGGGTAAAATTTGTTTGACATAATTTTTTTAGGGGGTGACTGAAAGTTTGACAGTTTTTGACAAGGGAGAGAAATCGATTGGAAAAAATTTAATTAAATAATTATTTGTGATATTTTTGTCGAACTATTTATTGTCTATGCTAATATGCTGGTTGTTTAGTTGTTTATGTAACAGAATGTGGCCTACACAATCGATTATAAGAAAGTGTGTTTTAAAAAAACTTTGTTTTTATTTTCAGTTGTTTGTAAAATTAATTAAAATAACAATAACAGTAACAATAACAATAACAGTAACAACAGAAAGGATTGACCTGGGTTCCGTTCGTATTCTCGATGGGCCTCGTTTTCTAATGCGGGGGATAGTTAAAATAACTTTTATCATGATTCCTTTAACTGTCATATTATCAGAGCTAAGTAAAATTTGTTTTTACACACTTTTAATTAACTTGACTTTTCTGTCTGTCTGTCTGTCTGTCGTCAAATTTTGCAATCAATTTTAAACTAACATTGTATCACAATATTGGTAATAAATACGATGTTACTTGATAGGAAAAACTTTATAAAGATTATATATATATATATATATATTAGAGCTGCGAATTAATCGCGAGTAATTCCGTTAATTGACGCTTCAAAATTAGCGCGTTTTAAAAAAATTAACGCCGTTAAATATTTTAACGACTAATCTAACTTTTGCACCAAAATATAATATTAATATCTATTTTTTTGTTAATGAATGCTTTTATTTAACTTCACTCGTTTTTCTGTTTGTTTGTTTATTTGTCTGTGTGTTTGTTTCTCCGTAGTGATCAAATCTTAGAAACAAAAATTCACCCACTTTTTGACCACCTAGAGCTCTACAACTTTCAAGAAAGATTTGTTCTGGATGACAACACATGAATTAAATGTTTCAGACATGAATTAGGCCTTAAATCAATTAAATTAATTAAATCAAGTTAATCAAGTTGTTTATGTTTAAGTCGGCAGAGGTTCAAAATAGATAAACAGTACGGATGTTTATTTATAAGTCGCCATAGGTCCAACATACAAGATTAAGCGTAATGGTTGTTTTAGATTCAAAAGTTTTAGTTCGTTGACTCGGATAAACAGGCAAACAAAAGCCATTTTTTATCTTTACTTGTTCGACGTTTTTTTATCCATTTTCTTGTACCTCTCTTGAGAAAAAGAGAGAGAGACAAGTAAATTAAAAACGAATTTTTAAAACCAATGCTCTTATATGTAATTAAAACACAAATTTTGCAATCAATTTTTTCTTATATTACTCTTTTATTTTATGTTAAAGTCGAAATATCTTAATTATATCGAAATATCGAAATTAATTAAAATTATCTAAATAATTGACTTATTGTAAAACTAATAATTGAATATTGCATTGTCTTCTATTTTGAGCATGTATGCAAAATTTGAAAATATCTATCATCAGGAAGTGACTCAAAAATTGATTGCAAGATTTGAAACAGACAGAGAAACAAACAGACAGACAGAGAAACAGAGACGACGAGTTAATAAAAGCATTGGTAATAATAATAAAAATATCATCAAAAAGCATCGAATTTAAATATCTCAACTATTTTCATGAAAATTTCGTACACGATTGAGAATCGCGGTCAGTGAGTGTGGTTCGTGTTAACTTGGTAAAATAGTCTGCCAGTCGGTTAGCGTTTTGTGGTCAAGAAAACCCTCAAGAAAACCCTCAAGAAAACCCTCAAGAAAACCCTCAAGAAACCCCTCGATAAAATCCTCAAGAAAATTAACTAAATTAATTGACTTATTGTAAAACTAATAATTGAATATTGCATTGTCTTCTATCTTGAGCATGTATGCAAAATTTGAAAAAAATCTATCATCAGGAAGTGACTCAAAAATTGATTGCAAGATTTGAAACAGACAGAGAAACAGACAGACAGAGAAACAGAGCCGACGAGTTAATAAAAGCATTGGTAAAAAAGAGAGGGAGAAGAAGAGTACTGTGTTTGGAACAGAAATTGTATCTAAACATATTGCGTTAAATTCACGATTAAAATATTTATTCGTTTGCGATTAAACGATTAAAACTTGTAATCGATTCACAGCTCTAATATATATATATATATATATATATATATATATATATATATATATATATATATATATATATGTATATATATATATATATATATATACGACTCTACTAGGAATCGAACCCACGTGTCTACGGCAACACCGCCTCGCCTAAATGCATATATATATATATATATATATATATATATATATATATATATATATATATATATATATATATATATATATATATATATATATATATATATATATATATATATATATATATATATATATATATATATATATATATATATATATATATATATATAAAATTAAAACTTTACTGGTGAATAATAATTTTACAAACTCTGAAATAGATATATATATAACGGCTCTGATGATGGCAAAAAATTGCCGAAATAGATCTATAAACCTATAAGATTATGGAGTTTGTGTTTGGTAATAAATTATTTTTAAATCGATTTAGAGTATTGGAAAAAATTAAAAATAAAATCGATTCAGCCAAGTGCGCCACTTTTTTCAATCGAGTTTGCCTAAAAGAACATATAGCGCCGAAGTATTCAAAAACTACTACTTGCTCGATTTCGGCTACAAATCGAAATGCAAAAGTTGAAGATCTTCTACAATCTCAGATTGTGCAGAAAGAACAAGAACTTAAAGAATTACAGGCATGGTACGCAGAAGAAATGTCTACAACCACAGAAGACAACTTTGGTACAGACGTCCATAAATTCCTCCAACTTGTCAACGAACACTTTACGAAATCAGAACGTTTGAAGGAAGTTAAAATTGTTAAAAAACTTTCTCGATTGTATGGAGGTCTGTTACTATTTAAACAAAATTGTACTACATACGTTAATTTGTCCGATTATAAATTGTCTGACGATGAATGTGACTTTTTAATGCTCGGTTATAATTATCATTTACGTAAACCTTATGATCAACTACACAAACAAACCGAACTTGAAATATTGTACGTCATTTTAAATCGTGACAATTATTTTTCCAAACTCAATATAATTCTCTCTGACAGCTCTAAATTTCAAAAAGTGAAAGCTGATCCTACTGTTAAGATCAGATCTAAACTAAATAAGATCATTGCGACTATAATCATTGCGACTATCATTGCGATTATAAATTGTCTGACGATGAATGTGACTTTTTAATGCTCGGTTATAATTATCATTTACGTAAACCTTATGATCAACTACACAAACAAACCGAACTTGAAATATTGTACGTCATTTTAAATCGTGACAATTATTTTTCCAAACTCAATACAATTCTCTCTGACAGCTCTAAATTTTAAAAAGTGAAAGCTGATCCTACTGTTAAGATCAGATCTAAACTAAATAAGATCATTGCGACTATAATCATTGCGACTATCATTGCGATTATAAATTGTCTGACGATGAATGTGACTTTTTAATGCTCGGTTATAATTATCATTTACGTAAACCTTATGATCAACTACACAAACAAACCGAACTTGAAATATTGTACGTCATTTTAAATCGTGACAATTATTTTTCCAAACTCAATACAATTCTCTCTGACAGCTCTAAATTTCAAAAAGTGAAAGCTGATCCTACTGTTAAGATCAGATCTAAACTAAATAAGATCATTGCGACTCTTATTAAAAAGAAGATAACAATTTTTTTCTAAAATAATAGGTGACTATAAACCTGGTTATATTTATGGTAATGTTAAAATACATAAGAAAGATAACTCATTAAGACCTATTATTTCACAATGTCCTGCTGTTACTTATAATGTTGCTAAAGAAATTAATAAAATTATTTCTCCTTATTGTCCTTCTCAATATAGTCTTAAATCTTCTTATGATTTTGTTGATCTTATTCATAGTAATGGAAGTTCTAATATAATTGCGTCTTTAGATGTTGAAAGTTTGTTTACCAACGTACCTGTCATAGACACTATAAATATAATTTGTAAGTGTGTTTATTCACATCCTAGTATTCAACCTCCTCAAATCAGCCCTGAAGTCTTGAAAGAATTACTTTATATATGTACAACGCAATCTCCTTTTTTATCACCTAATGGAGACTTATATGTACAAATTGACGGTGTAGCTATGGGGTCCCCGTTGGGCCCGACTTTCGCTAATTTTTATATGGGTGATCTTGAAGCACGTGTATTTGAAAATCACACCAAACCTTTTCTGTATTGCCGTTATGTTGACGATATATTTGTTTCAGTTGATAACTTAGAAGAACTATTTAAACTGAGAGATGCATTTGTAAAAAATAATAATTAATAATAATAATAAATGTTTTAACTCATCTACAACTTCTATTAAAAATATGCATGTTAATAGTGCCAATGTTTCTTCCATATATATAGAATAGATATATCGGCCCGCCTGTTGTTTAGGAAGACTTTTAGCGAGGGAGCCTAGTAGACCGGAGATCCGAAATGAAGAACTGAGAGTTACAACGTATAGTAACTTAATCAAGTATTTTTTTAATAGAAAAAAAAAGAATTTTTTATGTACAAAATAAATTTTTAACTTTATAAAAATTAACAATTTTTTTTTTATAAAAATTTCAGTTGACATTGAATTTTATTTGCTTAGTCTCTAGTTCGATGGTCTATTTATGTCTATTTAACGCCGCCTGTGTTATCGGTATATTAGAAATGTATATTTTTTATGTCGGATATCGCGTTAAATTAAAATAAAGCTCATATCAACTACTTTTAGCTATAAGAAATCGACGTTTCTGTTTTTTACAAACCGGAGTTTAGTCTCCGCTGTCGTACCAAAAATAGATTAATACAAATAATGAATATTCATGGATCCAAAAGACTCTAAATCGTTTTTTCGGAGGCCATCTTGACATCTCGCTCAAAACCTGCTCATCTCCGATATATCTATTCTATATATATGGTTTCTTCAGGTATTTCTTCGTTGAATGAATGTTTTGTACCAGACGTTTGTGTTTCAAAGGTTATAGATGATGTATGTGATTCTTCTTCCAGTCACGTCCTTGAAGTTGACTGTAATTCCGTTGTTAAAGGCTTTACTAACTGATTTTAATTATTTAGTTATTACTGTTATTATTATAATTATTTTAATTTAAATATTTTTATGTTGTTACATTTGTATATAATGAATTTAAATTTTATTTAAATTGTATTTTAATTCCTTTCAATTAGTTGTATCTTTTACCATTTAGTCACTGCATTTTATTTTAAAAAGTTAAACGGCTCTGATGATGGCAAAAAATTGCCGAAATAGATCTATAAGCCTATAAGATTATGGAGTTTGTGTTTAGTAATAAATTATTTTTAAACCGATTTAGAGTATTGGAAAAAATTAAAAATAAAATCGATTCAGCCAAGTGCGCCAATTTTTTCAATCGAGTTTGCCTAAAAGAACATATAGCGCCGAAGTATTCATAAAAAAATTATATATATATATATATATATATATATATATATATATATATATATATATATATATATATATATATATATATATATATATATATATATATATATATATATATTGGGATCGACTGGACAAAATTTAATTAAATAATTATTTGTGATATTTTCGTTGAACTATTTATTGTCTATGCTAATATGCTCGTTGTTAATGTAGTAAAAATAAAGAAGAGTTTAAAAAAAAACTTTGTTTTTGCTTCACTTGTTTAGTAAACACTGAGCCATATACCTTGCGCCAATGCAAAAGGTGAGCTTAAAAATAAGGTGCGGTGTTAAAAAAATCGCTGCATCAATCCAATTGATCCAAACGCATTAAAGTTAAACAGCGTTGTTTAACTCAGCATGATTTAATTTATTTGAGCGACTCACGCAAGTTGAAACAATCCCTTTTGAACTGAGTTTTTTGTAATTATTTCGGTTAACAGTTCGATTTGGAAAAGCAAATGAATTGTTTTTAACCCATAATGGTGTGAAAGATTTCAATGTTTGCGGAGAATATTTCGATTATAATTGGAGTGAACTTTTCTGTATAACAGCTGGACACCAGTACGTAGTATTGTTTGACATTTATTCTTTGCAAAACATTTGACGTGTACACTCATTTGAAGTGTTAAACTTAGGTCATCTTTAGCAACATGGACGTCTAAAAAAATCACAAGCAAACTCCTCAAAATCCTTTCGGTTACTAAAAATAAACGTTTGAGAATAAAATCTGAAAAAATTGAGTAAGTCGACCCTTCATTTATTATTGTTCTTTAATGATGTTCGTAATGCTTGAATATATTTTTAAAATTTAATAAATTATTCAAACGTATTGGACTGTTTTTCAAACTTTACTAATAAATCTACTTAATCTTTCTTAAACAAAATTATTTAGAAAAATCTTTGACAATTCCAATGATTTTTTAGAGAATTGCAGGCAGTCCTCAAACAGCTTGTGGTTGCAATCTATTTTTTGATTAAAATTTGAGCTATTGATTATTGAATAAAATAAATGTTGTAATATACAATTTATTATTTAGCTTCTGTAAAGACAATAAAGTGATAAAAATCAGCTGTTTTTCAAAAGGTAAAATATAAAGTTCATTAAAGTGTTATTTGAGTTATTTCAGATGATTGCTGCTCTGACAACTTATTATTTGGTGTTGTTATATATATATATATCGATGTCGTTTTTAATTTTTTTCCAAACTTATGTTTGAACATAAAATGTTTATTTGTAGAATGCGGACAAAGACATTACGATTCCTTAACGCAAGGTGGATACATCATCAACGGAGAGGCTTCCAAGCCGGGAGAATGGCCATGGCAAGCAAGACTGCGTTGTATGGGTCTAGGATGTGGAGCAGTTATTGTCAGTGCAAACTGGTTAATCACAGCTGCTCATTGCACCATAGACGACGACGTTCTGTATGTTTGATAAAGTGTCCATATAAATATAAATTTTTAAAGCAAATAAAAACTCTCACCGTATATATTTTTTACTCGGGACTTAAAAGTATAATAATGTCTAATAAAACAGACTACAAAATTGAAAATGTACATGTGGGTTGCTCGAACCAATGATCTGTTGATTGCTTGTTTAGCACGTTAACCACTTGGATAATTTTCCATACCACGTGGCTTAAAAATAAGTTTGTAAAGAGATTTTCGAACAGTAAAAAAATTACATTAACGTTCTATCGAGTCTATACTGCCCAGCCACAGCAAAAGAAAGTAAGTTGGCTTTTGGCCTAAAATTAGATTATTTGTCTGTTTAAATGTAGAAAGCAGGACCTATATTGTGTTATATACAAATTGGTTTTACTCTGCATACTTTTTGTGCATAACATATGGCAAAAGGAATCCTTTCCCAAAACTACTAGTAAAACCTAGATTAGTTTATTACAAAATCACGTTTCGGTGACTTGCTTCCTTCAGCCTTGGTGGGCCAGTATAGTTACTACTCTGACTATATCAATCATTGTACAAAATGCAATAAAACAACAATATCCACATTTACTTTTAGGGCCTTTAAACAACTTTAGAAGGAAAATATTGATATAAGAGATAATAATTTGTTTTTAGATGTTCAAACACTATGTTCTATGTTGAATACAATTTTGAAACACACAAAAAATAATTTCTGCTTTATAAAGTTTTGTTTTAATAAGAAATGAACGTTTTGTTTTTTTTTACTTTTATAAAGGTTTCTTGATGAAACCGTAGACGTGTCTGTTTTATTCGTTCACACATTCTTTATTGGTGTTTAAAATATTTAGGGCTGTACCAAGCGATTGCATCGCAACGGTGGGAGCCGTCAACGTCCAGGACGGTGATTGGATTGTTGCATATATTACAGAGATTGTTCGTCATGCTCAGTACGAACCCGAAGGACTTCGCAACGATATTACTTTACTACGACTGAAAAAACCTCTCAAGTTTTCAAATTTTGTTAAACCAATCTGTTTACCTTCCAGGGGCTCTTTAGTTAGTGATTTTCGGATGTGCGTCAGCACAGGCTTCGGAAAAACCATTAGAGGTAATTTTAAACCAATTTTAACTTAAGATTAAGTTTTTTGCAACATTCAAGTCTACTCCATTTTTGCAACGTATTTGTGTTAGTACGAACTTTACTTCTGCTAGAAGCAGGTTTCATTTTCTTGTTTTTAAAACTAAAAATTTTATTAGTAATTGAAACAACGAGCTACTCTGATAATACTAAAAAATTTCTAATATTCTGCTTCCAAAAATGTTGTGGTCCATCATAAGCAGTAGACACCAATTGTTTTTTAAGATGGTAATTATAATTATTTATTTATTGGCATAGGGATAAATTATTAAATAGAACTTTTGGGTCAGACCAAACCGTCCTTGTTGGCAATTAAAAAAAACCAAAAAAAAAAGAAAAAATTACGCATAAATCGGTGCGTCAAGCTACATGCACAATCCAGATTATTTAAGGCTCATATTTCTTCTGTGCATAAGTCATTCATCATGGCTTCGAAATCAGTTACACCAGAAGTGTCAACAATCTTTTCTGGAAGATTACTCCCATAATTTACTACATTATTGGAAAAACAAATGCTTTATACAGTCTTTCAGTGATGGGTAGTTTCTAACTATAAATAGTTAACTACTAGTTATTAACTACTTTACAGTAGTTAAGAAATAGTTAACTACTTTTCGTTAAACTAGTTAACAACTAGTAGTTAACTATTTTTTTAAATAGTTACTAACTACAGTAGTTAACTATTTTTTTTTAACTACATTACTTTTTTGGTGGCTTAAAAAACTCTATAGATGATGAAACTGAAGTGGATGAGCCAGTATATGATATGTATGAAAATAATGAAGGTCTAGTTCAAGTGGGTGAAAGTATAGCATATTTGATAGAAAGTGAGCAAAATAATATTGATAATTTTGACGATGTGCTTCTTTTACCTTATCATAAGCATTGTGCTTCTTTTACCCTCTCATAAGTGCTTACACCGTGGTAATCATACCTCAAACTTTGTATCGAGTGTTGATGCATTGAAAGCAAGAGATAATTTGGAATACAAAGGACTTTACGATAGATCAATGGCAAAAGTTGTAACATTATCAAACTCTATCGCAGTGTAAAAATGCTGAGGTTGTACAGGGCATTACTGGTTCGATATTTATAAAGCCAACTCCTACGCGGTGGTGCTCAGAGAGTTCTATTCGGTTGAAAGGGTTGTTAATATAAGTTTAAATAAAGTTTGTGATTGTCAGAAGATGTTAGGGCAAGATGTATTTAAAAAGATTGGGTTTGATTTTTTGATATCGTTCATTCAGATTATGAAACCAATAATCACCGCAATAGATATCTTCCAAAGTGAAAAGTCATACATTGGTCACATTATTCCAACCATCATAGGCATACAAAAATATCATCCTGTTCAAGTCTCTTTTACAAGCAGTCACATGGTATAGAGAAACGATTTGATCCTGTTTTGGAAAATGAAGAATATTTTCTAGCAACAGCAATAATTTCCCAATTCAAATTGAATTTTTTTTGGAAATATTTGATTAATGAAAATTTTCTAGCTTACATAAAAGAAATGAACCAAAAGCTTGAAAAATCAGATTTATTTAACTTGTATTTAATTGCAAATGTTGAAAGGTTTTTTTGGTAAATGTTAAAAAGTAGTTAACTACTAGTTAACTACTAGGCATTAGTTAAGAAGTAGTTAATAACTACTGCTTTTAAAAATAATTAAGAAATAGTTACTAACTACTTTTTTTATGAGTAGTTAACTACTTTTAAAGTAGTTAAAACCCATCACTGCAGCCTTTTAAGTTTATGCCAGTGATAAACTTGTAAGATTTCTTATCCACCGTGGGAAACTTTTGAAAAATCTGTAGTGAATTTCCATCATCTTCAGCAATTTCATTTCATGAACTTACAACATTTTCAAAAGAAAAAAATTATTATTCTCCAGCAAGACTAAGTCATATGAAAGTATTTGGATCGGTATTAGTTATCACTGCAAGTTCTTGTATCATGCAAGAGAATGCATTTTTTTTAGACTGTCGACTGAGACTTATTTCAATTTGAGAACGTGGCATATAGAAGACAGAAAACTATGACTAAGTTTAAAAGAAGTGACAAGGTGCATTGTTTGCTGCATAACAAATACGGAAATTAATCTTGAAATGTCTTGCTGCTCCTCTCAGATCTATTTATTTTTGTTAAGAAAAACCTTTGGTGTTTCTTGTGATTGGGGCAAAGTTGCTTTGGTCATTAACAGCCCAGTTACTTTAAAATCTTCCAAAAATTGAAAATTTTGACTTCGAAGTAACCAAAATTAAGTCAAAAACAGCTGTTGCAATTAGTTTTAACTAGTACAGTATAGGTTTTAAATTTATTTAAGTTTTAGTTTCTATATCTTTTTCAAAAGCTTATTTCTATTTCAGTTTCTATTGTAGTTTTAACATTATTTTGTTCCAGTTTCTATTTCGTTTTGGCACATTTATTTTTTTCAGTTTTCGTTCTCGTTTTCAGAAATGCCTAATTTAAAAAAAAACCAAACAATTGAAGCAATTTTTTTACTGCAATCATCAATTATTTAAAGATAAAAGATACATTTAAACGAATATTAAACTATGTTTCAAAAATACACATTTCTTAAAGTTGTTGCTGATGTTGTTGCGTCCCACATGTTGAAAAATTAATAAACATGTTATAAATTAATAATCCATTTAGTTAATATTCTATGTCATTGTCATTTGCTCCTACCAATATAATATCAACGCGGGGTCATAGTTATAAATAAAGAATAAATAAATTTACATGTGATGCTGTAAAATATTTCTACACTAACAGAATAGTTGCGGTTTGGAACTCTCTCCCCGCCGATGTTGTAAATTGTTCCAACGTTTCTTTATTTAAATTATCATTAAAATCAGTTAATTTGGACACTTTCTTATACTACAGCTAGAGTTATTTTTTAATTTTCTGCTATTCTGTAATATCTAGGTGGTTTTTTGTTGTTTTCACTTTTTGAGGGTTTCTGTTTCTTCTGTCCATGACTAAAGATGTCTGTGATTTTTTTATTGTTTTTTTTCATGCTAGTGTTAGTGGCTTACTAGCCCTTCTGGCATTATTTCAATAAATAAAAATAAAAAGTTCAATGAACAGGAACTGGAGAATGAGCGGGAGCGGGAAAGCAAACGGGAACGGAAAATCGACCGAGAGCGAAAGAGCGAGTGGGAAAGAGAAAGTGACTGGGCGCGGGAAAGGGATCGGGAAAGGATCGGGAAGGTGACCGTTAGCGGGAAAGCGATCGGAAAGGCGACCGTTAGCGGGAAAGCAATCGGGAAGGTGACCGTGAGTGGGAAAGCTACCGGGAGCGGGAAAGCGACCGAGAGCAGGAAAGCGACCGGAAACATGAAGCTTTCTGAATTACAGCCAGAAGCTTTTCAAATCATTTATTAGTGAATTCGCTGATCTCATGTTGGAAATCACTGCTCTAAATAATTATTTATTTGTTATTGGTGATTTAAAATCGATTATTTGAATTCTAGCACTGGCTCTCAAAGCCGTTTTTTACAATACTATGTATTCTTATTATCTTTACCCTACTATCTTTTCATCTACTAGAGTAACTGCCAGTTCTTCAACTTTAATTGACAACATTTTTACGAATCTTTTATTGAGTGATAGTTTTTTTGCTGTTGTTAGTTATGACTTTTCAGACCACCTTTATATAATTTTTTCTCTTCCTAAACTAAAAGATTAAGATTCCTCGATCAAACGTGTGAAAAAAATGATTAATGAAGTTACCATTAATAAGTTTCTGAATGGCCTAAGGAGTGTCGAATGTACCAATGTACACATGTATGAAGAATAATGTGAATCTAGCATATACAATGTTCCTGTACAGTTACAGTAGGGTTTTTTTTATTTAGTTTCTCCATATTTTGAAATCACCAACTTGAAAAGGAGATTTAAAAAAGATTGGATGTCAGCGAGCTTATTAAAGATGGTTAAAAAAAATCCAAACTTTATTGGAAACTCTTGATGAAACCTTCAGAGAAAGTCAGAGGAAAATTTGTCCATCTTAGAAATGACTTTAAGTGAAAAAAAACTAACCCATAAAAACAAAGTTTTTATTATAAATCCTTTATATACGATCCTAGATTTTTATTTTATTTGAATTTTTGAAAAAATTTTGAATTTTTTGAAAAAATTTTTTGAATTTTTGAATTTTTTGAAAAACTTAATTATACAATATCCGACCAAACTGAAATTTTAATAGATTCAATTGTCTTGCAGCCCAAGTCAATGTGCCAAATTTCAGCTCGATCGGATAACGGGAAGTAAGTTAATTTTGAGACTCAAAGTTTGTGACCGACAGGAAGACAGACAATCGAAAATAATATAAAGGATTTAAAAATGATGCAATGCGACTAAAGTTTTTCCTTGCCTTGGTGATTCTAAGAATGGTTGGTATACGATCAATTGCATAAGTAACAAAAATTGTCATTCTTCTGCTTCTTCTTCATTTGCTGTTGATGGCATTATGACTGATGATCCTTCGATAATTGCTGCTGGCGTCATGAATATTTTGTAAACATAGGAGCTCGTCTCTCTTCTTTCATACCTGAGAAAGAAGCTTTATTTAAAAATATAATTCTTTCTACAGTGTCTTAAATGTCATTTAAAGAGGTGACATCTCTTGAATAAGTCACGGTTTCAAAGTCTATCAATTGTTTTGGTGGTTTTGGAATTGACAACATCTCCCCTTACCTAGGATGTTTATCTAATGGTTCCATTTCTATTATATTATCTTATTTGATTAACTGTTCATTGTCTACTAGTTCTTTTCCAGATAGTCTTAAAATTGCTAAGGTTGTTCCTATATTTAACGGTGGTGATAAATCTGTATTCAATAACTATAGGCCAATTTCAATACTTTCATTATTTTCAAAACTGTTTGAAAAGATTGTATTTCAACGTGTATATGATTACTTTAATTTTCATGATCTTCTAAATGATTCTCAATATGGTTTTTGCAAAAGTTACTCTACATATATGGCAATTACTAACTTTCATAACAGAATACTTACAGATTTGGATTGTGGCATGTATTCTATTGGTCTTTTTTTATTTGTCAAAGGCATTTGATACTGTTGATCATGTCATCTTACTTTCTAAGCTCAGCTGTTATGGTGTGGGTGGTGCATCTTTAAGATGGTTTGAAAATTATTTATGTAATGGAAAACAGTTTGTTACTTACCATGGTTTTAGCTCATTGGAAAAATCTATTTCTTGTGGGTTTCCTCAAGATTTAATTTTAAGCGGAAAGGGAAGCCAATGAAGCCGCGTCCGCATCAGGCTCAAAACGCTTAACTTATTTGAAATTCTGGTAATAACTATTAATTTTATGGTTTAAACTCTCATAATATTAAACGCAAATAAGAATAACTGATACCGGTGTTAAACTTAGTCATGTAATAGGCTATGGTTACAGTCTTAAAAATTACCGGCAATAAAGGTCGCCGGGATAAAAAGTCATCGGTATTAAATGTCGCGGGAACAAAAGTCCGGTATTAAATGTCGCGATACCACATGTCGCGGTATTAAACGTCGAGGAACCGATGGACTCCAGTGCAAACTTGTTTTTGCCCAGCAGCCCACATCGTTTTCTTCACCGGCTGCAGCTACTCTGTTTAGGACCAACCTGACCCTTAACAATCAATTCTTCACCTGTCCTTCCCTGTGCTGCCTTGTTCTCTCTCGCTTGTTGTTTTTCTTTCTCTAACAATTTCTTTTTTATTTTAGCCTTCTCCGGTGAACCAGAGATTCTTTATAAACATCAAACTCATACTAGTCATCTTTAGGCCCGTAGCTTTCATTCACTAACGCTGCTAAGAAGCGTTTCTTTAATTCGCCCTTTTACCCTTATCACTAAGGGTTTGTTTCTCCAGTTCATCTCTCAACTCATGTATCAAGATCTCATCCAATGCTCTCAAAACTATTCTTTCAATCCACTTTTGACATCAATTGTTATATATAGGTAAATCGTATACATGGTTATTTGGAATGGCTTGTAGTTTATTAAAAAAATAAAATGAGCCTTTAATCTGTATCTTTTTATGCCATTATTTAGAAATACGTCTAGTGTTAATAACAAACAAGAAAAACTTAAGCAAAGGGCATGGGTAATAATAATATGAATAATTGCTTGTTTATTTTTTGTAGATTATCCGCCGGATAACTTGCTTCACCACCGTATGTTACAATACAACAAAGGCACGTGTGCATGGGAAGACATGTTGCATAGGAATCGAGGCCAATTATGCATTGGAACTGTCCCAGGTTACGGGATGCCAAACATATGCATGGTAACATTCTCAAGAAATTACTAATTATCTTTCAAAAGATTATGATTTATAAGATTGAAAATATAAATTCAAACACAGGGTGACAGTGGAGGACCGTTTGCTTGCCAGCATCGCAATGAAGATAAATGGACACTAATGGGACTTCACAGTTATGTCTCCGTCGTAGGTATTAAAAACAAAAAACAATCAGATGCTTGTCAACTCAGCGTTGTTACCTATGTGCCTTATTATGCCGACTGGTTCAAGAAGATGATGAACACGTAAATGAACAGTGCAATTGACAATTCCTTTGACTCAAAAATGTTAATCTAGCACTTCATTAGTTTTTTTTACTTGACTTTTACTAATGCATTAATATATTATTTTTTTCTTGTGTTTTCAACAAAATACTTTTTAGTTACAACGCTTATATTAACTGGCAACGTTGTTTGTTGTTAGTCTGTAATTTGTTGGTTTGTTATTTTAGCGCAAAGGTTGTTTTTGAAAGCACCGCAACTCGTCCGATCATTATTATTATTATTATTATTATTATTATTATTATTATTATTATTATTATTATTATTATTATTATTATTATTATTATTATTATTATTATCATTATTATTATTATTATTTTTATTATTATTATTATTATTATTATTATTATTATCATTATTATTATTATTATTTTTATTATTATTATTATTATTATTATTATTATTATTATTATTATGGACAGAGGACAGAGGTCGACGAAGATAAAACACCTCCAGAGCGGATGCAGGGAGATCAAACGGTCAAACAAAAGCGAAACCATTTGAGGACGGCGCCTCTAAAACCATACGAGAAATGGATCCTGTTGACCAAAATTTAAAAACTCAAAACCACTGTATCTTCGAAAATAAAACCAACAATTAAATATTTTTTTTTAAATACATCTAGAAAATTTTTCAGTTAGTAATTATTTTGTTATTATTTAACTGAATTTATTTTTCAGTTACTTATACAGTTAAAGTTATTGATCATTTTTCAGTTACTATTAGTATTACAATTACCTTCCATTATTTTTCTATTATTTTTCGGTTTCAGTTAACTTGTTTTTTTTTAATTTTTTTTTAATTTATTTATTGAGCACCAACATAAGTATTAAACTTAAACAAACAAAAAATAACCAAAACGACAAGAAAAACATAGTACCAAAATTTCAAAAAAAATCGATCAGTTGAGAAAGGAATAAGGTGCCCAAAAGGTTCATCCGAAGGGAATTCCTTTCCGCTTAATGGACAACCTTTACAAAAAAAAAACAAAATGAGTGGGTTTAGTTAGGACATTTCAAATAGTAGTTCAATAAACTTATCAAGGAAGAGACTGAAATTGGTATGCTAAGGTAATAGGTATTGAGCAGTTATGAGTGTGACAATAATAAGTCAGATTTTAGAGCTTGCTTAAATAACGAAATACGTTTCAAGGAGGAGACAGATATTGGAATGGTTGAATAAATACGAGGGCCAGAGCATTTAATAGAGAATGTTTTGTCCGAGCAAAATCCGTCCGAAAACAGCGACCGGGGAGCAGATCATAGGTATGAACATCAGATAATTTTACAAACATGTTATCGAATGATGAGGGTAATATAAAATTATCATATTTATACATAAAAATGCCAGTTTGGAAGAAATTAATCTGATAAATATTAAGAATTTTGTTGTTAGCCATTTGAATTTTACAAGACGATGTGGGAGGCATGTGAAAAATAATTCGAATAATTCGCTTTTGCAAAATATGAAGAGGCTTTAAACGAGTTGAATAATTTGAGGCCCAGACAATATTGCAGTATTATAAGTACGGAAAGATAAGTGCATAGTAGAACATCATAGAAATATTGGCATCAACAAAGTGATGTATACGAGATAGCACTCCACAATTTTTTGCAACCTTAGATGTAACATGTTCAATGTGAGTTTTTAATGTAGGTGTTCATCAAGCAACACGCCCATGAACTTGCAATAAGGAACCCGCAAAATTGGTATATCTTCAATCTTCAGCTAACAATTGCAGAAAGTATTTTTGTTTATATGGTGAAATAAAATATAATTCGTTTTGTTTACATTTAAGGAAAGTCTACTAGCAGAGAACCATTTAAAAACAGAAAGCAATTCACGGTTGGTATCGTAATATAAATTTTCTAAGTTATCGCCAGTCGTAAAGAGGTTAGTATCGTCCGCAAACAAAACAAATTCAAGGCGATCTGAACCTGAGCATAGGTCGTTAATGTAGATGAGGAATAGAAGCGGTCCCAGCACCGACTTTTGAGGCACCCCGCAAGTTACCTGCTTCATCGAAGAGATAGAATTCCTGTACTAGACGCATTGTGATCTACACTAAGATAGTCACTGAACCATGATAGTGGAGTTCCCCGGATTCCATAGTGTCTCAATTTTTTCACCAGAATGCCGTGATCAACCGTATTGAAGGCTTTAGCTAGGTCCAGAAAGATGCCAACTACATATTTCCCACGATCCATGGCCTCGGCAATCTTTGAGTGTAACATAACCAGTGGCATATAAGTTGAGTGATTTTTTCTAAATCCAAACTGATTGGGTGTAATAATGGAAAATTTATCAAGATAATTATAAAGTCTGGAGTGCATCACTCTTTCAGAAAACTTTGAGAAATAGCACAAGACAGATATTAGCCGGTAATTAGAAAAGTTTTCTTTTTTCCCAGATTTGTAAATTGGAATGACTTTAGTTGAGCGGGAAATACCCCTGAAGTTATTGAGCAATTTAATATAGCAGACAGAGGACAAGCGATCGCGTAATTGAATTTCGTGCGATGCATGGGTCGACTCCATTGGTTCCGCAGCTGAGAGATATTTAAGTTTGAAGCTATTTTGATAATCTCATCGGGGCGTAGTGGGTGCGACATAAAAAGAGTGAGTCACAGAATTGCCAAGATATTTTTCAAACGTTGTATCCGGTGGGGATATTTTTCCTGCGAGGTTGGAGCCAATATTAAAAAAGTAATTATTGAATGACTCAGCAATAACAGAAGAAGATGTTAATAGACTACCGTCATCCGTACAGAAAGTCTTGCATTGTTTAAAATGCTCCCAATTAACTTCCATGTTCTTTTCATGTTGTTGTTGTTTAATTTAAACTTTTCGGAGTAGAATTGTTTGATGGTTTTTACCTTAGTTGATTTGAAGAGGTTTCTAAATGTAGTAAATTTCTGTTTGTTAGACGGAGATGGATTCCTGGTGTATGCTCGGTAGAGCGCATTTTTTTTCTTGCAACTTTTCATAAGTTCAGGTGTCATCCATTCTTTATCAAACTTGTTAGGTCCGTTAGAATTGCCGCTGCAGCTCACCAGAGGAAAAGAATTATTATATATCTCAAGGTATCTATTGATAAACATTGAATAGGCGGATGATGCGTCGCCATACTCGGCCACCTCTATTACCCTAGACCAATCGGCTCCATGCAGCGTTTGCTCAAAAATTTCTTTATTAACGAAACTCCTTTTTAAAGAAGAGACATGATTTTTTCCGACGCTATCAGGTGTCGATAATGTGGCAGAGAGAAAAATAAAGAAGTGGTCCGAGACATCATCGAGTACAATCCTGGCGAGAGTCTTCTGTAGTGGATAATTAGTAAATATATTATCAATTGCGGTGGCGGTTGAAGGGCATTTTCTAGTTGGCGTTGTAAAGGCTCGAAGAAGGCAGTGAGAAGCTAGTAAATTAAAAAACGCAGCTGTAAGTGGGTTCCATTCTTTGTCAAGAAAATCAATGTTGAAGTCGCCCAGTAGAAATATCTTCATTTTTTTTCTATCAACGTAATCCAAGATGTTACTCAGCTCTGCATTAAAAACACGTATATTGGTATCCGTGGGCGATAGATTATTCCTACAGTAAAACTTCCAATTCCTCGACACTCCACAGATACCAAAAGAATTTCAAATGAAGTAATATCAATACTCCAGGAACTAAGATCAAGAACAGAATATTTTAAGTCAATAAAAAAACCAACTCCGCCACCTTTTTTCATAACTCTATGTCTAGATACGAAAACATAGCCCGGTATTTCCACGCTCAAAGATGAATTGTCATCCAGCCAGGTCTCTGTAACCGCCAAAATCCTAGATCTACTCCAGTGAAGTAACATTGCTAAGTCATGCAATTCATTTTTTAAGCTTCTGCAATTGACGTGAAGAAATGAAAAATGATCAGAAGCTAATCGACCGGTTAGCTCGTTTAACTCATCAGAAGTAACATAAACATTTATATTATCATAAATTGGGTGGAAGGTATTTTCATCAGGATCAATGTTATAATCAAACAAAGAGGAGCTTCTTATAGACTTCAGTAAACTTGAACATCACTTATAGTATCTTATAAAGTGTCATCATTTGAAACTTTTTTAACTCAACGTCATGGCTAGAATATTGACAAAACGACAATTTAAATGGAAACTGGATGCATTTAAGTGATTTATTTTAGATAATCAGTTTCCAAATAACTGTTATGACTGCATTACAAATTCACATTTTACACATCAAATAATAAGTAGGCTGCAACTTTTTTTGAACTGTATAATATAACAATTTTTAATATGCAGTGATAAATAATTAAACACTAGTAACAATAATCGATAATAAATTACTTGTAATAACCAGTGATTGACATTGAACTACATGTTACCTGTAGTGACCGGTGTTTCACTACTTGTAATGTGCTGTGACCAAGACTGAGCAACTTGCAGTGATATTCTGAGGTTTATAATCTTCACCAATTTTGTTCAACAACCCATGGCAATCTTATCAATTCTTGAACAAACGCTGAAGTTTTTGGATCAAAAGCCTTTATAACAGTAAAAACAGTTTTCTGGAACAACCTGCCTGACCTGCCTGATGTCGTGAGAGACCATGTGCTCATTTTTTCCGAATTTAAAAAGTGGTTACAATCCTTAAATTTTATTGACACCGATATTTTATAGACAAATATTTTTTGAAAAGAAAAGTCGCTGGAGCGTTTTCATTAAATGTTTTCATGAAATATATGGCATCTCTCCTCCAAGTTCCACGGGTGTTGTTTCTTGTCTCACGGCTTCCTCTATGTTTTTTTCCAATGAAAATTTCACAACTGTTGTTTCCTTGGAACAATTTTTAAATATTTGGGTTGTTCTTTATTTGTAACTGAGTTTCTTGTGTGTTAAGTGTTTTCCGCAATTGTTTTTGCAGTAAGAAAATTACAATTACAATAATGAGTTACTTATAATAAGTGTTGTGAAAAATACTAATTTCAGTGCTTAAGTAGAAGTAAAAGCAACCCCCCAAAAAGGTGAATACGTCACTTTTTTTGGTTTGCACAACGAGAATATGAATTTTTACGTTTTAACTTCTCTCGATTGAAATCTCAACATTTCGAATAAATATTGTCACGGGGTTTCTTCATTGTTGCTCCACCTATTGCTGTTCACCTTGGTTTTTTCGATTCTAGGACTGTTCATCAAAGGACGATTCATCAAAGGACTGTTCATCAAGGACTATTCGTCAAGGGACTATTCATCAAAGGACTATTCATCGAAGGACTATTCATCAAGAGGATGGTTCATCAGAAGGACTGTTCATCTAATGTCTATTCATCCAGCGGACTATTCATCAAAAAAAGTTAATAAAATTGTTTAAGATGCTATTTTCAACCAAAATATGTTACCAAATCGTGGAGTAATTTATATCAAATTTACAGTGCTACTGTGCTTGTATCCAAATACTTTATACTTTATAAAAGAACTAGCGGGGTAACCGGCGTTGCCAGGGACGTAAATTCAGCATTTTCCAGGGGGGGGCAAAATTTTTCCCGCCATTATATAGCTTACTGACAGGGTTACCCGCTGTTGTCCGGGTTTTTTTGTGCTTAGTTTTGTCTCGTTTTTGCCAATGAAACGTCAGAGAAATAACAGATTTTTTTGTAATTTTTCAAAATTTTCTCATCAATGAAGTTACCTGTATGCCAAATGTTGTTAAAATTGCTCGTGCGGCTTGGATGTGATAAACGAATGCTCTCACACACACACATTACCTTTTACATTTATATAAATACGTAGGTACAAACAGAGAGGGGTGGAGAAATGCATCCCCCATCAGAGTATCAATTGAAATTTTTTGGGTATTATACCTTGTTTTTGGAAAACGACCACAGCTTTTTTGGGAGGAGAAATTGGAAGTTTTTGAAAAAATTTTTGCAAAATACTTACGACTACCCCTTACCGGTTATCAGCTGTTTGGAAGAGAATATAAAAAAATTTCTGAAGTGAATCCCCCACCAGAATATTCTGGATTCGCCACGCGCCACTGGGTATAAGGGGGATGAATGATTTAATCATATTGCAGGGGCAAGTAAAGGATTAGTAAAACAAGTAAAGGAAAAACGAGTTTTTCAACACAAACTTTGATTTCAAATACATTCAATTTAGAAATGCAAAAGATGTTCAAAGTTTTTTTTTTAATTGAATCATGTATTTTCATCAAAAAATAAAGCTATGCTGAAAGTTTCAACTTCCTAGCTAGTCAAAATGCTGGTTAAATTTCACTTGCAAGATTTGCGTACAGAGAAAGACACACAAAAAAAACAGAGATTGTAACCTAAATAAAAGTTTGTAAAAAAGATGTCCAAAATGGGGTGGGTATAATTTTGTTTTATTTTTGTGTTATAAATAATAACTTTCATGTAGACAGCTGTGAGGGAATCAACATTGTATCAATACCACTAATAGGGTAAAATTCAACGAGTTCGCTGATTGTATTTTGGCACATAAAACAGCTAATCTTTGGACCAACACTGATACACAAATTATTACTCTGCAGTTATTGGTAAATCTAGCATCGAGCCAAGATATAAAATTGTCTCCAATACGCATTGAATCATCACGAGGTTAAGTAAAGTTAAAATTAACATATTATATAGTAAACTCTAAAAAAAAAAATTTAATTTTAGAAATCAAGGGGGGGCGAATTGTCTATACACGCCAGAAAAATTTCAATACGCATTGCATCATCACTAGGTTAAGTAAAGTTAAAATTAAATAAATATATAGTAAACTCTAGGTAAAAAAATTCAAATTTTGAAAATCAGGGGGGGGCAAATGCCCCCCCCTGCCCCCCCCAATTTACGTCCCTGGGCGTTGCCCGGGGTTTTTAAAGGTGTTTCGATCGTTTTTCTCGCTTTCTCTCACGCTCCCGGTCGCTCTCTTTTCCCGCTTGTCTCCCGCTCCCGGTCACAGCACCAGCAAAACTAAATTTGGCTGTTTTTGTAAACCGTATATGTACACATTCACCAAAGGCAACAAACACATCAAAGCATCCGCATGCCCGTTATGTCAAATCTGGCATCGTTCGTTTAACCCCAAGGGGTCACGCTTCAAAGACACTTATGCCTCGAGCAATCAACAAGTTTGTAGAAGACTTGGTTGTAATATACAACAATTTTATTTGTCACATACAGTAAATAAAACAACTGGTCAAGAAATAACGTCAAGATCTTAAGATCAAACGAGCAAAAAACAATTGAATAAAAGTTTAAAAAAAAATTGCCTTCAACTGTTCGTACAAACTGTAGGTTTATATACACTCAAACAGCCAGATACCATACACCTAAAAAATCACTAACACCCGGTCTACCACTTTTGCCAAACTTCAAATAGACGCACACGCTCGCTTTAGCGAGGTCAGGAAAGGTCATTTCAAAGAGACGCTTACGCTCGTTGATAAATCAACCAGACTCAGATTTCATGCATACTTCAAATAAAAACTAAATACATTGGAAATCATTTAATTGATATAAAAACCAATTTTGTTTTTCAATAAAAGTTGCGGTAGCGAATAGCGCCGATAACAGCTAAAAAAAATGTAGCGGCGCTGTCATCAACGATCTTGTCAGCCAATAGTACCGCTCTTAACAACCCTGGTTGCCATCACTATTTTTTTAAAATTACTGATATGTTTAAAATTTATTTTATCAAAGAGGAAGAACTGTCTTTTAAAAATACATCAAATTATTTTACGCTGAAAATATCTTGGGTATATATTGATAAAGGTTGTTGAGGAGTGGCTTCAAAATTTGATGAATAGTCCTCTTGATGAATAGACTTTAGATGAACAGTCCTTATGATGAACCGTCCTCTTGATGAATAGTCCTTTGATGAATAGTCTCTTGATGAATAGTCCCTTGATGAATAGTCCTTGATGAACAGTCCCTTGATAAATCGTCCTTTGATGAAAAGTCCGCATACCGGTTTTTTCTGAAGATTCCATAAAAGGCTACGGTTAAAAATTAAGAAACGAAACATCGAATGCTACTTGAAATTTGGTAGAAAATAATGCAACAAGCACAGCATATAATTGCGAGGTACACAAATAATGAAAAACAAAACGACGCATCTAAAGAAGTGCGTTGGACTTATACTTATAAATTTTTGGTTAAACATAGACTGTATTTATCATACATTTGTATTAATTACTTTGTAACGCTTCACGGTAGACGTGCAAAAATGTGAAAATATGTTCAAAAATTTTACTTTGTTACAAGTAAAAGTAAAAAAAAATCCTGTACATTTTTACAAGTGAAAGTAAGAAAAACATTTGTATTTTTACGAGTACAAAAAAGAGGCGCTGCTGCAGAGAGGTAGAGCATTTGCTTGTAGATTGTTATAGTATTAGGCATCCGTCCATCTCGAGAGATGATGGTAGGGCTCTGGAACGATCATCATTCACTTCTCTGGGGGCAACGTCTGGAATGGCTCAGCAGACCGATCCTGGATCGACAGTCTCTGCTTCAGCAGCCGCAGGTGAAGCCGGATGGAGAGTCGAGGGCCTGTTTCTGCTGTCTTATCTTTTTTCTTTGCCTTCTGGTTTCCAACTGTTGATTACGTTGTTCCTTGCCCTTCTTTATGCTTTTTTGGACAGTCCGACGCCAGCCGCTCCAATCATCGGCGAGCTGATCCCATCTGCCAAGGTCGATGCCCGTCAGTTTGAGGTCACGTTTGCAAACATCCTTGAAGCGTAGTTGCGGGCGACCAACTGGACGGTGCCTTGTGGCCAGCTCGCTATATAGGATGTCCATGGGTATGCGACCTTTTTGTATTCGATGCACGTGACCCAGCCAGCGTAGACGTATTTGGCATAGAAAAAGATGTATCCTCAGTAAATTGGCTTGTTCGAGTACGCAGTGTTGGTGATTTTGTCTTGCCATGTTATGCCAAGAATGCGTCGGAGACAGCAAAGATGAAAGCTTTCAAGGCAATCCTCCTGCCTGGCATAAGTGGTCCAGGCTTTGCTGCCATACAACAGGGTGCTGAGAACACATGCCTGGTAAACTTTGAACTTGGTTCTCAGTGTCAGTTGGTTGTTAGACCATACACGTTTCTTCAGTCTGACCATAACGCCGGCCGCTTTGGCGAGCCTCATGTCAATCTCGATGTTGAAGGATAGGCTGCCAGTAATTGGGAAGCCCAGGTATATGAACTTGTCAATGGCCTCCAGCACCTCATTGTAGATTGTGATTGAGGGTGGAGCAGAGATGTCTTGATCTAAGATATTGGTTATCTTGATGCTGATGGTCAAACCGAATTTCCTTCAGGCCTGAGCGAAGCGACCCTCCAGCCACTGAAGGTGTTCCTCCGTCTGTGACACCAGGGCGCATCATCAGCAAACAGCATGTCCCTGATGACAGTGCGAATCTTTGTCTTGGCTCTTAGGCGTGCCATTATTATTATACAGGTTTTTATATAGCGCTTTTTACAAAATAAAAGTTGCAAAAGCGCACTGCACAATTAAACGGAAGAAAACAAATCTGTTTTAAGCCATCTAGGAAAGACACTAAAAAACATCGTTGGATTTTTCAGAGCGGTGGGAAAGCTATTCCAGGCTACAAGACCAGCCACAGAAAATCCACGCCTGCCAATCGTCACAGTCTCCGTCTGAGGGACAAGTAGATTGCCAGCCGCAGCTGATCGAAGATGAGACCAGCCAAAGAGTTGAGAGACCGGAAATAATAACTCTTGAAAAATGACAGGAGCCATGCCATGGAGGCATTTATAAACCATAGAGCAAAGTTTGAAACTCAAAGGCATTCTGTTAATGTTATGTCTTAAGCAAAGATGGATTTACGAAACTGGGAATTCACTCATCAGAAAGAGATCGGATTTGAACACAGGAGTTTAACCAAGAATCATCAGGAACATAATGGGATTTTGCTTACTAAAGTGCTTGGTCTCATCTGAGATAAGTTAGAAAATACTTTATCATGTGTTGTGCCTGAACGAGATGCCAGTGAAATTGTAACAAAACGTGAAATTTTGTCATTTGTGAGTAAAATGTTCGATCCAATCGATTTTGTTAGCCCTGTGTTGCTGCCACTTAAATTAATTTTACAAGGTACTTGGTCGGCAAAGCAAGGATGGGATGAAGCACTACCAGATGAAGCAGTTATCAAGTTTGAAAAATGTTACAAAGAGCTTCAGTGCATTAAACACATTAAAATAAAGAGAAACATTTTATATATGGGGACCACGTCGCCTGTTCTCCAATCGTTGACCACTTCTCCAAACTCTATGGACTTTTCGAAGATGTAGCTTTGATATTCGAAAATTGATTCTCTGGTTTCCCACAAAACTCTCGGATGAATCCCATCCGGACCGGCAGATTTGCTTTTGTTTAATTCTTTCGGCTTTTTGTTCACAACACAGGCATCTATTTTCAGTTCCTGCATGCCACTTACAGGTACACCTGGACAACAAAACCCTTCTCCACAAAAATCCCCATCTGTAACATATACTGAAGAAAAATATTTTGCAAAAGCATTTGCTTTATCAATGTTTTCGTGCAAATTTCCACTGTCGGTGTCCAAAACTCCAACTTTATCTCGAGTTCTAGTTTTTTTCCTCACATAGTTCCAGAAGTATTTTGGGTTATCACTGTAACTTTCTGCAATTCTGTCTTGAGACTCAATGTTCAACTGTTTTGTGTCATTCTTTACTTTATCTCTAATTTTCTTAAACAACAAAAGTTTTTCAGTTTCTCCATATTTATATATCCGCTTCCATAGGTGATGTTTCAGTCGAATAAGCTTCAACAATTCAGATGACATACGAAAACTTCGTTTATTCCCAGCACCTTTCGTAGGAACAAACATCGCAGTAAGGTCATTCAATGTGTTACGAAAAAACGTCCTCTCTGATTCCAAAGAAAAGTTACCCTTCACCCTTGCAGACATAACACCGGCCAGAGATTCGTTCAATCCTTGAAAATCACCAAGTTCGTAACATAACCTGCGCCTTGCTCCACAAATTAACATTTCTAAATCAACACTGACCCCGATAACTGAATGATCACTGCCACCCAGAGGTGAAAAATATTCGATATTTGCTATGTTCTCTTTAGAAGTTAAAATCAAATCCAAGATATGAGGTGTTTGTCCTTCTCTTGTTCTTGTAGGTTTTGATATATGTTGAATCCAATATCTATCATCAATAAACCTTAGAAATCTGTTTTCAATTTTTTCTTTTGATCCCAACCACATTCTTAACTCCCAATTGATATTAGGAAAATTGAAATCTCCCAAAACTAGATGATCACCTTTTTGTGCAGCAAACTCTTTCAATAAACAAACAAACTTATTATCATTATCATCAGAGCCGTTTGGGCCTCTATAAACCGACAGAATGTTAAAAGCTTTACTTTCAATAATCAATTTTGCACACAACTTCGCTTCAAAAGGTGAAGTCATGCACACCTCCACAACTGCAAGATTATCTCTGAAGAACATCATTATACCTCTGTGGCCCACTTTAAAAAACCTGAAGTTAGCACCTGATAACCATCCAAACCAAATTCAGACAACTGTTGAGAGACTTTAAAATTTTTTGGATTAATTTCTGTTATAATTATTATATCTGGACTAGGACTAACAGACTCCAAGAATACCTGTAGCTCCATAAACTTATTACAAAGACAATCTGCATTGGTGTAACAAACATAAATGCAGCTTCTTCTAACTTTATGGCTTGAACTGCTCATTTTTATAAATTTTTCTTCCTGAAAGTTAAAACACTAAAACTTCCAGGTCTTCCTTTTATTCTGAATACCCAATTTTTTACATCATCTCTAAGGCCAACTTCATTCTTTTTATTCTCCAATAACTTTTTACACTCTACTTTGTCCTCTTTTGCAAGATCCTGATTTAAAATTATCATTTTGAAATCTTCACTTTTCCTCAGTCTAAAACTATTTTCTAGCACAATATTCTGTGTGCTTTGGTTCACAAACTTGACTAGTAATGGTCTGTTTTTTCTGGCAGATTCCATTTTCCTTCCCAATCTGAAAACATCCAAAATATCATTATCCATCTCTTTGTCTGTAACTTCTCTTAATAATTTTAGAACTGTTTCCCTCTCCTTGACTTTTGAACCATCATCATCCTCAGGCATATTGTAAACCACAATATTATTTTGTCTTTTCAATCTTTCATTGTTTACATCAATTTTACTCACCTCAACATCTGTTTTAAGAACCTCCACATTTTCTTTAATCAGGCTTGACCACTCTTTTTTCATCAACTGATTTTCTTTAAACAAACTAGACCACTCCTTGGTTGCCCGTTGATTTTCCTTGAGTCCTTCCATTGAGTCCTTGCTGAGATTATCCAATTTTTTTCCTAACCCCTGGAGGTATCCTTTCTGGTCCTTTAAAGCCTCAGCTAATTTGTTGTTATTGGTCAGAATTTCTTTAACTGCTCGAAGATCATCTGCTATACCTACTAACTGGTATTCTTTCGGCTCATCTACTTTTTTTGCTTCTATCAAACTCTTCATGCACTCCTCGTTCGTCTTTAAACAACTGTCACATAAATGGAGCCCCAGCAATTCAGCAAGTGCCGTCCGTTCCTGTCTAACCTCTTTTCTACCATTTGCCCCAGGCATTTTTACCGAAACCAACTTTTACGTTTGTTTACGAGCCGTGCGAACAAAATTTTTCAAAAATACTTTTTATAATCTATTATTTTATTAAGAAACAAAATTTTATGGACAAATAGAACAAACTATGAAACTATAAAGAATTATTCGACGTAGCGACTGTTTTTGTTTTTTGTTATTTTCTCGTGACCAAACACAGTCAATTTAGAACTATATTTATTATGAGTTCCTTAGATTTCAATGTTGTACCTTTTGTGCTGTTGAAAATCTTTAGAACCACCAAATAAAAAATAACCAAGTTCAACTTATCAGTGTGACTTGAATCCCAGTTGACAAGTAGTCTTTTCCAGAGTGTAGGACTTTTGAGATCCTGGGTCAAATAACACTCTTATTTTCGTTTGTCTGCAACAAAACTTCATTGGTGCAATTCAACTGAGAATGCACTAATGGTACTTGATCATCTGATTGACTGCTAAATTTCATCATTTCTGCCTTTCGATTTATTTTCAGTTGTGGGCACTTTAAGGTCAGATGATTTCCCTGACAAACCATACACTTCAAGTATGTTTTGCATGTTTTAGCTATGTGCCCTAATTTCAAACAAATCAGACATGCTTTCTTTTGCAGGATCTTTTTTTTCTTTAAAAGACTCTAAAAACATAAACACAAAAAATCAAACATTCAAATTCAACAGTGACACAGCATACCTGGCCAAGAGTCATGGTCAGAACCAATCCGGGCGTTAAAATCTCTCAGAAGGTAAAGGTGTTCAGAAGCAGGGACAGCGGCAACAACGTTGTTTAGTTGTTTGTAAAACTGATCTTTAGTCTCGGCGCTGGCCTGCATGGTAGGTGCATAGATGCACAAAGAATTTGCAGTATCAGATGCTGTGAAAAAACGTAGAGTGAGGATTCTCTCTGTGCCGCGGGAAAAAGGTTCAGTCATGCAAAGCAGGGTGTTCTTGATGGCGAAGCCGACTCCGTGTTCCCTGGTTTCCTCGTTTCTTTTCCCCTGCCAAAAAATGTGTAGTGTTCCGCTCTCAAGGATCCAGACTCTAGGAGACACGTTTCCTGTAGTGCTGCAACGTCAATCTTTAGTCTGTGCAGCTCATGATCAATGACTGCAGTCTTGCGAAGGTCTTCAATCTCACGAAGGTCGTCAGTCAATTTAGTACGGAGAGCTGGAGACTTATCTTTTTTCTTTGATATTTGCCTGGTGCATGTAGTTGACGGCCTGCTTGCTGAGTTCCAGGCACCACTAAAGCAGGCAGGCCGTGGCGGGTCAACACCTTATTGGCCGGGAGCTGTCCAGCTTAAGACGGGTGGTGGTTGATCAATAAGACTGCGAGCGTTCTTTCCACCATTGAAGACAACCCGTGGCGTCCAGCTCTACACCAATTGAGCAGGGACTTATAACCCGTAAACTGCTGTCTTCTTGTTTGTGCTCTCGCCATGAAGCGAAACTGGAGTGACATCTCCAGGGCGCAGGCCTAGGGGAGGTGTGTGAAGGCCCTGCGCTGCCCAGACAACAGGGCCTCCTTCTCGGTTTCGTCGACTGGGCTTAAGGGGGTGCAGGCACCACGCTTGGAGCCAACATTGCTGCAGGAGTTGTCGGAAGGACGTCATAGATGATGGTCGACCGCCTTAGGGACTCTGACTCCAAAGTTTTCCTTGGGGTTGACTCCCGAAGCCTCATCCCAAGAATGGGAAAACCTGCAAGGCAGCAGCGGTTTGAAGTCAGGGGTTTCCTTCCCCTAGATGGGTTGCCCTCCCGGGCTGACAAACCCCATCTGCCCGACGCAACTGGTTTTAAAGCGCCAGAGACACGCCTTCGCCCCTTTTCCTGTCAGTTGAGGCAGTTCCGCCGGGCTTAGAAGGTAAACCACGCAAGCAGGCCAGGAGCTGGACTTAGTTGTCAGAGGCTTAAGAGACGCACTCCATAAGGGAGCACTTTATAGGCAGTGGGAGCTGATCCCAACTGCCACCCCCCGGCTATGACAACTTTGGAATTAATAAGAGTTATAAGTTATTATTTTTAGCTATTTATTATCAACATTACCAATAAACTAAATCAACCAGAAAAAAACAGTTGCGATGCTTTGAACGATAAAAACCAACCGTAGAAGTTTTTTTTTAAGCTGCACTCAAAGACGGTTTTTCTCAAAACCTTAAAAACATAGGTTGTAACAAAAACATATATTTATGGATATGCTTGTATGCGTGTGTGTATGTCTTAGTCACGTTCTTAATTGCTTTGATTTTAGAATTTCCTTATACAACTTATAGCGTCTGATTGGTCTATTTATCAGTAAGCATTTTCGGTATTTTCATGCTATTTTATAAAATTTTATTCGAGTTATATATAATAATTACTAATCTATTTAGTATGCTTGTCTGTCAATAAGAAGTAATCTTTTTTCTTTTTCTCAAAAGATAATAAAAGATCTTTTTGCAATTAAAATTCAGACTTGCTCGAATCGCTGCTCGCATTAGCTTTAGGTTAAGCGTCTCTCTTGCACGCAATATTATGCAAATTGCTGCATTCTTATTGTTTTAGTTGTTGAGTGTTTAGATTTTCTATTAAACTTCCATTACCGTCGCTAGAGAATGTCGGAAGTGGCTTATTCTAGATATATGGAAGCTTAGGCGGTGAGCTTAGCATCACGGACATCAACGAGTGGTGGTGGAGAAAAATATAAATTTCAATAAACATGTGGTGTCGGTTTCCAACGAGGGACGTCGTGTCGGAGTTGTGACATGGTCGCTGACAGTTTTATGACTACGACCAGAATGAGTTTGACCATTCAAAATTGAAGAAAGTGCCAATAGAAAAATGGGGTCTACAAGAGTTTTGCCCAAACTAGAGTATGCTAGCATGCTTCAGAAGAAGCCGTCTACATGAAGCAGGAAAAAGGAAAGATCATTCATGGTTGTTGTCGCGATATGCTGTTCATAAACATAAGTCACGCGTTACGCTATAAATGTTAGCTTACCCAATATGAATTGCTATTTGCAACCAGATTCATCAAGGTTCGTAGTAAAACGGGCTAAAAAACGAATCAACGGGATGAGAACCCAATCTGGTCAAACCTAGAGGTATGGCAGGAAAACTCTCATGTTCAACTATAAATATTCAATTTATTTTACACTGGAATATAGCTGCAAAGCCTTTGCAATAGTTATAGTATCAGTGAAAAAACTAAACAGCTTTCTGTATCAAACACTCTGAATAACGTGCGAAACCGATTTAATCTCTCAGTAGGTAAAATGTGGCAATTTTTCAATGAACTTGAGACTCAAGACGTTTTTTGCAAATTTTGTAGCTAAGCAAAATATTTTGCTAAACTACCTGATAAAGCGGGCAAATAAAAAAACGTTTTGGTTTCACGCTCCATCAGCTGACATCATGAGGATTTTCACGACTGATTTAACAGTAAATATGGTTACAAAGTTTACTTAAGGAATGGTTTGCATTACTGAATTGGAGCTATTTGCTTTTTTTTTATAAAACAGCATCGATGTCCTACATTTATTTCTAGTTGCGAAAATTCTGAAAGTGATGTAAGTGCGGTTGTAATTTTATATATAGAATAGTATACAGTTTAAGCCATTTTTTTTAAAATTGCTTGCAGTCCTGAATACACGGAGGTAACTATACTTGAAAGACAATCATAATAACTAAATTAAAGCAAATGTCGTATGCGAGTTTTATAATATTTATGATGAAATGCATCTCTATCTGAAATCATTGGTTTTAAACAAAAAAAAAATTTTTCTAAAAAAAAAAAAATGAATGACATTCTTTGTGAATAAAAAAATGTTTAGGTTTTAGATAACTACCATTTTACCAAAGTCCAAAAAGCTACCATTTACAAAAGTTAACTACAAATTGCAATTTTAGCTACCATTTACCAGAAAAATTACTTCTTGTGTCATTTAGCATACAAAAAAATTTGCACATTTCCAACAAGTTTAGATTGTCTGTGTTTTTATCCACAGTTTAAAACATGACATGGTTTATTCTAGTTTGGGTCATTGTTGACCGCAAATAGGTTTTAAATCGACACAATACCAAAACATTTCTTTCTGATGTTGCATTTGACATCGGAAAATCCAAATACAATGTTATTAATTTGTCTACTTGTAACAATAAATTTCTTGAAGTTTTATTTTACTGATCATATCAACAATTGTCAGACTATCGCCTAGTCTCTCTTTATAAAATAATATTGCTATTTGACAAAAAGTGGAGGGGCCAAAATGGCTTTTGGCTCTCCCACTTTTGAAAGTGGGGAGGCCACTGGCCCCCTGATTCCAGCGCCAATGATTTGAACTAATTGAAAACGCTTAAACTGATAGTTTTCAATAATGTTCTTTTAAGTATTCGTGCAACTACCCAGTACAAAATGTAATTTGTTTATGAGTTAAAATTTAAAAAAAACAAAAAAACAAAATTTAATTAGCTTTTTGAGATCATCGGGCTCTGGATTGATTAAATTATGGAGGCCCTTAAGAGTGGGAGGTGACATTATAGAAAAAGTGAGTTTTTCCCCTGTCATAAGTTTATATATCCACCACTGTTTATTAAGAAATTGTTTGAAAAAAAATTATTTATTCAATGTTTGAGTTTAGAAAACGTAAATAAAATCGAAAGTTTTTTAATATTTTTTCAACCAATTGTCGGCTTAACTGCTCGTTTATGTGTTCATTATATTATTCATCCAGTCAGCATAATAAGGCACATATGTAACCACGCTAAGCTGACAAGCATCTGATTTTTTCTTGCCTATTAATGTTACAACAGTTACATAACTGTGAAGTCCCATTACTGTCCATTTATCTTCATTGCGATGCTGGCAAGCAAACGGTCCTCCACTGTCACCCTGTGTTTGAAATTATATTTTTGATTTTATTCATCCTAATTGTTTAAAATTATTTACTCATCTAAAAGTATTACCATGCATATGTTTGCCATCCCATAACCTGGAACTGTTCCAATGCATAATTGACCTTTTCGTGTATTCACCATCTCTTCCCATAAACACGAGCCCTGGTTGAATTGCAGCATGCGATGATGAAGTAAGGATAAAGGCGCTTCATCTATAAAAAATAGACAATCATTTATTAAAAATGCTAAACTTTATTGAGATTATTAAAAGAAATATTGTATATATGAAAATTTTTTAAGTCAACAATAATACTGCTGTGTAGGAGAAGTTTCAATTTGCGGTGGGTTAATACGCTTGAGTCAAACAAAGATTTAAGTGAGTTTTGAATAAACACATTTTTTGAGACTTGAGTCAAACAAAAATTCAAGTGAGTTTTGAATAAACACATTTTTTGAGACTTGAGTCAAACAAAGATTCAAGTGAGTTTTGAATAAACACATTTTTTTGTTTATATAAAATTTATTTTTTTAGTTTAAGAAATAAGCTGATTAAAATGTTTATTTTGTTGATTTATCTCATCCTAAGCTATGCAAACAAACTATCATCGTACAAGTAATGATTAATACACCTGCCTACGATGGACCACTAGTATCAAGAATGGCTCATTGCTTATATTAGTATCTTCGTAAGTTCAACCTGATTCATGCATGACTACTATTTACTTGGACATACTACACTGGGAAGAACTACAAAAAATTTTTGGCTTTAATCAAAAACTTGTGTCTTAGTAACTGTAATTAAGACTGGTTGATTGAAGTAATGTAATCGCTCAACTCTATTTTTTTATGTCTTTCTTAGTTATAAAATCTTCTGAGGTTTATCAGCCTTGATTATAAACTGTAGATATAAAACTACCCCCTTCTTAATCCTGTTCGTCCCGAACAGTTTCATTGCCTCCATAATATTTGGCAAGGCGGTCAACATGAATTACTTTCATCTTAGTACGTTGGCCCTTTTGAATCCGGTAGATGACATCATTGGTCTTTTTAATAATTCTATATGGTCCTTCCCAGTCTTGTTGAAGTTTAGGTGATTTCCCAATTTTACGTTGTGGATTGGAAAATCACACCAGATCATTTTCTTTAAACTCTTTCATATTAGATTGGCGATCATACCGAATTTTCATTCTTTTGCTAGCTGCTTTGATCCTATTTCGGGCTACGAAATGAATTTATTTAAACGAACCCGCAATTGTGCGGCATACTCGCTTTCCGATTCTACTTTGTCTCCCGGACTTCCAAACATAAGATCGCAAGGAAGTCACATCTCCCGTCCAAATAACATTTTACTTGGGGTGGCCTTCGTCGTGTTGTGAACCGATCCTCTGTAAGCCATCAAAAACAACGGAATGTGTTTATCCCAATCAACTTGGTTTTCACCGACCATCTTAGACAAGTGCTGTTGAATAGTTTTATTAAATTGTTCCACCATACCGTCAAACAGAGGATGAAGGGGAGTTGTGCGGGTTTTATGTATGCCTAAAACACGGCACATTTCTCTAAACAATTGTGAATCAAAGTTCCTGCCCTGATCTGAATGGAGCTCCAATAGTACTCCATAGCGACTAACCCAGCCATCAACAACAACGTTGGCAACTGTCACTGCTTCTTGATTAGCAAAAACTTCTGGCCATTTTGTAAAATAATCTATGACCACAAGAATGTACTTATTGCCAGATTTTGACACTGAAAATGGACCTGCTAAATCTATGGCAATTCTTTCAAAAGGGGAATCTACATTGTACTGTTGTAAATGGCCCTTTGTTTCAGCGTGTGGTCCTTTACTAGCGGCACCGGTATCACATTTTTGTCACCATTCCTCTACACCCATTTTACAGTATACCCAATAAAATCTTTGGCGGATCTTTTCCAACGTTTTATTCATCCCTAGATGTCCCCCTGATACTCCGGAATGCATTTGTTGGAGCACTTCTGGCACTTTTGGAATAATTAATTGCAAAACATTGGTGGAACCATCAGTGTTTCCCAAATTCTTGTTAGAGATCCGTTCACAACCCTTAAAGAGTTCCATTGTGCCTAATAAGATTTAGTAGCAGGACTCAATTCAGAAATCTCTTGCCAGTCAGGTTTCTTCCCTTCTTCCATCCATCTCAAAATCGGCCCTATATCATCATCTTTTAATTCGTCTTGAATCACATCATCTGACCAAGTGTCGTCAATTTGAAACCGTACCTGAAAACACTGATTATTTATTTCCTTCCCCTACATGCAAATGCAATACTTACATTCATCATTGCAAGGTCGTCGTGACAGTGCGTCAGCATTTTTGTGCTGTTCACCCTTCCGATGCTGAATTTCAAACTCGTATGATTGTAAACGTTCGATACACCTAGCCACTTAATCTTCTGGAATTTTAAAATTTAAAAGCCATTTCAAAGCAGCGTGATCCGTTCTCAACAAAAACTTTTGACCATATTAATACTTGTGAAAGTGCTTAATAGAATCAACGATTGGTAATAAGTCACGTCTAGTGACGCAATAATTGCGCTCCGGTTTCGACAAAGTTCTTCTATAATAAGCTATAACCTTTTCATTGCCGTCGACAATTTGACTAAGCACTGCCCCTATTCCTTCATTACTTGCATCTGTGTCTAATACAAATTCTTTTCCAGGGATTGGATACGACAGAACTGGCGTCAAACTCAAGGCTGTTTTTAACCGTTCGAACGCCTGTTGATTTGCCTCTGACCAATCAAACGGTGCATTCTTTTCTGTAAGCTTATATAGTTCCTTTGCAATGCTGGAAAAGCTGGCTACAAATCGTCGATAATATGTGCACAAACCAAGAAAGCTTCTTAATTCTTGAGAATTTCTCGGAACAGGCCAATGGTTAACCGCTTCAATTTTCTCAGAATTGGTTCCTACCCCTTTGGCAGAAACTATATGACCAAGATATTTCACTTTGCTTTTGAAAAGTGCACACTTTGCCGTATTTAGCTTCATACCAGCATCCCAGATCCTTTGGAAAACTTCTCCAAGATCGTGTAGATGCTCTTCAAACGTCTTTCCAACAACAATAATGTCGTCAAAATAAACAAGACACGTTCTCCAATTTAATCCTTGTAACACATACTCCATAAGTCGCTCGAAAGTTGCGGGTGCGTTGCACAAGCCAAATGGCATCACTGTAAATTGCCACAATTTTTCTCCTATTGAAAAGGCAGTTTTCTCGCGATCCTGGGGATGTATTCCTACCTGCCAATATCCGCTCTTAAGATCTAAAGTAGAAAACATTCGAGATCCCGCAAGTGTATCGATGGTGTCATCGATTCTGGGCAAAAAGTAACTATTTTTTGTGTGTGACCTCGTTTAACATTCTGTAGTCGACACAAAAACGTAGCGAGTTATCTTTCTTCTTAACAAGTACTACCGGTGAACTCCATGGACTATTGAATGGTTCAATAACTCCTTGTTTCTTCATCTTTTCTAGCATCTTTCTAGCTTCTTCTTGCTTTGCCAGTGGAAGCCTTCGTGTCAGTTGACGAATGGGCTCTGTATTACCAGTTCGAATTCGGTGTTAAACGATCTTTGTTTTCCCATTGTCTTCTTTGTCAATAGCTATTATATCACAATATTCTTCAATCAGCTTTACCGCTTTGACATAGTCCATTGGTTTTAATGAAGTTTTAGCGGCTTCAAGCAGTTCCTGAATTTGCTAGTACTTCATTCTCTTTTTATTATTATTTTTACCAACCACTGTGGTACATGCCACTATGTGATCGACTGGGCTGCATACCGCAATTTCATCACCTTTTGTTATTTGCTTGTCGCATTCTGTCACATTCATAACTCTGACTGGCACGTAGCTTCCTGACTCCGTTCGTACCAGTGTTTTTCCGATCATTAATCCATGTTTTTCAACTCCGTTCAGCGGCTCGATGAACCCAACAACTCTTAAGTTTTTCTCATTTTCTATTCTTGCCCAAACCAAAGATTCCGACTGAGCAGGTACAATGATGCTCTTTGTTACCAATACTCGCTTTACCGAATTTGTTTCGCCTTTATTGCAAACAGGTATTTCCATATTTCCCTGTCTGAATGTTCTCCTTTTTAAGTCCACTGCAAATCCCTGAATTCTCATAAAGTCAAGCCCTAGTAGGCATTCTTCTTCTATATCAGCAATCAGAAATTGGTGCTGAAAAGTCTTATTTCCCAGCCTTATTTCAGTTTTAATTTTACCAACTACTGGAACAAGCTCTCCTGTTGCAGTCCTTAAACGGATGTGCTTTCTTCTTAGTAAAACCTCTTTTTTCGCCAAACAAGGTTTTATGATTGAACAAAAAACTCCCGTATCAATAATAAACTTACAGTTTCCCATTCCTAATCTACCTTCCACAAATAAACTAGTTTCTTTTCCAAGAACGGTAACTGGCACAACTCTGCAAGGCAAATTATCTTTTACCTTCACAGAATCTGATTTTTTTGTTGGATTGGGCTTTTATGGGTTTTCCCTGTTTGACATCATTACGCCTACAGTGATCCATTTTTTCCTGTTGCCCGGGTCTAAACATCTGAATTATACAGTCTTTTTGTAGATGTCCCGGTCTTCCACAACTCCAGCAGCGTGGTGAGTTATTCTCTTTCCAGTTAATTCTTTCCTTAATAACTCACCGGACTCGATCATCCAGTTCATCTTCGTCCTCGCATCCCAATTTTCTAACGTGACAAGACCTATCAGATGGCTCCACAGAGGCTTCATAATTTATTGCAAATGCCAAAGCTTTGTTGGGACTAGCTACGCGGGCAACCCTAAGAACCTTTTGGGTTTCAGAGTTCTTCAAGGCCGCTATGAATCCATCCGTAAAAATTGTGTTGAGGACATTTCGAGGGCACAAGGGGTATCCCAGATTAGTAAGCCGTTCTATATCCGCTTCCAGCTGTTGCAAGCTTTCTTTGGGTTTCTGGCGTCGACTCTTGAGTTAAGCTCGAAATATTTCTGACGCGTGTTGATTACCGAATCTGTTGAAAAATAAAAAGATACATGTTTTACCATTTTTTGAAAATTCGGTTTCCCGGACCTCAAATGTGGGTTGGAAAATTGGATTATTTGGTTTTTAAAGTAGCTGCTACTCAAAAACTGTGAATGCTACAGGAGTAAAAATTAGTATTTAGTTTCTACTCCAAAAATAATGAAATACGTGTTTTAGCATTTTTTGAAAATTTGATTTCCAGGACTTCAAATGTGGGGTGGAAAATAGGGTTATTTGTTCTTTAAAGTAACTGCTACTCAAAAACTGTAAATACCACAGATGTAAAAATTAGTATTTAATTTCTATTTTAAAAATAAAGATATACGTGTTTCACCATTTTTTACAAATTTGGTTTACAGGACCTTAAATGTGGGGTAAAAAAAGGTTTCTCTGGTTTTTAAAGTAACTGCTACTCAAAAACTGTGAATGCTACAGATGTCAAAATTAGTATTTAGTATTTACTCAAAAAATAATGATATAAGTGTTTCAACATTTTTTAAAAATTTGGTTTCCAGGACCTCAAATGTGGGGTGGAAATAAGGGTTATTTAATTTAAAATAACTGCTACTTAAAAACTGTAAGTGCTACAAATGTAAAAATTAGTATTTTGAAGTTTTGTGCCGGTTAAAAGTAGCTAAGTCCAGTTTATCACCGTCCGGGCCAAGCCGTTATTTCAGAGTCTACACACGGGCCAGGCCAAACCTTAAATTAAAGTGGACGGGCCGAGATTTTTCACCAAGTATATAGATATTTTAGTGATTTTATGGTTTTCAGTTGGGCCGGGCCAAACCTGAAGTCAAGGTGGGACGGGCCGAAGTTTTTCATTAAGTATATAGAACTTCTAGGCCTGTAAGAATGGGCCGGGCCTAATTCAGGCGGGTTGTGCCGGGCCAGGAGTTTGGGTTTTTAAAACGAGCTAGGCTAAGTTGTCGACGGGCCGAACCGAGACCTAAAAAATTGATCTCTACTATGGGTGGACGATTCAAACTCTCTAATTTTATGCGAGCGAAGCCGCTACAGGCACTGCTAGTATATATATATATATATATATATATATATATATATATATATATATATATATATATATATATATATATATATATATATATATATATATATATATATATATATATATATATATATATATATATATATATATATATATATATATATATATATATATATATATATATATATATATATATATATATATATATATATATATATATATATATATATATATATATATATATATATATATATATATATATATATATATATATATATATATATATATATATATATATATATATATATATATATATATATATATATATATATATATATATGTTTATAACGTATTTTGGCAAAAAGTCATTTTTTATACATTCTTTATTAAAAGTCACCGCATACTTACACGATACTTCTTTCAACACTACGAAAATTCTTTCGCACAAATTTCAACCGAAAACAGTTCACTATTCATAATTTTATTTAATTTGCCGACGCGTTTCGGAGTACCTTTACTCCATTTTCAAGGCTCATTGTAAACAAAATCCGCAAAGAACTTAAAGTCATATAATGAAAAAAAAATATGCACAGAACTAAAAGTTTGAAAGTCTTCAAAAACTTGTATCGTATAAGTATGACAAGAGTGATGGATAATATGAATAAAAACTTTAAATTGCTCCTAAACACGTTGTCCAAGTGCTGAAAGAATCCTCAAAAGAGACTTCTTCTAGAGTCGAACTACTCACCTCTAGATTGGATACTCTCGAAACAAGACTGGAAAAGCTAACAAACCGGCTCCAAGGGGGGACAGGCCCACAGATGAACAATTCAACTCTACTGGAGACGGTTTCTCAAATGTTTTGGTTGCAGGAGCAAGAAAAATAAGAAAAGCAGAAAACGAACCCATTGTCCTCCAATGACGTCCGGAGGTGGTCTACGAGCTCAGACTTTTTTCCTTTATCATTGAAATCTCGTTTTTTAAGTTCCCGCCTCAACTCAAATATCAAGAGCTCATCCAATGCTTTCGAAACCATTTTATTTAATATCTCGCTTCTGACACCAAGTTACGATATCGTCATATCGTATAACGGTGAAGGAGGTAGGGTGGACTCAAGGCCGGAGACACTCTAGAGTACATAATAACTATGTATGACGTACTCATAGAGTACACCAAACTAGTAGGATGTACTATATAGGTATGCTATACCTAGTCATAATGTACACTAGATTACGGGCTACCTGGTTAGCATCCAGGCACAACGTACTCTTCTCAGGTGACATGTACTCTATAGTTCACCCTACCTAAGGAATGGAGAACTTTAGCACAAATTTTTAATTTCTAGTTAAATTGTACTCAATGTTATGGAATATTTTGAATTTTCAACTTACGATTTGCATGTATAATGCAAATTTATCATTTTGATTACATTTTACTTTATGTTATTAAATGTTCCCGATTTTCAACTTTTGTTTTACAGCGTCTTCGGCTGTTTCAAACTCAAATATTGTGTAATAACATGAAATTTTGCTTTTAAAAGAAACGAAAATATTTTTAAGGTGGATGATAACAATTAAAAACAAAATGAATAAAGGCGATACAGGTGATTCAATTTTAAAGAACAAACAAGAAAAACAACTTGAAGACATTGATCGATTTTTAAGATGGTGGTTCTTATCCAGCACACATGAAAGAACGACCAGGTGAGCAAACATGCAAAAAATGTGCAACAAACACATATTAAACAACGATGTCCTGCACTAACGATTCGGCCAGAAAAAATCCAAGTCTATCAGTATGGCCCCAGCCTATTTACGCGTAATAAAAAGTGCAGCAGAAATCAGAAAAGATGTTCTAAAAGTTATTCATTAAAGCAGTTGTGGTACCAAATTATAACTAAACCATACTGTGCCAATAAAAATAATGATACTGAAAGGAGTTAAGAGAAACAGACTATTCAAGCGGCAGCCTTGGGTAGACATATTGGCAGGGACAAAACATTACTTAAAATGTTGGACGCTGAAGATGTATTCTAGAGTTCATTATGCCTGCAGGTATCTCGGATTTTATACTGTTAAATTTTGCTAGAGCCCATCCTACCTCTAAAGATATTGTACTCTAGAGTCCAAAGTGCCGCTGGTATATTCGACTCTAGAGTATGAGAATCTACTAGAGTCCATCGTACCTCCTACCCTCGAGTTTGGGGATTTTTTACTCTTAAGTCCATTATACCTGCAGGCATATTAAACTCTAGAGTCCAAAAGTTGCCTAGAGTCCACCCTATCTTCTACACCGGGTTCTCTGGAATAGTTAATCAACAATTTTAAAACGTTAAAAATTACCTCTGATGGTTTTTCCAAATCCTGTGCTAACGCACATCCGAAAATCACTAACTAAAGCGTCTTTGGAAGGTAAACAGATTGGTTTAACAAAATTTGAAAACTTGAGAGGCTTATCCAGTCGTAGCAAAGTAATATCATTGCGAAGTCCACTGCGGTCGTACTGAACATTGCGAACAATCTCTGCAATATAAGCAACAATCCAATCACCGTCCTGAACGTTGACGGCTCCCATCAATGCAATGCAATCTTTTGCTACAGCCCTAAATATTTAAAATATCAATAAATAGTCATGAGAAAGATAGACCTTTTAAAATTAATCCGAAAGTAAATATATAAACCCACTTTTTATTGAAAACAAAGAGTTGTTTATAAAAACTTGTTGCTGTCCTAATTTGGATTTTATACAAAAAAAGTTGCTAATAATTTGAAAACATATCTTCTTTTTACCCTAAAGATGAATGTGTGTGTGTTTTTGTTTTAGTGTAGACTACTTGTCCAATAAAACAAACAAACAATCAAACAATACACTACATTGCAATTTAATTTAACTAACGAGCGGTGAACGGAGCGTTACGTTATGCTTTATAAATAACTAAATAAACGATTTTTAGGGACATAATAGTTAAGAAAATTATACGACTGAACTTGTTATAAAAATCTCTATCTGACGGTATAGTTTTTTGTCTGTTTTAGTAAATATTTGTAGCGTTATTAGTAAAAAAATACAAATTCAATTTTGTTGTTGTGAGCCACTCCTTCGAGTCGAATTGGCGATATTAGTGAAGAACACGAATTCAGTATTGTTGTTGTGAGTCACTCTTTCGAGTCGAATTAGCTCAGATAATGTCTCGCAAGCCGCCAAAGCATGAGGAAATCATGGATTTGTTAACAGAAAATAAAACCATCGAGTCATTGGCAGATAAAATTAAAGGTAAGATACTACCTGATCTGGAGTCGAGCATCAGAGAGATGTTGAAGGAATCAATGATGGAGCTGGTAACAAAGACCCTTCAGAATGAGATCAAACCTATTGTTGACAGACTCAAATTCCTAACAGAGGAGAATCGTACCCTACAACTCAAAGTCGATCAATTGGAGACCCAGATGAGGAGCGGCAATCTTGTGTTCCACGGTGTACCCGAGTCATCTTACGCAGAAGCAGCCTCTGTTGCCAGTAAGGATGGGGGAGGTCAAAGGCCATCTTCACGGCAAGATACGGTGAAAGCTGTGATAGAATGTTGTCAGAAAAAGTTGGACCTCGAAATTTCAGAGCGTGACATCACTGCTGGATTTCGCGTACCGGGTCCAAAGAACGCGCCTCGGCCAATTGTTGTTACATTCGCCTCCAGGCTTGTCAGAGATAGGATCTATGAATTAAGGAGATTACTACGAAAACAAGACACTGCGCAAAAAGTTTATATAAACGAACACCTAACAAAAAAAAATGCCGACATCTTTTCAAAGGGTAGAAAACTTCTTAAAGAAAAGAGAATTGCTTCCATCTGGACCTGGAATGGTGCGGTCTTTGTCAGGCGGGCTGAGTCTGACAGGCCCACCCGAGTTCTAAGTCTGGAGGAGGTTGAAAACTTTTGATTTCATCCAATGGATTCTGTTGTTAAAGAAGAAATTTGTTTTGGTTTTGAGAGGTCTGAAGATAATTCTTCTTTATTTGATTCTGGTATTGATCCGGATGACAATTTATTTCGTTCAATGTATGAAGACACCAGCATTTATGTTTCTCCAAAAGATTTAAATGACCTGACCAATCAACTGCCTCGTGAATTTTTCTCTTTCTTTCACGTTAATTGCAGGAGTATGAAAAACAAATTAGACGATTTAACGATACTACTTCGCCAAAGTCGAGCTCGAATTTTGGCGGTCACAGAAACTTGGTTGGATGAAAATTCGTCTAAAGGCATAGAAATACCGGGTTTCCACTTCGTGTTCCAAAATCGAGACATGAAAAGAGGTGGTGGAGTTGGATTTTTTATTGATGAGCGGATCAAGTATTCAACAGTTGATGCTTCACTCTGGAACAGCAGTGTTACTTCATTCGAGCTTCTTCTAATCTCAATGGATTGTCAAAAAACTGGAAATTTCTTAGTGGGTGTTATTTATCGTCCCCCGGACACAAATTTACACAGTTTCAACATAGAATTCAGCAATTTGTTAAATTGTCTCGTCAAAAGAAATATGAATATTCTTTTAATGGGCGACTTCAATATTGATTTTCTCAGTAGAGAACAGAGCTCGTCTATGGCTGATTTTTTCAATTTACTGGCTTCTTACAGCCTTCTTCCGGCATTTACGGCGCCTACCAGGATAACTTCTAAAACTGCTTCTGCAATTGATAACATGTTTACAAACTACCCCTTACAACATTCTATTGCTAGGATTGTGATTGATGATATCTCTGATCATCTTCCGATTTTTTTGTCAACTGATCTCGCACCTCGCACCAATACTGAAAGAGATCAGATTTCATTTAGAAGGCTGACCAGCCTGAGACAGAAAGAGATGTTTGAACAGATGTTGGGTGAGATGGACTGGTCTGGGGTGATTGGGATGGCCGATGGTGGTGATGCGTCCTCTGCTTACTCATTATTCATTAATAAGTATCTCGAAATATATAACAAGTGTTTTCCACTGGTTAAATACACTCGTGGTCCTGCTAGATTTGATAAGGATTGGATGACGCCAAATCTCATGAAGTGCTGCAAAAAGAAAAATGCCTTATATAAAAAATACCTCAAGAGCCCGACAGTGGCCAATAAAGAAAAATTCACTGTGTACCGTAATCGCTTCAAATCAATGAAAATTGCGACAATCAAAGAATTCTATTCAAAAAAATTCAATTTATGTCAAAACAATGCTAAAGAAACATGGAAAATCATTGGGAGCCTAATGGGCAAGCGATCTTCTGTGGAGCAGTGCAGGACTTTTGATGCGGGTGACGGGAGTTATTTGACCTCTCCTACAGAAATTGTTGACTCGTTTAATAACCATTTCTCCAGCATTGGCACAGATCTCGCAAAAAATATATTAATTCCTAATGAAACATTTGATGAATATCTTGGTAATCCCGTGGTCCATTCTTTCGATGCTGTACCTACAACACCGGACGAGATCATTGAAATATCGACACGATTAAAAATCTCACACAGCAGTGGAATCGACGGAATTGACCCGTGTATTGCAAGATGCTCTGTTCCACGGATAGCCCATATTCTTTCCTGCATAATAAACTGCTCTTTTTCTTCAGGGGTGCTTCCTGATCAGTTAAAGTCGGCAAAAGTAATTCCCCTTCACAAATCTGGCAAAAAAGATACCATTTCCAATTATCGGCCAATATCTATTTTATGTTTCTTCTCAAAGTTTTTTGAAAAAGCTATGCACTCCAGGCTCTATGGATTTCTTGCCAGATTTTCCATCATTACCAGGAGTCAGTTCGGCTTTAGAAAAATTCACTCTACCTACATGCCGCTCGTTCTGTTGCACTCGAGGGTTGCGGAGGCTATGGATCGAGGAGACTACATCATCGGCGTGTTTCTGGATCTGGCCAAGGCTTTTGATACAGTGAATCACAAAGTCTTGCTAAAAAAACTTGAACTCTATGGGGTCCGAGGGATTCCATTATTGTGGTTTGAAGATTATTTGAGCGGTAGAACTCAACAGGTACACTACAACGAAGTTACTTCATCAACGCGGCGGGTAACTTGTGGCGTGCCTCAGGGGTCGGTGCTAGGCCCTCTCTTATTTCTTGTCTACATTAATGATTTGTGCACTGTTTCGCATCGTCTCGAATTTGTCTTGATTTGTCTTGTTCGCCGATGATACCAACCTTTTTGCTTCTGGTGAAAACTTAAAAGATTTATATGATGTTACTAATCATGAACTACTTTCCGTTTATAAATGGTTTTGTGCGAATAAACTTTCTTTAAATATAAGTAAAACCAACTATATTCTATTCCACCATAGAAATAAATTAATTTGTTCTGATTATCAACTTCTTATTGACGATAAACCTATTGCGCGAGTTTCCTCGTGTAAATTTCTTGGAATGTTGCTTGATGAGCACCTCTCACTGATTGACCATATTAGTTACGTCACCTCTAAAGTTGCAAAAAATTGTGGAATTCTATCTCGCGTGAGTGGATTTGTGGATAAAAATATTTCTATGATGTTGTATTACGCTCTCGTTTACCCTTACTTGTCCTATTGTAATATTGTTTGGGCTTCAAATTATCCTACACGTCTAAAGTCTCTCCACATCTTACAGAAAAGAATCATCCGAATATTATTTAACTTGCCCTTTACATCATCTTGTAAAATGAAAATGATCGAGAACAACCTACTGAATGTATATCAAATTAATTTTTTTCTTGTTAGTATTTTCATGTACAAATATGACAACCATATGTTACCGTCGTCATTTGATAACCTTTTCACAAAATCGTCTCATGTACATTCTCATGATGTGCGTTCTTTGCATTGCTTTCGGTCCGATTTTGCTCGAACAACTCTCAAAACATTCTCAATAAAGTGTTATGGTCCGCGGTTGTATTCAAGTATTCCAATAACAATATCCCCATTGAAAAGCATTTCGCTATTTAAAAAATCGTTGAAATCTTACATATTACAGCTAGATTCATAATTTCAATATCTATATACTTATGTTAACTTCGATACAGATATGTTAACTTATATATACTTATGTTTACTCCTATACACTTATGTTAACTTTTATTTCTCTGTCTCGGTTCGTATCTGAATTTTCGTTTATAGGTCGTCCAGTTAGCGGGAAGTAATTCCCTTTGGATGAACCTTTTGAGCACTTGATTTTTTTTTCCTTATTTATAACTTCACTGTTGTTTTGTTCAAATGTTCAAATGTTAAATGTTAATGTTAAAATTTAAGCGTCGTAAAAAGAATCGGTAACGTGAAAAAACTGGTGAAAAGAACGCCGAAGAAATCAAAACGAGAATCAAGAGCAGCATTGAGAACAAATTGAAGTACATGATCAAACAGGTACATACTAGTTGCCAAGTCTAGGAAAAAATTCAATCTGTTGAACATACCAAGACTCCAATTTTTTATCGTACTGTGTCATGGTCTGTTCACAAAGCTCAGTTAAAATTGCTGCCAAAAAGAATTACTAAATAAGAAACAAGCAAAAAATTTGATTTTTTAAAGAAAGTTTTAAAGTCTCAAATATATTGTGGCCAAAAAATTTACAATACAATTGTGAAGGATCTCGAAAAATATTCAGTAATCAATGCGGTAATCATGGAGAATAGGTGCAGAAATTATTTTCGGTGTTTTTAATTATTTTTTTAATATAAAATTTATATAATTAGAAACAGAATAAAATTACTAATCGGATGATCCAAATAATTTATTGAAAATATAATTAAAGAAGAAGTTAATGACAGAAAACGCCAGGTAGTAGGAAAAACTAGGTTCATAAACAGTAAACTAACTAAAGGCGAAGCGAAATGAAATGTCAAATAAATTAGTTGTCAAATAAATTTATTGTGCGAGTTTTTATAAAACAATTTAAAAACAAATTACTTATTTTTAAAAAAAAGTATGAATTAATTTGTGTGCCTTAATTGAAAACTATCGCGTTTAACATTCTATGAAGAACAGTTCGGACTTAAATAAACTTACATTTTTTTTGTAAATAATGTTATTTTGACTTCGTGAATACTATTTTTTTGTTACTTTTGCTAATAATTTTTTTTTAAGTGCTGTAAATATTTCTTGTCTGCGCTATAAATAGTAATTTCTGTTTGACTTAGTTTTTGTTGCTGTTCTCTTGCGCGTTTCGTGAGTTTTCCGAGAAAATTTTATTATCAAAAACTAATAAACTGCTTGGATCATTAAATTGGAGTTATTATTGTGATTACAAATATATAATTATTATTACGGAAAAATAATTAAAAACACCTAAAATAATTTCTGCACCTATTCTCCATGATTACCATCAATGCGTACTAAAAATGTTTGGTTTTTTCCCAAAACTTAAAACTGTTTTATCGCCTAAGGCCTAGAGCAAAAAAGACTGTAATCTGTGATCACTTGACTCGGAATGTTTGTTTATCATCTTTTAAAGTCGTTTCAACTAGTTCTTAAAATTTTTAAAAACAAAGTTGCAGTGATTCAATAGACACTTAAAAGAACTTGTCAGTTATTAAATAAAAGTTACTAATTATAAAATTGACTGTAAAATATACACATTTTAATTCGTAGTTGCTTTAAAAATAATTATCAATTTCGAGAAACATTTAAAAAAAAAAGATAATAAAACGTACGAAATGCCTTCGAAAATGGTGCAATGGGCAGCTGTGAGTAACCAGTTCGCACTGACAATAACTGCTCCACATCCTAGACCCATACAACGCAGTCTCGCTTGCCAAGGCCATTCTCCCGGCTTTGAAGCCTCTCCGTTGATAATGTATCCACCTTGCGTTAAGGAATCGTAATGTCTTTGTCCGCATTCTACAAATAAACTTTTTTAAATTAAACTTCTACTTGAAGAAGAGAATAAAAACCAAATCAAAATAAATATAACAATATTAAAATGTATAGTACCATTCAGTCGCAGGCTGCATAGAAAGCCTAAAAATACACTAGACTTGCCATCTCGACTGAAATTTGTGCATCAAAAACCGCGCATTGCATTCAGGTCTAGTTTACAAACTGCAGGTAATTTTACATCTATAATTATTCCTTCTTGAACGTTTCTTGGTTTTGTTGTTCAGTGTGATGAAGATCGTATGATGATTGTTCTTCATCGTGTCTTCAAGGGCTGTCCATGTTGATTTTATGGAGCGTTGAGGCGTCGTAATGGTGATATTAGTCGGGGTTCTCTCGTTTCCTGCAGTGTCGTGTGTCCCCGAACCATCGTTCAGGGTCACCAAATTGTAAACTGCCATCAGATTCTCTACGAGATGACATCAACGATTAGTTAACTTGTGACCGAAGAGACAAAAGTGGGCATTGAGATCACCTGCAGGGAAGATGTTTGGCCTAGCCAGAGGTTTCCTCAAAACATCCATTGTTTTTGGGTTGTTGTCTGTCTGACGGGCTGACGTACACATTTATCAAATCGACGACTGTGCTGTTTTGAAACTTGACAGTAGTCGATAAGATGGCAGGTTTTTGTTCAGGAAATGGATTGTCATCGCTAATCAGGGTTGCAACTACACTTCCATTTTTGCCTGGATGGGCAACTCTAACCACATTGTAGCCTCAAAAAGTAAAAGACTTTACTATCTTGAGAAACTTTTCTTAAAACATTACGACAGCTGTAATTGGATTTATTTTGCTGATGGTGGCTGCTAATTCTGCAATCAACGTGATGTCTCTGCAGTTTCACAGGATAATGAAGCTACCGTCGGCCATCAAAGGTGGTTAATGAAAAGCACTGACGCGATTGAATCAAATCAATCCGCGTCGCCATGTTTTCCAACTCATACTGCATATTTTTCCAATGTCTGTATATATATATATATGTATGTGTGTGTGTGTGTGTGTGTGTTTGTGTGTGTGTGTGTGTGTGTGTGTGTGTGTGTGTGTGTGTGTGTGTGTGTGTGTGTGTGTGTGTGTGTGTGTGTGTGTGTGTGTGTGTGTGTGTGTGTGTGTGTGTGTGTGTGTGTGTGTGTGTGTTATAGCTTCACAGTGCAGGTTTATTGATGCATGCAACTATTTTGGCCTACATGATCAGTCTGGTGGAGATGAATAAGTGTGTGTGTTATAGCTTCGCGAAACGCTGTGAAGTGGCACTACAGTTTCAAAATGGTATATAAACATTTAAAAAATTCATCATTTTCAAGTGGTTACCTTTAGCATAATAAATAATTATGTAAGTGTTACGTTATATGACTAATTCATTTCATTGTAAAGGATTTAGGCTACAGACACACGGGACTGGTCTGCCACTGGAAAACCATCTAGTCTGAAATAATTTTTAAATGAATTTCAATTTTCACCTTCTGAGTAGCAGCTGACTTTCATAACTTCATTGTCTTTGCAGAAGCTAAATAATTAATTTTAAGATGTAAATTATAGAAAGAAATGTTATCACAATATTATAATTCTATTTTTTAAACAACCAGTACATTACTACCGCAATTTGTTAGCAGACGGTTTGCATTTCTCTAAAAATAAAAGAAATTGCACATGAATTGAAAAAACAAGCATTAAAAAATTTAAATTCTTTCTCTTTTTCAGATAGATTATGTAATTTTAGTAGTAAAATTATCAGAGGCATTAAGTTTGACCGATAATGAAGCCAAACCACAAATAGATAGTTAACTTTATGAATTTAAAAAAAAGCAAGAATATTATCTGGTTTACTTACTCAATTTTTTCAGATTTTATTCTCAAACGATTCTTTTTAACGACCGAAATGATTTTGAGGAGTTTGTTTGTAATTTTTGTAGACCTCCATGCTGGCAAGGACATCCTACATTTAATAATTAAAGTTTTGTACTTGTAGAGTATTTAATAAAATATAATTATCAAATAATACGTACCGATATCCAGTTGCCTTACAGAAAAGGTCAGTCCATTCATCGTTCCAATATTCTCCGCAGACATTGAAATCTTTCACACCGTTTCGAGTTAAAAACAACTCGTTTGTTTTCCCAAATCGAACTGGTATACAAAATATTTCGCGCGTATGAATTAGATTGAGCTGAATTTAGCAATACCATTTAACTTTAATGCAATTTTTCACGACGCACTCCAATCTAAAGCTTATTTTTGTACAGGCACTTATAAACTAAGTCTCCATAATGATCATCTAACAGAGTTTCGAACGCAATAATTTTAGTCGCTTAACAAAACTTTGTGGTAGACTATTCCATTCTGCTACAACTCTGTTGCCAAAGAAACACAAGTAATCTTTACGAGCCATCGTAAAGATTACTTGTGTCCTGTCGTTCTTCATCAAAGCAGTGATTCACAAAAAAAGCAGTGCTCCTCACGCAATTGACCAGACAACATAATATAAAGCAAAATTAGATTTGGCTGTTTTCTTCTATAGAGCAACGAATGCAGCTTCAGTTATTTCAGTCTTTCTATGTAGCTCATACCTTTGCGTGCTAAACCAGGTTTTGTCGCTTTTTTCAATACACAAATTCACAAGATGCTAAAAAAGACTAAATGCATTTCTTGAAAATATAATAATAATCAGATTTACATTCAGAGAGTAATAATATAACTCGACATTTATGAACAAAGTCACCATATAAATCCTTCATATTAACTTCACCGTGTTTGCTTGCTTATATAGTTTTTCTCATATATATATATATATATATATATATATATATATATATATATATATATATATATATATATATATATATATATATATATATATATATATATAATATATATATATATATATATATATATATATATATATATATATATGTAAGATGAAGATGATTCATCTTACGTATTTTCATAGTATTTGTTTATTTTATTTTATTATGTGTGCATTTTATTATGATTGGATATGTCGAAACAATAAGTCATATATATATATATATATATATATATATATATATATATAATATATATATATATATATATATATATATATATATATATATATGTTTTTATATATATGTATGTGTGTACGTGTGTGCGTGTTTATTATTTTTTTATCTAGAAATTTATATATATATATATATATATATATATCTTTTTCCGGATTTTTATTGGTAAGATTGTAAATATTATTTTGTGTATGAGTTTTGAGAATTTAGACAGTGTGTTTAAAGTTGAGTGTTCGAGAAGAAAATAAAAGTTTAAAGAGACGTGCTGCAGAGAGAAATTGGAATTAACAAAAGATTTGTTAGAACCGTGCGAAATTCTACAAAGTGAGTTTTATTTGAGTCCAGTTAAAAGATTATATTCAAGGAAGAATAATTAAGTTAAAATAAATTCGAGAAATATTGTGTTAAAAATAACTTCAGAAAATATATTTACTGATGAAAATGCGTAATCACGTCGGGGTCACCAATGTAAACGTAGAAGAATATGCTTTCTAGCGATTCGTAACGTTAAAGTCGAAGTTATTTTTAACACAATATTTCTCGAATTTTGTAGAATTTCGCACGGTTCTAACAAATCTTTTGTTAATTCCAATTTCTCTCTGCAGCACGTCTCTTTAAACTTTTATTTTCTTCTCGAATCTTACCAATAAAAATCCGGAAAAAGATATATATATATATATATATATATATATATATATATATATATATATATATATATATATATATATATATATATAAATATATATATATATATATATATATATATATATATATATATATATATATATATATATTTATATATATTTATATATATATATATATATATATATATATATATATATATATATATATATATATATATATATATATATATATATATATATATATATATATATATATACATGAGAAAAACTAGGGGAAAAAAGTGAGCGTGAAATCAGCTGTGTGCGTGGCTGGTTGTGTACTTATTTGTATTTTAGCGAGACTTTGGCTGAACGCGTCGACACTTGTTTACTCACTGAAAGCGTGTTTATTAATACTCGGCTACTTTTATTGATTTTACGTCTAACTCTGCATGTATTGAAAACAAAATAACTGCTGTTTAAAATTCAATTTATTATTATAAGTTTGAGAAAGTGTCCTTTTCGATTTTAATATATACCGTTTTATTATTATAAAGTTTAAAATGAAGCTCTAAAGATGGTTAAATTAACCGAAACTGGCCAGTCAGCTGGAAAAAATAAAGATTTTAAAACGTTGCTTGGTGCAGTTTCAGAAAGGAAAGATATTGTTGCTTTGCAATGTTTATACAAGAAACTGTTGAATGCAAAATGGGCTATAAAGTTCAATGAAACTTGCTTGCGGAAAAATATTCTTCTTAATTATGTATGGAATATATATATATATATATATATATATATATATATATATATATATATATATATATATATATATATATATATATATATATATATATATATATATATCCTAAAGACGTATTTTTTTATTTGATCCTCTTTTACAATTGTTCATACTCCGTTAGAATGTGTGAGATTTTCTACGAAACCTTTATAATACAATTAACTATCTGCTTACTCATCATAAAGTAACACAACTACAGTGCACTCCACCTAGAACAACATCACCTATAAAGGAGTACGGCTTATGACGAATGAAAATGTCTTCACGAACAAAAATTGGTTCTTAAAACCTTACAAAATATTCGGATATTAGGAACTCGGTTATAACGAAATTCTGCTTATAACAATATGATTTGTACGGAGGCATTTTTGTTTTTAATGAACCTAGGTATATAAATTTTCAATAAATAATTTTGCAAGGGATGTGTGTAGGCGCCTCTAAGATACTGCCTCATGTTATGCTGTGAAATGAGCCCACATGGGAGTACAAGTTGGATCAGTGATTTGTCGCTTGGAAATCTAACGCTACGTAAAACAATGTCAAATTTTTTAAAAACTAACAACAATCAAGTTCGTCATCCCCTCTTGGACAGTCATCCTTTCCATTACATTTTTTGTCCATTGGTATACATGTTGGATGATCATAATTATTTGTTCCCGCACAGCGCATGTCGGTTTTTTCTGGACAAGATCCTATTGGTGGTTTTAAAAAATAAAAAAAACTTTTAAATTATAAAAGCTGTGTAAATGTTGCGGTTAAGTTTGGTTATTTACATTTTTTTATTCAAGTTGCAATCTTTGTTTGTGTCTTTCTCTGTACGCAAATCTAGCAATAAAATTTATCTAGCTTTTTGACGAGCTAGGAAGCTGAAACTTTCAGCATGGTTTTATAATGAAAGACAATACATTATTCAATTGAATTCGACATATTTTTATAAACAAATACACTTAATTTACTAAAACAGCAAAGTGAGCACGTGATTCATCTGAAGATCGCGTAATATTCATGACGTCACGATTTATTTATTTATGTTTCTTCGTCTGCTTCTAGATTATTTTATAGAAAGGCTTTGCGCATTTATCCGACAAACAAGCAAGTTGAGAAGCATAAGGAGGATGTCATCGCCCACTTCAAGACTCAAAACATTAAAATGTTCGAGCTCACGCCACAGGATCATATAGTGAACGCAACTGGGGGGGGGGATAATATTGATGTCGAACAAATCGTCTCAATGGATGGATACCAACAAGACTAAAGGTTTACTAAAACACCTGCCAATTTTCATCGGTGCTAAGGCTATGTATGCTACGTTCAAACATCAACGTAGATCAAGGATTAGTCAATAGAGTTATTTCAAGAAGGCCAGGCTTATGTCACGCTTAGCAGAGTAATAATTTTTGATGGTTTGATCATTGAGGACTTGGACTGTGCGAAATTAACAAAAATGAAACTGTGCAACAGAGCAGCATTAAAAGAAATGGAAAGGATGAAAAATTATAGAGACGATTCCCATTAGACATGTATCCTCGTTCAATTTTCATAAGCAAAATTAAGATATTGAAAAGTATTCCATAAAATATATATTTGTTTAAAATAATGTCATTTGATTTCAATTCATTGGAAATTCAAAGAATTTTTATACTAAATTTAGTATTAGTTTAATAATAGATTTTTAAAGTGATAAGAAACTGAACTGATATTGAATTGATGTGTTGTGGTGTACCGCTACCAAAATCAATATCCACCGACATGAGGTCTACTGAATACATTTGATCTTGGCGAAAGTAAGGCCAAATAATGTGTGTGGTGTTGCCGATAGCTCCATTGACTAATCCTTGATCTACGTTGATGTTTGATCATAGCATAGCCTTAGCACCGATGAAAATTGTCAGATGTTTTACAAGATCTTATTGGTAGTTATAACAAATAAAAAAAATTTAAATAATAAAAGCTGTGTAAATGTTGCGGTTAAGTATTGGGTTTTTAATTTGTTGGTACGCAATTGAAAATCAGCTAAAGCATGTAATTATATTAGTTTACTGATGTACTGGAAAATAAATCTTCAAGTTGTACCTGTAGAGATAAAAATTTTTGTTCTTCCAAAAATTCAAATGTAAAATTGCGGTAATAAACATTAGAATGCAATTTCCATCTAGAATAAAAGTTAAAGAAACTAAAATTACCACATATGACTTTGCTTTCATCGTCACCCAAAGGACAATCTAGAACTCCATCACATAAAAACTTATCTGTAATACAACGTCCATTTTTGCACCCATATTCATAGCGTTTACAAGCTAAAATTGACGTTTAAAATATTATAATAAAATTAGAAAAATTAAAAACACGTTCTGAAAAAAATTGGACTAAAAACCATTATTAATTTTAGTTATAGTCCTTAGTACTAGTACTTATTACAGTACATGCAAATGTTTTTAAAAATGAAAAGCTTTATTTTCTGAATACTGAGAGCTCACAAAGTTATAGAATTGAATAATAAAACTATTTAATTTTTAGTGCCCTCATTTTAGATACAATAATAATAATAATAATAATAATAATAATAATAATAATAATAATAATAATAATAATAATAATAATAATAATAATAATAATAATAATAATAATAATAATAATAATAATAATAATAATAATAATAATAATAATAATAATAATAATAATAATAATAATAATAATAATAATAATAATAATAATAATAATAATAATAATAATAATAATAATAATAATAATAATAATAATAATAATAATAATAATAATAATAATAATAATAATAATAATAATAATAATAATAATAATAATAATAATAATAATAATAATAATAATAATAATAATAATAATAATAATAATAATAATAATAATAATAGTAATAATAATAGTCTATTAGTAGCGCTAATAGCTTAGCTTCAAGAAACACCACATTGGCTTTTCTTAAACTGTTCCATATTATTAGCTCAGGCTGGTAATATTTTGTTGACCACAAACATATAAAAGGCTAAATAAACTTAAGTCGTAAGAGGGTACTTTTTACAAACTTTTATTCAGGGTACAATCTCTTTTTGTGTGTGTGTTGGTGTATGTGTGTATGTGTGTGTAAGTGTGTGTGTGTGTGTGACTTTTTCTGTACGAAAATCTTGAAAGTAGAATTTAACCAGTATTTTTACTAGCTAGGAAGCTGAAACCTTCAGCATAGCTTTATATTGGATGTCAATACATGATTCAATTAAAAAAAACTTAATTTGAACATCTTTTGTATATCTAAATCGAGTGTATTAAAAATTAAAGTTTGTGTTAAGAAACTTGTTTTTTCCTTTACTTGTTGCCTAAGAGAGTTAGGCTATTTAAGATTTGTTACCACACAGGGATTAAACCAAGGAAATCAAGCTCAAACGTTTGCATTACAACCACCCAGCCACACCTCTTCATTTTCTGTTTGTTATATTTTTAATAATTTATCTTAATATCCAGCTTTTGAATAATTTCAAGTTGTAAAGCAAACGCTTGTTATCTGTTCTACTGAAATATGGTAAACTTAAACCAATGATTCGTCCAAAACAAGAAAAAACTGACTAGCAAAAAATTAACAAACTGACAACTAGAAGCAAGCCAACACACACACATACACATACATTTAAAAAAAACTTTAGTTTGCCAACAGAATTAAACAAATAAAAGTTTTTTACTGCAGTTACTCTCATCTCTATCATCGGGACAATCTTGATAACGATCACATCGTTCACTGTTTTTAATGCATTTTTTGTTCATAGGACAAAACATCACTGAACCAACTGGACAATCTGTTTAGTAATTGAATAACATAAATAAATGTTTTTTATAAAAATACCAAAACAAATTACCGACAAACCTTCAAAATGCTTTGCAACTCTAAAAACTGGAAAAAAAATAATTAATCTGAGAGAAAACCATAATGCTGCAATATTAATTTTTTACTAATGTTAATACGAACATTATAAACATAATAAATACCATTATTTAAATTACCTTAAAGAACAATGTACACAATTTGAATAGTACACAATAGTGTGCCAGTCATCAGTGCAAACTGATGTCACGTCCGGATTATAAAAAAAAACTAATCTATCTGGCACCTTGCAGGGCAGATTATAAGCTTCAAAATAATGTTGCCAGTACAATGTTAATGTAGATTAATCAAAGTTAAAACAACTCAAACGCCTGATAGGGAGCTAATTTAGGATCTACTAAAGACGTTAAGGACCAAAGCTCATAAAAATAACAATAGTTTAAAACGGGTTGAAAACGAGTACGTTTTATTTTGTAAATTGGTAATTTATAATGGTAGACAGAGAAGGTGTTTTTCTAACTCAAAAAATGTGATTAATCTAACTTTTATGGATAAGATCTGATGCCACAGTTGAAGTCTGATCAGCCATATGAGATATAAAAAGAGTGAGACCTATGATAACAATTGAGCTAATGACAACCCAATAGAAAACCATAGCTCTGCGTTTAAAGAAATAGCTGGATTGAGTGAGTGTGGTTCCATTCGGAAAACAGCTGTATACAAGCAAATGGAAATTTTTACTCTTTTTAAAAATTATAAATTGAATACCATGAGAAATAAATGCTGATTTACCACATCCAAGTGTCGGTCAAAAATTGACTTTCGCTTCGATAACTCTGCATTGTTATCATCTGGTAGACAATAAAAGTTGTAATATATATATACATATACATATATATATATATATATATATATATATATATATATATATATATATATATATATATATATATACATATATATATATATATATATATATATATATATATATATATATATATATATATATATTTGAGACATGCTCTAAGAAACACAAACTGCTATTTGGCAGAAACAATTTTTCGGTATAAAACTTGCTGTTCGAGACTACAATTATAAATTAATTGCCATTTAAGATTTATAACGTTATTTACATAATTTTTCTAAATGACGTTTGTTTACTTTATAACCAGAACAATTGTTTTTAAACATTTTTATTTATTTGCCAGCTAGCCAATTTCGACTAGTTGTCATCCTCAGGGCAAGCACCGATAGAAAAGTAAATATAGATACAAAAAAAAACATAAATTAAATACTAAATAAATAAGTTTTATCAGTAAATTTGAACTGAAAAAATATTACACCAAAATAAATAAGAATATTTAAATATCAAAAAAGTTAATTCATAAAATAAGAAGTGTTTCTACATAAAAGCAAATATATTTTATAGTTAGGTAAAGTTTGGATGCTTATAAAAAGTAAATAACGTTTTATTCAATTTAAATAAAGAAAATTAAAATATTTTGGAAAAGATGTATTAAAAACTAATTTTTAAAAACATTTAAAAAAATATTGGCATTAATTAGAAAATAAAATGCAGATAAAAAACAAATGTAATTATGAGCTTAATAACTGTAATAATATTATCTATTAATATGGTTATGAATAAGATCAGATATTATGAGAAATATTAGAAAAACAGGCATTTATTTAGAAGAATTACTTCACGATAACTTGCTAGTACAGAATTATCAATGAGAGGAATATTAAAACAATGTTCGAGGCATGATGAGAATATTTTAGCAATAAGAAACTGGAAAGACAAGAAGATTTGGAAACTGTTTTACCGGTAAGGGAGACTAGTGCTGAATGGACCGCGTATTGAATGGATCTTTGGCTTTAAAATTTCAATTTTTATCTGATTACACCAAAATTTTACTTTTACACCCATGTTTATTTTTTGTTGTAAAAAAATATTGCGTCAAGACGTCTAAAGGTTTTGTCGTAGGTTTTTCGTACAAAAAAGTAATTTTTTGGTCTTCGAATTTTGTCAAATTACCTATAACAGAGACGCACTAATTTTCTTATTTATTGCAGAATTATTCAGCAGAATTATTCAGCAGCATTTTTACAACTATTATGCACATTAATTTGCACTTAATTCAATCCCAAGTTTTTTTGGTACGGTGTCAAATGACTATGACTAAGGTTGTAATGAATGGTCCGACTTACTTGGTACTGAATGGACCGGTTAATTCATCACAGAGTTATTACTGATTATAGTTGCAATTACAATAGTGATCAAACATTTATCTAGATGTTAGTGTTGGGCGTGTGTATAAAATATAAAATTGAGACAAGGAACATCTGGAAATGCGACGAAACGAAAATGAAAACTGAGCAAGTTTCAGAACATGTCATAGCAGGCAGAAGCGATCGTTAAGTGGCAGCAATGACTCGACGGTGACAAGTGATGAACAGGAAACACTTGTTACTATTTGCAGTGCAGTAAATGCTTGTGGATGCTTAATACCATCATTTACATCATCCCACGAGCGAGTTTCAAAGACACTTTTTGCGAAATGGATCATTGTGATGGACAAGTAGTACTCAATCAACCGGGTGGGTAGCGGAAATAAATCATTACAAGTGATTCCATCATCGCTTGAAAAACAACAATAAAAACATCACCAATCTTATTATTATTGAATAACCATGAACTTTTATTTGTCATAATGTTAGGTTCTCCAGTTGTCCAGTTAAATGTAGATCTGCAGTGTTTAACATTTTTGTTCAACTAAATGTAATAAAAAATCGTTTAATGTGATTATTTGGGGGTGGTGAAAATTAAAATTGTTGCAGTTTGTAAAATTAAACTATGCATAAAAATGCATAAACCAATCATATGCTGGTTTAATGTGTTTTATAAGCAGAACATCGTTCTATAGAACGGTCCATTCAGTACATGGGGTGGTCCATTCATTAAGACCATGACGTACTGAATGGACCACCTAAGTTTCTGAGGTGGGTTCACAAAAATGTTGTTTTTAGTAATAACCTGATTTTTAAAATATATTTAAATTTAACTATTTGTTTCTACATGTATCATTAAAATATTTACAAAATCTATGTAAATGAATTTATTGTGTATTTTAAGCGCATTTCATGAAATTGTGGTCCATTTAGTACCAGCCTCCACTATTGGGTTGCATATCGTCTAATCTGATTCTCTTGTGCGGCTTCAATCTACTCTCGAGTCTTGTGATGTGAATGGTGGAGTATGATCAGTCTTAGTCGTCTAGTGATGATACATCCATATCCGTAGATATTGGAATATTTTATCACTGTTTTATGCCGATATAACAAAATTACAAAGTTAATTTTAAAAAGAAACATACTCATATTCAAGCTTTATTTTATTATCTCTAAAAAACTGCAATACCATTCCAAAAACCCCGTATACGATTGGAGATATTGTTACATTTGGTGTCAAAGTGGGATTTAAAAGAATGGTTTTAAAAGCACTAGATGAAATCTTGATATGTGAGCTGAGAGATGAACTGGAGAAGCAAAACCTAAGTTATAAGGGTAAGAAGGACAAACTTAGGGAACGCCTCCTAGCAGCGTTAGTGAATGAAGGCTATAGGCATAAAGATGATGGGCATGAGTTTGATATTGACGAACAAGCTCTGGAAAACCGGAGAAAACTAAAAAATTGTTAAAGGAAGAAAGCCATCAAACGAGATGAAACTAGGCAGCACAAGAGAAAACGAAACACTTATTTCATGGTGGTCAGGTCTGCCCTAAAAACAGAGTAAGTAATATGAAGTCATAACATATCTGAACCTTTAATCCTCATGAAAGCATTTTATCAGTTTCAGCAAATCTGAATTGTTTGATATGCTGTGAGCATTTAATGTTTTGTTCTGAATCGTGAAACCCTTCCAGGATTTCCAACAAAAAGTTGAAAGTCTGACTAAAGTATGTTAGCATCAGTTTGATCATTGGTGCTGACGATACAGACATGACATTCTGCATTTCTATAATCTTTGAGGACAACGACCACCTTCTGGGTTTGCTGAACTAATTTTCTACTAGGATCTAACAAACTCGTACAATTTAAAATGTATTGTTTATTTTCAATAAAGTTATTAAGTTTAGTTTACCTTTATTTCGTACAAAAAACTGTTTTCCAGTTCAAAAAAGCTGCAAATTGACACTTTATATTGTTAAATGAATGTTTACTCGCAAAAACTGACGTTGACTCAAGTTAAATGTTGATCTATAGCGCATTATTTAAATTTGTCAAACTGAATAAACAAAAACAAACTTGTAACTTACAAATATACTTTAGTTTTAACCCGTGAAAAATGACAGATGTTTTTTAATATCAGCATAAAAATATGTTTACCATTGTTTTGCGATTCCAACTTCCACTACAACTCCACATCTGAACCCAGTTTTCTACTCGCAACAAATCATCAGAAGAACTAACATCATATCGACATGGCCTACTCACAAAAGTTTCGGCAGACAACTATGCAATTTTTCGGCTATCCCAACACGTCAGGAGTTGTCTGCAACCGGGCGCCGGCACCACCAGGCGCCTCCGATAGTCAACAAATTAAATGATTTTACAGCCACTAATAAATCGCCCGATTATAATAGCAAACACAAAAATTACGTTTATATTTTCTTAGGTAAGCAACAAAGCCGTATTAGAAATTTTTGAAAATTTAATTATTGCAGTTATAGAACACTGATCGCTGGTAATTTAAAAAATTAGGAGGCAATCTATTAAATGTGAAACTAATTAAATAACACAGATATGATTTATTCTTTTTATTCAAGTTACGAGGACGTTTATTACTTTTAAAAAAAGCCTACATCAAGCAGATAAAAACCAATTAATTGCTAAGTTCAATTTTTTCTATTCATCATCATCTTGACCCAGTCGGCATAAAAAGGCACGTAGGTCACCACGCTGAGCTGACAAGCATCTGATTGTTTTTTGCGGCTGAAACCTATAACAGAGACATAACTGTGAAGTCCCATTAGTGTCCATTTATCTTCATTGCGATGCTGGCAAGCAAACGGTCCTCCACTGTCACCCTGTGTTTTAAAATTACAATTTTGATCATATATATCATTAAATTTTAAAAATGATCACTCATCTAGAAAATGTTACCATGCATATGTTTGCCATCCCATAACCTGGAACGGTTCCAATGCATAATTGACCTTGTCGTGTTAGCAGCATTTCTTCCCACAAGCACGTGCCTTTGTTGTATTGTAACATGCGGTGGTGAAGTAAAGATAAGGGCTCATCATCTGCAGGAAATAAACAAGCATTAATTAATACAGTTGAGCTTTATTGAGATTATAATATAAGAAGCTCACCTATATATATATATATATATATATATTGTTACGATATCACCAAATCGTATACCGGGCTCAATAGAATGGTTTTGCAGTTTATTGGAAAATAATAAATGAAGCTTTGTTAAGGCTATTTATTTATACCTTCAAATCTCTTAATAATAATTAATTATTAATGTCCCTAATAAATGTAAGGTTTATCAATAGGAAGTTGATAGTCAAACCAGTGATTTTACATCATTACCCCCTTCTTAATTCTGTTCGTCCCGAACAGCATAGTCGCTTTTGAGAAATGCGACTCGGCCACGAACACCAAAATACCTTAATCTTTACTCGTGGCTTTGACCGTAATTCGCAAACAACATGGTTAAGTCTCTTGACCGTTTGATGCAGTTTATTCCAGTCCTTCTTTGGCTCATCAACAGAGTTTTTCTTTGGCTCATAGTCGCCATATCTGCACGGTTCATCACAGCCTTTTTTGCATTCCTCGTCCTGAACATCTTTGCACGGTTTATCGGAACTGTCTGCTTTTTCTTCTTCCTTCACATCATTTAGATCTTTCTCAAGAAACTCTTCAAAAGGTTTTTCGAAAACACGTTCCATAAATCCAATAAATCTCTTCATCAAACTGTTATTTGATTTTACAATGACTCTTAGTCTACCTGATCTAGAATCCTCTGTGGATTCATCTGATATAGAACTCTCGGTACCGTTCTCGGTTCTTGGCTCATCATTTTTCAGAGTTTTTTACTTGCTGCATTGCTATTGTTGTTTTGGAAAAGTTCATCGCCGTCATGTTTGTTTTCTTCCAAGCTACAATCGAACGTTTTCTTTTCACATTCCAACTCGGCTCTTTCGTCGGTGTCAACTTTCGTATCGTCCAGCGGATCTTTCTTCAAATTATCGCCATAGTCTCTCAAATCAGTTTCTTCTTTTTTTGTCAAGTTAACTTTGATGTATTTCTCCATTGGAATTTCGTCCGTTTCTAAATCCTCGGTTGCTTCATCCGAGTCAGATTCGTCACTAAAATCTGACCCTGAATATTCGGTGCGTCGTCTGTTATAGAGGCTTCCGTTTCAGAACCGTCGCTGTATGGGTAAAAGCCATAGTTGTTATTGCCATTATTATAATCATCATCGTCACTTTTATCCTCATCATTTTGCATTTCGTTTTCAACATTTCTCTCATCTTCTTTAGTTTTGTTTTCGACGTCCAAACCGACTGTATCACTGACACCATCTTTGCATGGTTCATCTTGAGCATCCTTGCAAGGTTCATTATCATGACCGTCTTTGACAGGCACATCATCATAACCGTCTTTGACAGGCTCATCATCATAACCATCTTTGCATCGTTCATCTTGAACATCTTTGCATGGTTCATCTTGAACATCTTTGCATGGTTCATCTTGCACATCTTTGACAGGCTCATTAGACCCCTCAGCCGCATTAGTAACCGTTTCACGGCCGGCTTAGCACGTTTTGCGGCCTAATTTACGGCGAGCCGAGGTTTTTGCGGCCGGCGGCGGCTAACTGTTTTCGTGGCCGGCGGCGGCTTAATTCTCGGCTTATATTTAATTTACCACTTGGAAATCAGAAGTTTCAAAACGCAAAATTGTGAAAATTTGAGATGCCCTAAAAAAAACTTTCAATCACTATTTTTCCTAAGATGTTTCAATATCACCCATCATTAGTTGTGCTTTCAACTCATTAAAATTATAAATCACACCCCTGCCCACTACTTTTTAAAAAATTTTTCCACCTAATGCCAACTGGCAAATACCAGAACTCTAAATCATATATACTCATGTCCATGAGTCAAAATATTAGTTTTTCGAAAAACTCAGCCACTGAACAAAGTTTCAAAGTCAAATCATTTTTGTTTGTTATAGTTTATTTTCCAGTAGAGACACACACACACACACACACACACACACACACACACACACATATATATATATATATATATATATATATATATATATATATATATATATATATATATATATATATATATATATATATATATATATATATATATATATATATATATATATATATATATATATATATATATATATATAAATGAATGTTTGTATATATATTTGTCCTTTATGCATTGCTACACCATTCATCCGATCGTAATGAAATTTTCACACAACCTTGAGAGTCAAGGGGAATCAAATATAGAAAAAAAATTTGAAATCCGTCACAAAATGAGCGGAGCGGAGCGGGTGAGCGAGCGGGAACTATATATATATATGTTTGTGCGTATGTATGTGTGTATGTATGTATGTTTATGTGCATGTATGTGTGTCTGTGTGTGTGTTTATGTATGTACTAGCGGAGATACCCGGCGTTGCCCGGGTTTTTTAGAGGTTTTTCTAATGTTTGTCTCTTTCTCTCCCGTTTCCTTTCCCACTCCTGTTCGCTTTCCCGTTTTCGGTCGTTTTCCCGCTGCCGGTCGCTTTCCCGCTGCCGGTCGCTTTCCCGCTCCCGGTCGTTTTCCCGTTTCCGGTCGCTGTCCCGTTCCCGCTCAAGTTTGCTCTCTCATTCCCGCTCACGCTTGCTTTTCCGTTCCCGCTCGCTTTCCGTTCCGGGTCGCTTTCCCGTTTCTATAATAGACAAACTAACCCACAAACATTCATATATATATAGTCTTAGCAAATCTATTTTACGTTTCATAGGCTAACAGAAATTATGAAAGAATGTAAAAGAGAAAATGAGCGTGAACGGGAACGGGAGAGCAACCGTGACCGGGAATGGGAGAGCAAGCATGACCGGGAACGGGAGAGCAAGCGTGAGCGGGAACGGGAAAGCGACCGGGAACGGGAAAGCGACCGGGAACGCGGAAAGCGACCGGGAACGCGGAAAGCGACCGGGAACGCGGAAAGCGACTGGAATCGGGAGAGCAAGCCTGGAAGGAAACGCGAGCAAGAGAGAAAATCGATAACAAAACTTCTGAGCGGGAAAGCGACCGGGAGCTGGAAAACGACCGAGAGCGGAAAAGCGACCGGGAACGCGACGAAAACGGGAAAGTGGAGAAGGAAACGGGAGCGAGAGAGACAAACATTAGAAAAACCTCTAAAAACCCCGGGCAACGCCGGGTAACCCCGCTAGTGTATATATATATATATATATATATATATATATATATATATATATATATATATATATATATATATATATATATATATATATATATATATATATATATATATATATATATATATATATATATATATATATATATATATATATATGTGCATCATTGTGGTAAGTTTATTGCAAGTTATGTAAAAAACATATGTTATTCAGCTTAGAAGGGCAAAGACTTGATCGCTTCCCATTGCAGATTGACCCTGCCACTGAAAATAAACATTCAACTGGGACTGACCCTGAAGACATGCCAAGAAACAAAGAAGCAAGTTGCTGCAGTATGGGATAGGTCTTAACATTATCTGCCCAATAGGAGAGTGGATTTGCTGAATACTTTGCTATTTAATCTTCATCACTTATAGTGCTTGCTAGATTTATAACTAAAAAATTTTTTTAAATCACGGCTAGCCGTGATTTTCTCGGCCGGCGAGGCTTATTTTTTTTGTGGCCGGCTTGCAGCTAAGCCCCGATTTTCGCGGCCGGCGGTGGCTTAGCACTTTCACGGCTCGGCTCGGCCGGCTAAACCGGCGGCTGAGGGGTCTAAGGCTCATCACCATGACCATCCTCGCATGGTTCATCTTGTACATTCATGCATGGTTCATCTTGACCGTCTTTTTTGTTTCCGCAATTGTTTGTGTCACCATTAAGGAATTCAAGAAATTTCTTCCTTTCTTGCTGTGCAGCTCTGTGTGCTGCTCTGTTTTCCTCCGCCATTTTATTCAGAGCCTTCAACAATTCACTTTCTACTTCGAACACATACTCTTCTGGGTCAAACCCATTGTCCTCCAATGACGTCCGGAAGCGGTCCACGAGCTCAGACTTTCTTCCATTATCACTGAGTTCTCGTTTTCTAAGTTCACGCCTCAACTCGAGCATCAGGAGCTCATCCATTGCTTTCAAAACCATTCTTGTATCCTACTTCTGATCACCAATGTTACGATATCACCAAATCGTATACCGGGCTCAATAGAATGGTTTTGCAGTTTATTATAAAATAATAAATGAAGCTTTGTTAAGGCTAATTATACCTTCAAATTTCTTAATAATAATTAATTATTAATGTCCCTAATAAATGTAAGGTTTATCAATAGGAAGTTGATCGTCAATCCAGTAATTTTACATCAATATATATATTAATGTAATATCACTGGTTTCATAATCAACTTCCTATTGATAAACCTAACCTTTATTAAGGACAATAATTACGAAATTATTATCAGTTGTTGAGGCGCGCTGGGATTGAAGTCATGTATAAATAAATTGAGGTGTTCAAAGTCATGTACAAATAAATTTAGATTTTCAAAGTCATGTACAAATAAATTTAGATTTTCAAAGTCATGTATAAGTAAATTGAGATGTAACAAATTGGAGTAGTCAATAGAGGAAGGTTTTTTACCAATGCTTTTATTAACTCGTCGTCTCTGTTTCTCTGTCTGTCTGTTTCTCTGTCTGTTTCAAATCTTGCAATCAATTTTTGAGTCACTTCCTGATGATAGATTTTTTTCAAATTTTGCATACATGCTCAAAATAGAAGACAATGCAATATTCAATTATTAGTTTTACAATAAGTCAATTAATTTAGTTAATTTTAATTAATTTCGATATTTCGATATAATTAAGATATTTCGACTTTAATATAAAATAAAAGAGTAATATAAGAAAAAATTGATTGCAAAATTTGTGTTTTAATTACATATAAGAGCATTGGTTTTAAAAATTCGTTTTTAATTTACTTGTTTTAAATTAATTCGGTCACAAAGCGAGCGGGAGCGGGAACGTTTAAAATTACCTCTAATGGTTTTTCCAAATCCTGTGCTAACGCACATCCGAAAATCACTAACTAAAACGTCTGTGAAAGGTAAACAGATTGGTTTAACATAATTTGAAAACTTGAGAGGTTTATCCACTCGAAGCAAAGTTATATCATTGCGAAGTTTCCCACGTTCGTACTGAGCATGGCGAACAATCTCTGTAATATAAGCCACAATCCAATCACCGTCCTCGACGTTGACGGCTCCCATCGTGGCAATGCAATCGCTTGGTAAAACCCTAAATATTTTAAACACAAATAAATGAATGTGAAAATAATTTAAAAAAGTGTTTGCTGTGTTTATGTTTGTCGATATAAATCGCTATATATAAAAATAACTGTTTGCATGTCTTTTATACAAATATAAACAGCTAAACCAATTTGAATAACTTTTGGCAACGAAGTAGCTCTTATAGAGAAGCAAATATAGTATAGGTTAATTCCTTTAAACTGATACTGAATAAAAATAAAATCTGATTCGTGTTTTGTTGAGGCTTAAAAGTGAATATGAACGATAAATTGTTTTTTACCACGTTTTTCTTAACTTGCTTTCTTGTCTGTCTGTTTGTCCACGATTTATATTATATATATATATATATCCATATATATAAAAATGAATGTTTGTATGTATATATGTATGTTATTTATGCATTTTCACACAACCTTAAGAATCAAAGGGAATCAAATACAGAGAAACAAATTTAAAATCCGTCACAAAATAAGCGGAGCGGAGCGGGTGAGCAAGCGGGAACTATATATATATATATATATATATATATATATATATATATATATATATATATATATATATATACATATATATATATATATATATATATATATATATATATATATATCATTTCTGAGTGCCGCATTTGATACAGTTGACCATGGAATCTTTATTAAGAGACTTGAAAAAACTCATGGCATCTGTGGAGTTGTCTTAAAATGGATTATTTCATATTTAACTAACCGCACGCAACGGGTTAGTGTGGGTGGGAACTTGTCATTGTCCGTGTCGCTTAGTAGTGGAGTACCCCAGGGATCAGTCTTGGGCCCACTACTCTTTCTATTGTACACCACTGATTTACTTGAAATTATTCATCGTTCTGGACTCGAGGGACACTGCTATGCCGACGACACCCAAACATATGTTCACTGCTCTGTTGATGATGCGGAGAATGTTCACCTTCGTTTATTGCCCTGCATAGAGAACATTGAACAGTGGATAGCTTCTAATCGTCTAAAACTGAATGGCGATAAGACTGAATTAATCTGGATAGGTGCAAGATCAAATTTGCAACAGAGTAAAGCAAAAGCTTTGTTAGTTGCTGGGGCTTTGGTTGCCCCCACAGAAGTTGTTCGAAACCTAGGTGTTTATGTTGATTCTGAGCTTTCCATGAAAGATCATATATCTAAACTGTCAAAAACCTGTTTTTTCCAACTACGACAACTTAGAACCATACGAAGGTCTCTGACAAGTGAAGCAACACGTCTCCTGCTGCATTCGTTGGTTGTAAGTAGACTTGACTACTGCAACTCTCTATTTACAGGCTTACCTCTTAGTGCTGTTGGAAAGATTCAACGTATTCAAAATGCAGCTGCTCGTCTTTTTGGTGGACTAAAGAAACATGATCATGTGACTGCAATAATGAAAACTGAACTCCGGTGGCTGCGTATCTCTGAGCGAATTACTTTCAAAATTGGGACTTTAGTCTACAAGGCGCTCCATGGCGAAGCCCCCTCATATTTGCAAGAGCTGTGTGTTACTGTGTCTGACAACAATTCTTACTTATCTCGTCACAGATCTGCTTGTCGTGGTGATCTAGTTGTTCCCATAACTCGAACAAAAAACTTACGGCAGTCGAGCCTTCAGTATAGCAGGACCGGCAACATGGAACATGTTGCCTGCCAGCATCCGAGAAGCCACTACATTGAGTTTATTCAAGGCCGAGCTAAAGACATTTCTGTTTGCGAAATCCTATCCAAATTGATGATCAGAGAGAAATTATTTCATTTTTCCTGACATGCTGATTTTTTGTGTTTTATATTATTTTTTGCTTTATTTTTATTGTTTTGTTTTGTTGTTTTTATTGTAAAAGGAGCCCTGAGGTGTTACACAAAAGGGCGCTTGAAATCCAAATAAACTTAAACTTATATATATATATATATATATATATATATATATATATATATATATATATATATATATATATATATATATATATATGTATATATATAAATGATGAATGTTTGTATGTATGTATGTATGTATGTATGTAAGTATGTATGTGTGTATGTATATATGTATGTTATTTATGCACTGCTACACCATTCATCCGATCGTAATGAAATTTGCACACAACCCTGAGAGTCAAGGAGAATCAAATATAGAGAAAACAATTGAAATCCGTCACAAAATGAGCGGGTGAGCGAGCGTGAACTATATACATATATATACACATATATATACATACATGACTGAGCGAAAACGGGAACGAGAAGCCAACTGAGAGCGAAAGATAGAGCGGGAAAGGGAAAGCGACCGAGAACGGGAAAGCAACCGGGAACGGGAAAACGACCGGGAGCTGGAAAACGACAGAGAGCTGGAAAGCGACCGGGAACGGGAAAGCGAGAGAGACAAACATTAGAAAAATCTCTAAAAACCCCGGGCAACGCCGGGTGCCCCGCTAGTATATATATATATAAATGAATGTTTGTATGTATGTATGTCTTTTATGCATTGCTACATTATTCATCCGATCGTAATGAAATTTTCACACAACCTTGAGAGTCAATGGGAATCAAATACAGAAAAAAAACATTTGAAATCCGTCACAAAATGAGCGGAGCGAGCGGGAACTATATATATACTAGCGATATTACCCGGCGTTGCTCGGAAGTTTTCATAGTATTTTTATCGTTTTCCTCTAGCTCCCGTTTAATTCCCCGTTTTCTCTCCCGCTCCCGGGAACGGAAAGGCGACCGGGACTGGGAAAGGGAACGGGAGAGCAAACAGGAGCGGAAAAACGACCGGAAGCTGGAAAGCGGCCGGGAACGGAAAAGTGACGATTGCGTTACTATCTTTCTTTTCCGCTTCACTTCTCTGTCGTCCATTTTAGCTACCTATGAAATTCTTTCAATTCTATTGAAATTTCTCAATGTCAGCGACTGCTTCTGAGGATGATATCAGCGGTTTCAGTGTAGGAAGCGAGAGTAATTGTGGTAAAATGTCAAGTAACATGTTATGGAGGTATTTTAAGAGAAATAAATCCAACGATGGTTACACGGCGAAATTCAATCTTTGTAATAAACATTTCTAAATGAGCAAAAATGCTGCAACTTTTTCTGTGAACTATATTTTACAGTCTCAACATCCATCCAAATAAAAATAGCAGAATGTTTTTTTAAATAACAAAATGAATAACAACATAATGATCACTTTATGAAAAATTGAAATTATTCAGTAAAATTCACAACAACCAGTCAAAAAAATTCTTGTGAACTTTGAAATCAGAAGTACTTGAAAATATTATAAAACTGCTGGGTTTTTTGTGCGCAATTATTCAGTTTTTGTGCGAAATTGTGCGCGATTTTTTCAAACAATTTTTGTTCTTGTGCGCACTTGCGAATGAGTGTGCATCAAAAAAAATATTTTATTTGAACCTGTTCGGATCGGATAAAATTGCGCACAATTGGGCGATTTTTGCATAATGCGCACAAAGCCGCATCGAACGCAAGCCCTTAATTATGAGATAATTGCTTTAGCTGTCAGTCTTCTACTGGTTCAATCCTTTATCATCTCGCACATCGACTACTGTAATGCTGCTTTTGACGGACTGCCTCAACGCCAGATTTTCTGGCTCCAAACCGTCATCAATAGAGCGGCAAGACTCATCTGTTCTGACGGTAGATACGAGCACATCACACCAACTCTGCGTTACGATCTTCATATATTGAGAATAAATGAACGCATCCAGTTTAAGCTTTGCCTTCTCGTCTTAAAATGCTTTTATAACCTTGCATCGCAATATCCATTCAAACATATCAAACACCTCGCTGATGATCCAAATCGGCAACAGCTTTGATCATCCAGTTCACTTCACGTCTTCGTCCCACGCACATGCACTCGCGACGGTGATGGTGCATTCTGCGTTGCTGGACCTTCGTCCTGAAACTCTCTCCCATCCTCAGTTCAAGGCGCAAAAACACTTTCCGTCTTCAAGAAACTTTTAGGAAGTTAAGAACCCACTTGTTTCACCGTTCATACAGACAAAGTGTGTTATAGATATAAATTTTTTATCGATAGTTAAAGGCCCCAATGGTAAGAGAATTTGCATTTATATACACTGGTTTGACTTGAAAGATTTGTTTTAAAAATTGACTGTAAGAAATTCACGATGTCATTTTTTAATCCTTTATATTAACTTCGCCTTTCTGTCGTAGTACAAACCCTTTTCCCGTTATTAAACCGATATAAAACTTAGTCCATATACTCGTGATGACTAAACATTAATTTTGAGATAGTCAATAACAAAAACAAAACAAAAATTTTTATTCTTTAGTTGAACGCTATAATAAAAAAAACCTACGCGATAATGCGTCATTGTTTGTTTAATTGAAAGAAAACAAAATTTGAATTCCACTTTTAATCATTTCGCTCATTACTATCGATCTAAAGCTTTTTATTTTGATCATTTATTTATAATGGAACATTGTTTTTATACCAATTTAATCAATAATTATCAGATTTTCTTTTCATGATTGCAGATATCAATTTTACACTAAAAATTTTTTTATTAATGTAGTTTTTAGAGTTATAGACTTATATCTTTATGAAAAATATTTGCATTGAATTTGTATCTAATTTCTATTTCAAATATATAAAGGATTTTTAATAAATGAAGTGTTTTATGGTTCACTTGTTAGTTGTTTTTTTATTGGCTATAAAACTTTCAAACAATAAAGAAACTTTATTAAACATACTTGACGCTTTCAAAAAAGGTACAATGAGCAGCAGTGAGTAACCAATTCTGACTGACAACAACTGCTCCACATCCTATACCCCTACAACGCAGTCTTGCTTGCCACGGCCACTCTCCCGGCTTTGATACTTCTCCGTTAATGATGTAAGCCCCTTGTGTAAAAGAATCATAACGTCGTTGTCCGCATTCTACAAACAAATGTTAGAACGCGTTTAGGAAAAAAAAAACATATAACGATACCAATGAATTGTATAGGCCAGGGCCGTTTTCACATATGTATATGTATGTGTATTATACATTGTTTATTTTTGTTGACAAAATACATGCACTTAAAAAATATAAAAAAACCGGTAAGTTTGAAATACCCTATGAATAAAAATAAATATTTTACCTTCTGAGTAACAGCTGATTTTTCTAACTTCATTGTTTTTACAGGAACTAAGAAATAAATTTTAAGATGTAATCTATAGCAAAAATCGTATTCAAAATAGTTGTTATAATTTTTTTAACAGCCAAAATTTTGCTACCGCATGTTTTTAGCGGACTACTTGCTAGTTTCCAAGGTTGTTAAGATTGGTATTGGCCAAGTACCAATACACTATTGACAATAATTTTTAGTTATTGGGAATGATATTGTCAATACTTTTACAACGGGTATTGACTCGGTATCGTAAATACTTTTTAAGCAAAACTTAACCGATACCCAATACTAATATATTTTTTTAAACTATTGAAAAATTAAATTTGTTTAGTTAACAGATTAAAATTTCTGTTTACATTCGAGCATAGAAAACCTATTTTTATAGATATTGACACGTGCTTTGGTAACTTATTTCATTTTTCCTGTTTTATTGGTGTGCTCTCGTTTAATAAATGTGTCTGGTAAGGCGTTATAATGTCTCAGTCGGTTAAAAGTCCCGAAAAACTATTTTGTAAAAACTATTTTGTAAAAACTATTTTGTAATAGCGGTGTTTCCGGCTCGGATTTTTAGAGGTTTTTCTATCGTTTTTTTTCTCGCTTTTTCTCTCTCTTTTTCTCGTTACTGTTTCCACCACCGCTTATTCTCCTGCTCTTGTTTTCCTCCCCGCTTGCTTTCCTGCTCCTCGTTCTCCCGCTTCTCCATTGCCACGTAAAATCGGTGGCATACGTGGGTGAGCCGCATAAGAGAAAAAGTCACATTTTTTCAGAAATACATATACAGACAACAAAGAGTAATCAGTAGTTTATTTTTCCTAAATCAACAGTCATATAAAAAAAGTTATGATTTAAAATAGTTCCAGATTGTTTGTTGTTTTAAATTATTTAATTTAACACTATACAACTCCAAAGATGTCTTAATGAGATGACTAGCTAGCACTGTTGTCGTGTTTACGAGCATACTTTAAAAGCTTATTAACATATAAAATTGCAGTTTGACTGATAATGAATTCATCATCCGAATCTTTTAAATCAATGTCTTCAATGTTGTCCTCTTCTTGTTCAACCACAACTGGGATGCCCTGGACATTCGAACTTGTTGGCTCATTAGCATCGCAACTGACATACTCTTCAAAATTGACTCCCGCCAGGATTGGATGGTCTACCATATCATCATCAAACTCTAAAGCCTCTGTAGAATTTGTGATTTCACATGGACCAAACCCGCATTTACGAAAGCAGTTTGTGATTATGTCTTCTTTAACACGGAGTCATGAAATCAAATCAAATCAAATTTATTTAACTCCAATGTCGTAAGCGAATCTGAAGCGGGTGAACGTGAGATGAGCTGACTAGTTTAACTGGAAAAGATGAGTTTTTAAAGTACGTTTAAAAAGGGAAAGAGATGAAGCAGATTTGATATGGGAAGGAAGTGAGTTCCAAATTAGAGGAGCTGCAGCACGGAAAGCTCGTGCACCAAACTTAGTGTGTGAAAATTGGGGTTGAAGAAGAAATTGAGTTGAAGAGCGGAGCTGACGGGAGGGAGTGTATGGGTGTAGCAAGGTAGAAAGATATCTGGGAGTGGAGGTTGAAGTAACCTTGAATGCTATTGTAGCAATTTTAAATTTGCTTCTTTTATCCACTGGTAACCAGTGGAGTTGATTCAGTAAGGAAACAGAGTGAACCGACCTGTCCGCTTGTAGAATGACACGTGCGAGGGTATTTTGAATTTTTTGGAGTATTTTGATGGAAGATTTGGGAGCAGCATAGAAGATCGAGTTGGCATAATCAAGCCACAAGCTGACCAGAGCGTGGCCAATGAGGCTGGCAGTCTGTAAGTCCAGTGTGTGACGGATATGGCGAAGAGCTTTAATGTGAAAGTAACAAGACTTGGAGATGGGTTTGACGTGATTGTGAAAAGTGAGAGAAATGTCTAGAGTGGCACCAAGAAGCTTGATATGACTTGCTAAAGGAACGGTTGAATTGACAACCTTGAGGCTAGAAACTGACGATAAAGATTTGTTGCGTTTATTAGTGCCTAAGAGTATTGTGCCAGACTTACTGGGATTTAAAGCGAGGCCATTGCGGGAGAACCACAACGCAAGGTTTGAAAGAGCTGTTTCGAGAAGGTGTAAGTTGGCGGTAGCACCAGGACGGGAAATGCCAATGTAAAGTTGAATGTCGTCTGCATACTATTGTTGTTAAACTCCAAGGTGCGAGGTTATTGATGCCACAGGTGAAATATAAATGGTGAAGAGGAGTGGGCCTAAGACAGAGCCTTGAGGAACACCGAAAAGACACGTTTCGGGAGATGATTGATGATGATCAACTTTGACGTACTGGCTACGACCAGTAATGTACGATGATAGCCAATTCATGTAGTTTAACACGAGAGAGGAATAAGTGTTCAAGTATTTTAGAGATGTTGTTGAGATTAGATATTGGACGGTAGTTGGAAAAATCTAAATTGTCTAGAGTAGGTCTTTTTAGTATAGGTGTTCCTTGTGCTTGTTTGAAAGATACCCTCAGTGAATGACAAATTTGCAAGCCTGGCAATGAGCTCTAAAAAAACTGATGAGAACGATTTGATTATTGATGTTGGAATGTAATCCAAGTCGGATGATTTGTCGGGAAAGGAAGAGGGGACTTTTGCGACTTCAGAAGAAGTGACGACTGCCTGCTAAGGAAGATAAATACTGGTTGCTAATAGGATCAGGAGGTAGAGAAGTGAATATAGATGACTTATTGAGAGTTATTGATTTTCTTAAGTCAAACTCGAAGCCAAATTATGGCGTCGAGTAATTTAATAGATTTTGGCATCTGTTGAGTTGTTGCAGTTTGTTCATTGTCCGGTTTAATTATTAAATGACGTTAAAACATCTTCCGGTAATTTAACTTCACATTTTGAACAATGGCTGTAATTTGGATGTGGTGTTCTCAGGATGAAATTTTACTTTATGTTTGACAGTTCAATGTTACCATGTAACATTAAACTCTCGAACCGGAAAAGTAGACAGTCCAAAGGAACGTGAAAATTAACAAATCCCCATTGGTTGATATTATACATACCTGCAAGCAATTTCAAAGGCTTTCATCTACTGCAGGTCGCATAATAGAGTTATTTATGCAAATAATGCCACAGAAACAAGGTCGTTGGTCGCGTTACGGAGTTTGTTGCATAAGAGAAACAGTTTAGTATGAAAAGGTAGGGATAATTCAATCCGGGCAAAACTTTAAGTCGTATAAGCACTAAAATCGTATAGCGGGGGTTCGTATAAGCAAGGTTCTACTGTATACCATTTTCATAATTTTGGAGATACGCCTGAGGGATTTTAGCGCTAACATATAAGTATGGCTAAACGGATTTAGTGAACTGCTTGGGAAGTCCTTAATTACAATAATAAGTACTACAGAAAGTTCTAACAACAAAACACTTTTCCTTGGGTGCACCCTTGGCCAGAAATATTCTTAAGAACGCCGAGTATTAAGTTTTCATGAACTAGAAAAATTTCGAGACTAGTTTCGGGGAGTTCAAACCACAGAAACCTGCTTCCCTGGGTGCGCTACTGATACTGTAAAAACGCATGTTATTCCATATTGTCTATAATTTATTTTATTTTACGTGACTTCTGTTTAAAGTGGATCATTTTTTGAAATTAGTCTAGCACTACATATGAGCGTCGCGTTCTTATAACAAATTCTGTTGCTATAACATGAAATAAACGGTTTTTAAGTGCTCTCAAATAGTTTATATGAAGTTTAAAATAATAGATAAAACTATATTTAAAAGATGTTATTTTTTCAAAAATTAGATCCAGTCATTCAAATTTATAAAAATGTATTAAAATATTGCTTTAAAAAATTTTACAAAGTAAAAAGGTAAAATTTAGGACACTTAAGGCGCCGCTACATAAAATAAATTCAACTCAGAAATTATTTATCGACCAGTTAAGAATGAAAGGCTGAGCGGACTTGAGTAAATGTGAGCTAGTTAGTTTTTTGTTCAAGAAAACTTCGTGCTTAACCCTGGGATCAAACCCAGTGGCGAATTTAGGTTTCCTGGCGTAGAGGAACGAAGAGAATTTTAGGGAACTTCGCACAATTTTAAGATACTAATTTTCAGTAGTATTTGAGTAAATTTAAAAGACTAAATTGTTAAACTTATTCTAATTACCGAAAAAGTCAAAATTTGCAGCGAGGGCCATTATTTTTATTTTGATGACAACACGAGGGCCACAAATTGAAAAAATATATTTTATTCAAACTTCTAATTAAAAAAAAATAATTCAATTTTAATTTTGTCAAAAAAATATTTAAGGGGGAAAACGCGGGCCACGGCTAAAGACAATGAGGGCCACTTTGTGGCCCGCGAGCCACGCGTTGGACAACCCTGCTATAACATAAAATAAACGGTTTTTAAGTGCTCTCAAGTTGTTTATATTAGGTTTAAAATAATAGATAAAACTATACTTAAAAGATGCTTTTTTCAAAAATTAGATCCAGTCATTCAAATTTATAAAAATATATTAAAATATTGTTGTAAAAAATTTTACAAAGTAAAAAGGTAAAGATTAGGACACTTAGGGCAATATACATGAAACATATTGAACTCAGAACTTATTTATCGACCAGTTAAGAATGGCCTGAGGCCTGAGTAAATGTGAGTTAGTTAGTTTCTTGCTTAAGAAAACTACGTGCCTAACCCTGGGATCAAACCCAGTGGCGAATTTAGGTTTCATGGCGCGGGGAACGAAGAAAATTTTAGGGAACGTAGCCAACTCTTACGATACTAATTTTGAATAGTATTGAGTAAATTTAAAAGACTAAATTGTTAAACTTATTCTAATTACCGAAAACGTCAAAATTAGATTCAACAAGCTAAACAGAGATGTTTTAAAACTTTGGTAGCGTGAAGTTATGCCACATTATTCTAAAAATATATTTATTGATATAAGTGAAAACCTTATTTTATATAAATTGCTTTCTGCGTGATTTCATTGAAGCAAAACGATTTATCGTTGCTTCAAAGTCAATGTTCTCAGCCAAATCCCGTTCAATTGAAATGAATGCCAATCCAGATAAACGATCGTTTGTCATTGTTGATCGCAAATAATTTTTGATGATCTTCCATCTACTGAAACTTCTTTCAGCAGTAGCAGATGTCACAGGAAGAATCCAGTAAATGTTATATAGTATTGACAAATTAGGGAGACTTGGCGCCATCTGTTTTTCAATCAGGACCGGTAGCACATCTTTAAGCTGTAGTTCACCAAATAGTGATGGACGTATTGATGCATACATTGCATACCTACACGTCTTTGAATGTATCATATTCTACGATTGTTCTTCAACGTTAATGTCGTTTTTATAAATTTCACATAAATTTTGAAAATACTTTTTATTTTCTTTCTATATTTGTGATAGATCAAAACAATGGAAATAAGTAACTGTGTTACGAAATTTATTAAAACGTTCATCTAACTGTGTTAGTTACAAGTGTGTCCAGGACTGTCACGTCCGTGTCTGAAACAGCGTGCATGCAAAACCTTGTTGTATTATAGCTACGTGTGGGTGTGCTTTTTCTAAGTGCTTGCAGTTGCTATGGTTGCACTGTATAAATTTGAATGTATAAACAGTTTGTAGGCTAGTTATAAGCTTGTTGCTGTATTAACCTGTATCGCGTGATGCCGAGAACCAATCATTTTTGAATGTTTTGCGCGGTAGCCTGCGATTGTTCAAATTTGTAGATGTAGCCTGTCGTTTCGAAAATTTGAAAAAAAAATTGTGATTGTCTAGTACAGTTCAGAAGTGTAAAACTGTGTCGTGTAATAATAATAATAACAATAGTCAATTTGTAAAGCGCCAGTAGCGGAGCGTCAGAGGCGCGCGGGATCTTGTCCGAATGCCTTCGAAAAAAGATGAGTCTTTAAATGTTTATTAAACGACGTCAGACATGGTGATGATGTGATTGATGGCGGCAGTGAATTCCAGATGGCTGGGAAGCTGTAGCTGAATGATCTATTGGTGAGTTTTGAGTGGCTAACCGGTTGGTAAAGTGAGAGAGAGTTGGAAGAACGGAGTTGTCTATTGTTGGTCCTAATGGTGATGAGTTTATTTAAGTAAGGTGGGTTATTAGTGCTGAGAATTTTGTAGGTTAGTAGTGATATCTTGGAAATAATTCTATATTCTATTGGAAGCCAATAAAGTTTGCGGAGATGAGAAGAGGAGAAAATGACAGTGGATGAGTTTGTGGTGACTAGAGGTGTGCGCGGGGACGACTTTTCGTCCCCATCCCCAACCGTCCCCGTGAGTGTCATCCCCATCCCCATCCATCCCCGCCATTATCGTCCCCATCCCCAACCGTCCCCGCAGTGTTTCATCCCCATCCCCAACCATCCCCGCAGTCCATAAATCTTTCATCCCCATCCCCATCCGTCCCCGCACCGTTTATTCCCAATTTTTATTCAATCCTGTACTAGTCATTATTTTTAGTACATCATTTCAACCAAATTATAACTTAAGTGTTTATATATATATAGAATTTTAATTACATTGTAATAGGAATCAATACAATTTATTTATTTGAGACCATGAATAAATAAAAGTCCATCGACGTTTTTTTCACTTAGCTGAGTTCTTCTATCACTAATGGTTAACCCACCCATTGAAAATACTCTTTCAGAGGATGTGCTTGCTGCTGGCACACTCAAAATATTCTTGCGACTTGGGATAGTTTTGGCCATTTCTTTGAGTTTTTTTCCCAAAAACTGAACAAATCACCTTTTACACCTTCCTTTAATGCCAGATAGTCAGCAACCTTATAAAAATAATTAACATTGTGAAACTCGTTGCTCATGTAAGCAAAAGTAATTAATAACAATGAACCAGTCTAAAAAAAAACTTTCTTGCTTTTAATATAAAGAAAATTTAATAATAAAACTTACTTCATTCGAAAATGAACTTGTTGACGTTGTGGTGTACAAGCTGGCATAAAAGTTGTCATCAAGTTTTCTATTTTTGACGGGTTGTTGTTCTGAAAAGTCATCTTGCGGCTCAGAATTTACTGTTATGTCATCTACGACGTCACGCCTGCTCTGAAAACTCTTTATATGACAACAGACGTTTCTATGGCATTGGTGATTGTGACATACAAAAATCGATGTGAGTGCTTAACCCACTGGTACCATCGCGAGATTTCCAATTCAGAATTGAGTTGCATTTTTCACATTTAACGAATGCCACCGGCACGTTATCTACTCTGACTAGCTTAAATGACTTCCAAACAACACTCTTTCCTTTGTCACATTCGTATGTATGTACTGACACGATCACTGTTGGAGTTAACTAATTTTTGAATATCAGCCTTTTCCATATTTACCTAACTTGAAATTCGAACTACGACTTCGAAAATTAAACAAATAATGCAACCTACGACTTGAAAACTTTCGGTAATTCATTATCAGCGATAAACAACGGCGCGTTGCAAAGATTAAAAACGTTAGCAATGATAATTATTACTTGATAAATTTTCGGTGAAGTAAAAAAATTATTATTTTTTATAAAATAAACTTATTTTAATTTTGTGGTGATACCGCAAAAACTCATCCCCATCCCCGCGGTAGTCCCGCAACGTTTTTTTCCATCCCCGCGGTAACCCCGCAAGGTCGTCCCCAATACCGCGGTATCCCCACCTCATTCGTCCCCATTTCCGCGGAATTACCGCAAAATCCGCGGTATTCCCGCAGTCCCCACTACCGTGCACACCTCTAGTGGTGACTTTGGCGAGTTGATTCTGAACACGTTGAAGTTTATTTAAGCGAGTCGATGATGTTCCGTAGAGCAGAGAGTTGCAGTAGTCCAGTCTAGATGTGACTAGGCTGCGTGCAAGGGTGGTAGCAGTCTCAGTAGAGAGTAGGGGGCGTATGTGTTTCAGGGCCTGTATAGGGTGCAGGCCTTTATAGTCAAAGATATGTGACGGTCAAAGCGTAGGTGGCTGTCAAGGGTGACGCCTAGCAGTGTAACGTGTGAAGATATAGGAATGGTGGCTCCAGCGATGTCTATTGAGGTTAATTCTTTAAATTTGGTGAGTTGCTGTTGTGAGCCAAGGATGATTACTTCAGACTTGGTAGGGTTTAACTGTAAAAAGTTTAAGCGGTGCCACTGTGGAATTTTGTGTGTCCAGAGTGTAAGAGTTTCGATCATGTTTGGTGAGTCGTCACAAGAGAGAGCAGTGAAAAGACAGGTGTCGTCAGCGTATTGGTGGAAAACGACGCTTGATTGTTCGATGATGGCGCAGATGGGTGTGGTATATGTTGTGAATAGTAGAGGTCCCATGACAGAGCTTTGGGGAACACCCGCGTCAAGGGCAGAGGGTGCAGAAGAGTGTTTGCCCATTTTTATGAATTGTTTTCTGCTGTTGAGATATGAGAAGATCCATGACAAAGCAGAGCTGGTAACGACTATCACTCTAGTAATAGTCGCCACCGTTGAAGAATGTTTGAACTGGGAGGTTCAGACTGGGAGGCAGAGATGTTGCGAGTACTTATGGTGCGAATACGAGTACGAGTATGAGTACCATGGTATCGAGTACGAGTGCGAGTACGAGTACTTGAAAAACGTACTTGAGTTGTACTCGAGTACGAGTACGAGTATCAAGTACTATATCTCTTATGCTCAGTATTGAGTGGAAAACGAGTACGAGTACAAGTACGAGTACCAAGGCTTCGAGTACGAGTCCGAGTACGAGTACTTAAAAAACGTACTCGAGTTGTACTCGAGTACGAGTACGAGTACCAAGAACTACATCTCTGCTGGGAGGTGTAGAAATTTGATATTATCTTGTGGTTGAGTGTTTGGACGTTAAACTGCTATCTTTTCTTTAATTAAAGTATCTATTATTGATTTGATATAGTTACCAATGAGTTTTTTGAACCTCCCAGTTCAAACATTCTCCGACGGTGGCGACTATTACTAGAGTGATAGTCGTGACAAAGACAGTGAAATACGTTTCAGATTTAAAGCGTGTTATTGGATCACCAACCCATTCATCTCTGCTAAGTTTGCCTGCGATATGTTTCTTTTTTGCAACACGCTTTTGTTTAAATTCTGTTTCAACATCATGATCTGAAAATATTTTGTTAATAATAAATATGACAACTGCATTTAAACTTCCAAAAACTTCGTCGCTTCTCGTGTCAACAAATTTAGTTTTTGCAGCACCGATCAGTTGATTTGCAAATGCAATGTCAATGTTTTTCCGTTGCAAATAGTTGGATAACACCAATATGTTATTTAGCAGCTTTTGTAGAAAATGCATCAGAAAAACAAAAGAATATTTTTTTATCAAAACAGATAGTCTTTTGTTTTTCCTGAACTTATATCTTCAAGAGTGGCTAGAATAGAAAAAAACAATCCAAAAACTGCATCAACAGCATGATTCCGGCTTGCCCATCTTTTTACTATCTTCGAGAGTATGTAGTCGTGGTAAACTAGACGTAAGGAAAATACACAACTTTTCAGCTGTGCCGAAAAACAACTTCTTAAAGACTGTCCTAATAAATACATATTGAGAATTATGGTATTAGTCTGTTTGATTTATAAATTATTTATTGAGGTACAAGCACTAACTACTTTTTCCAATATTTATCGGATCAGTATAAAATTAGGCTTACTAAGTTGCTAGGATAAGAGTTATATATAACTTGTTGACTGGCTGGAAGAAATCCGACACTGACTGGAGAGCTGAGCCGGTTAAACCTTGGACTATTTGAGATATATTCTTAACAATGTTAGGCAGCACCACTACATATACAGGGTGGGCCAAAACAAAGTGAGACGCATCCCTCTTTTGTAATCGGTTTTTCGACTATTTATAGAAGTCCAATTGACTTGAAAATTTCTAAACACATGATATTCATCTAACAATGCAATATTTTAATACTTTATTTGGAAATATTTTGTCTAAATTTGAAATTATTATTTTAGATTGTATGAAACCGTTTCACTTTTTTTGGCCCATCCTGCATATCTATGCCTGAGCAGCATTGTGCTTGTATCAGCCGGATGCGAATATACAAGCAGCCTCGGAAACTTCCACTTGCATATTAATTAGTGTGCTATATATAGAACAGCACTGGCTATGTTAATTCTGCACTAGTCGTCAATGGAAATGCCAATCACGTGCTTAGTGTATTTTTGAAATGTTTACACTGCGCTCAACTGCTCTGCACAAAATTTTTTCTCCGAAACACTTGTCATTAAAGTTAAAGTTCACTAAAACTTGGGTTTTCAAATTTTGCAGACGACTCAAAACTATGTTCGAGGGTCCCCAACAAAGAAGCCAAAGTATGGCTAAGAAATGAGTTATCTTGAACTTCTACTCTGATGGTTTACTGTTACTGTTTAAGCCACTAAGCTGACAGCCAAGCTACTGAAAAATCTCTGCTTAAGGGTCACTTTCAACTTTATTTTGTAGTGGTTGTCACACTGAACCACTTTAAACCATGTTATGTTAAATTTCATTCTGTAGCTACTCTATCTAAACCACTTGAAATCTTGTTATGCTATATTCTTGTTTTAAGCTAAACACATCTATAACCTGTTTAACACAGTAATAGTTATTTAAAGTTTTACTTTGAAATGAATCGATTTAGAAATGTTCCTAATTTCAAAGAAATTCTGAAGACATAGACAATGAAGCACTGCTTTATATTTCCTTGTCATAATTTTCAAAATGAAGATAGAAACAATATAACATTTATAAAACAACTTATACCACTCTCCTAAATACTTGATATGTAAACATGACAAATATGAGAAACTTTTAAATGACTATAAAATGTGGAAGCGTTCACGACTTAAATTAGGTGAAGCTTTCACTCAGTCTATATATAGCACACTAATTAATATGCAAGTGGAAGTTTCCGAGGCGGCTTGTATATTCGCCAGCCGGATAATATAATATTATAGCCAGTGATGTGACTTACACATTCATAAACTATCTAAAAGCTGCGGCCTTGAACACCTGTGATTTTTAGAGTTCATAGAGGGCGGGCATCTTTGTAATGGGGTGCCAATGGGCGCCAACAGGGTTGCGGGAGAAGCAGGCCGCCCTCCTGGGCTCATAGCTAAATCTGCCACTGATTAAACCCGGGTACTACGGATATCGAAGCAGGTGTCTGAACCACTAGACCAATACGTCTCGCAAGATTGTTTGTTGTTTGTGCGATATAACTTTTTTTTAAGGATTGGTATTATATGTGTTTATGTGCAAAATAATTTTCAGTACAGGAAGATCCGCTCCAGTGGCAAACAAAATCAGCTCACTTGTTTAACCTGGGTGATTAGGTGATTGTTTGTTTGTTTGATTGCCTGTATCTGTCTGAGATAATTTAGACGGGATGTATTTTTGAGTGTTCTTTGATGATTTGGTGTGTATATCTCAAAAAAAAGCTAGGTGATCATAACTTAAAGCTATTTATCTGCCCATTAACTAGCGTTCTATCTATGCAACTTTTTAGAGGTGTTACTCATACATTGAATCATACTGCAGAAAGAATGTTGTTCATGAAACAAAGTGTCTGAAAATGATTTTTAATACTAGATTTTCTTAAATGTACCAAGTTTTGAAAACTCGGGGATGGTGTTTAAGTTTGTCAAAGCTCGGGGTTTGGGTTTTAATTTCTTGAAAAACCGGGTTCGGGTCGGGTTTCTCATTTTCAAAATTTTGGGTTCGGGTTCGTGCTCAAGTTTCTCTTTTTCACAATGTCGAGTTCAGGTTTCATTTTTTAGAAAATTCGGTTTTGGGTTCGGGTTTTAAGTTTTCAAAAGCTTGGGTTCAGCTTCGGGTACCCAAGAAAGACCGGTTAGTACCGAATTTCGGGTTCGGGCCAGGTATCCGTGACATCCCTAATAATAACATAAAAATTGTTAATAAAATATGCAACCCGCCTTGCTAATTGCGAACCAGTCCCAAGCCTGGAAAAAAGGAGGAGGGAAAAGTGAAAAAGATCAAATTATGATCGACAAGAAGAACTTAGGTGCTTCCTACATACAGCTATTTCAATCCTAAAACACCTGTTGTAAAGGACTATAAACTATTATAAAAAAATTAATAATAATAAAATATGGTTGACTTACTCAACTTTTTCAGAGTTTATTCTCAAACGTCCTTTCCTAAGCACCGATAAAATTTTAAGGAGTTTGTTTGTATAAGATTTAGACTTCCATACTGCCACGGATTCCCTAAATTTAATACTTAAAGTTTCTGACACAAAAATTATTTGACAAAATATTATTGTTAAACAGTAATTCGTACTGGTGTCCAGCTGCTTTACAAAAATGGTCACCCCAACTAGAATTCCAAGGTTCTCCGCAGACACTAAAATCTTTCACGCCATTTCGAATTAAAAACAATTCATTTCTTTTTCCAATTCGAACTGTTAAAAAATTTTAACATTTCATTAAGCTGTACTGAATTTTCAAATGTTTTATTAAACAACATTAAAAATTTATAAAAAAAAGGTAATAATTTGGTTTCGGCAGTAATATATTATTATCCAACTGACAGTATGCGCTGTTGAAAATTTTTACAATTTGTTTAAAGTTTATTGCTAGAGTTCAGTCCAGTCAGTATCAATAATTTCTTAGCCTCAAGAAATTTGGTTTTGAGCTCCGAGGAGACTTGCAGCAGGTACTGCTTCTTTTCTTCACTTTTTGTGAAGGATGAATTGAACTCTTGAATCAGTTTGACTCCTCGCTGTTCAGCATTATTTACTACTTTCAAGGTCTCAGCCCACTGCTTTGCATTTTGGAATTTCTTATCCTGTTTTTACTGATCTAGTTCTACTTCTGTTAGAAACGTGGTTGACAATTCAATTATTTCAAACAAGTTCATGGTTTTGACTGATACAAAGTCTTCTAATTGTTTGCTGTCAACACTGCTCAGATGCACTTGGATTTGTTTCTGTAGTTTGTTCGGTCCAAAATGAATATGGTCCAACTAAAAAGTTAAATACGTCTCAGTGGGCAATCTCAAATATGTGATATTGACTTAGAAAATGTAGCAATGGCTTAAGCTGCTTTGTTATTTTTATTCAATTAGAACTGTTCCATCGGTTTGAATTCCAGAGTTACTGGCAGTTAAGTCGATAGACGGCGCTTTCACACTTTTAACTAAGTGCCAGACTTGGTTACTGCAACTACCGCTTTTTTATGGTTTTTCTTGTTCTGTTAGGAAGCTTAGGCACATTCAAAAATGGCCATATAAAAGCAGGAGTAGCCAAACAATTAGCTTTTTCATTGCTTTTTTCAGTAATTATATGTTTCTATATATTACATGTGAAAAATCATAAAACTGGTTTTTAGACGAGTCCTCTAATTTAATTTCATCCTAGCGTCTGAAAAAAAAACCAAAAAATAGAGTGAAAGATTGTGAAATCTAAATTTGCTTATAAGTAAACGCAGTGTCTTATCTGAGGTCTTATCTATATGTTTTTGCACAAATGTGACAAAACGCTTTTAAAATTGTATATACCAGAAGCTAAAGGTGCTCGACCATTTTCATGGGTAGCATCCTGAACTGAAGCAGACCGGGCCATTTCATAAAAACCGACATCTTTTCCGGATTCAAGCCAATCGTGCTGTCCGAAAACATGAACGAAAGTGTTCTGCTTTTAGTCACCAGTGCTCAGCAATTAAAATCCACCTGATACAACGTCACGACTGACACAGACGCAAAAAACGAGAGACACTTCAATGCCACTTAGAGCCATCCATATATATAGAATAGATATATCGGCCCGCCTGTTGTTTAGGAAGGCTTTTAGCGAGGCAGCCTAGTAGACCGGAGATCCGAAATGAAGAACTGAGAGTTACAACCGTATAGTAACTTAATCAAGTATTTTTTAATAGAAAAAAAAAATTTTTATGTACAAAATAAATTTTTAACTTTATAAAAATTAAAAAATTTTTTTTATAAAAATTTCAGTTGACATTGAATTTTATTTGCGTAGTCTCTAGTTCGATGGTCTATTTATGTCTATTTAACGCCGCCTGTGTTATCGGTATATTAGAATTGTATATTTTTTATGTCGGATATCGCGTTAAATTAAAATAAAGCTCATATCAACTACTTTTAGCTATAAGAAATTGACGTTTCTGTTTCTTACAAACCGGAGTTTAGTCTCCGCTGTCGTACCAAAAATAGATTAATACAAATAATGAATATTCATGGATCCAAAAGACTCTAAATCGTTTTTTCGGAGGCCATCTTGACATCTCGCTCAAAACCTGCTCATCTCCGATATATCTATTCTATATATATGGAGCCATCATGAAGACTTGATCATTTTCATTAGACTCATTTTCGCAAGTGAAGCAAGTTTTTTTTTTAATCGGATCATATCAGGTCAGATAACATCACATACACCTCTAATAAACAAACCATCTGTTTTGATAACATGGGTGGCAACTCAAAAATAAGTTTACCTACTTTTGCAACGTGTCATCGAAGTACAATGGATGTAAAAAATATTACTTGTGATGGATCTGTAGACTCTCGTCTCGCATCTTCTAATCAAAAGAGTCAGTTGTAACATTCGTGGTTACAGACCCGTCACCCTCTCTACGACTGACAACTCTTCAACTTTCCATGACTCATCAACTTTGCAATTGTCGGCAATTGACAATCCGGTTGAAAAAACATTTCGCCGGTATTTTATTGACGGCTGACTCATCGCGACTACTTTGTCGCTTGACATCAAGACTGACGCCTTTTAGACTCCGAGACGTTTGGGAAAAGAAACAGATAATATGTGACTTAAAGTTCATTTCGGATTTTCTTTACAATATGTGACTTTAAGTTTTTATGGATTTTGTTTACAATGAGCCTTGAAAATGGAGTGATGGTACTCTGAAACGCCTTGGCCAAAATTTAATAAAGTTTTGAAGAAAAACTGTTTGCGGTTGAAGTTATATTATCATTATTATATTATTTATATACATATGTAGTTTTGGGTGTGTCTGTGTGTGCTGGCCAATAAAATCTTACCACAATCAAGTTCGTCATCTCCTCTTGGACAGTCATCCTTTCCATTACATTTACTGTCAATTGGTACACATTTTAGATGTTTATTTGATCCTGTACAACGAATGTCGGTTTTTTCTGGACAAGATCCTATTGATTGTTCAAATGATTACAAATTATTTTTTTTCTTTTATTGCAGAAACTGTGCTAACATTATGAATAAGTATTAACCTGTTGATTTTTTAGTTTTTAATTTTTAAGCAGTCAAAATAACCGGTAATCAGAAGTTTCATCTCAGGATGGTTCAGCCGTCATGAAACTTCTGCAAGATGGCTAGTCCGCAGATAAATCGTCTATTGTTAACAACTGAAAATAAAACGTCCTCTAGATGATTTGTCTGCTGAATGAATGATCTGCAGATAAATCGTCCAAGAGCAGTCCGACAAATCCGTAGTCTGTTAGATAATCAGTCCGCAGATGAATCGTCTGAAATGAACTGTCCGGAGATGAAACGTCTCAATACTTATTGGGTAGACAATGCTTATGCGGTTTTGTTCAGAAAAGTTATTGAAGTACACATATACCTCTTTCCCGATTTTTCGGCTTATGGCAAATTAATTTTTTAAGTTGTCCCCTGCCAAGCTAATTTTGTATTCCAAGAAAATCATATTCAAAATTGTGCAAATTGTTTAAAAAAAGTTTGCAGCTAAGAAAAAGTTAAAAAAATTAAATCACCACACGTGGCTATGCTTTCATCGTCACCAGAAGGACAATCTTGAACTCCATCACATAAAAACTTGTCACTAATGCAACGTCCATTTTTGCACCCAAATTCAGAGAATGGACAAGCTTAAATAAAAATTAAAAAACAATTTTTCCATATATAAAAACACCCTTTCATAAATAATGAACTTTAACCCGTAATTAAAATTTATATAGGTTAAAGTAATAGCAGTGATAGTAGTTTAAGCAAGTCTTTGAAAATAAAAACCTTAGATCTTGTCAAAAAAACTATTTTTCTGTATACTGAGTTTCAAAATTAAAAATTTTCAAACAAATTCCAGCATTGAAGAAACGCTACACATTTCAATTTTAGTTACTCTTTAAAAATTTCATTTTTCTCATTTTTAGTGCAATAATTATACGAGTATGTTTTAATTTTTTAATTAACTTTTAATATAAATTGTTACACTTTAGTAAATTTATTCAAATATCTATGTTTTTAGTATCATTTCGCAAACCAATTGATTGTTTGTAAACGTATGGTTGCATGATTTGTCCATAACATAAAAACAAAACAAATACTGACTTAAAGAAAAAAAACTTACCCCTAAAAAAATTTATAAAAGTAACAGTTCTCACTGCAATTGCTTTCATCTCTATCATCAGGACAGTCTTGATATCGATCACATCGCTCATTGTTTGTAATGCATTTCTTATTTATTGGACAAAACATCACTGAGCCAACTGGACAATCTGTTTTAAAAATAGAGTAACCTTGGGAATTTTGTTCAAATAACATAAATATTTATAAATTATCAACAAACCTTCAAAATACTTTGCGACTCTAAAAACTGGAAAATATTTCAAGTTACTAATTAAACAAAAACAAAAGAGTAGCAGAAGACAAATATATTTTTATTTTAGCTTAAACATTTTGATAATTCTTACTTTTGTGGATAAGTTCTGATGCCACATGAGAAGTCTGTTCAGCCATATGAGATATCAAAACAGTAACACCTAAGATAACACATGAACTTATGACAATCCAAAAAAAAACCAGAGACCGGCGCTTAAAGAAGTAGCTGGATTGAGTTAGTGTGGTCCCATTTGGAAAACAGCTATACATACGCAAAATCAAAGTAATTTTTTTAAAGATTAAGATTGAATACTTTCAAAAATAAATGTTGATTTACCACATCCAAGTGTTGGTCAAAAATTGAGATTCACTTCGATAGCTCTGCATTTTAGCACCTGGTAGAACAAAAATACATATACAACAAGTTGATGTAATGTAAGACTATCAACATACATAATTTCCTATGTCTGTATGTGTGTATGTATGTATGTATGTATGTATGTAAGTATGTATGTATGTATGTTAAAAACGATATCTGGAAGCCAAAATCCAACAAAAGGACGATGCTCGCTGAATCTCGTGGAATTTCACGTTCGCTCAAAATGGGTGTGCTAAACACACGCTCCACCGTACGCAAAGCGGCTTTACTCCACGACACTATCTTTGACGAAAATCTCGATTTCCTATGCTTTAGGGAAACCTGGATAACATCTGATGCCCCAGAGGTAATCAAACTAGACGTGGCTCCACCTGAATTTTCTGTCATCCATAAACACCGAGGATCGTATGAGGACAAAAGAGTGGGAGGGCTTGTCATCATTCATTGCAAGAACCTTCTCTGCTACCAGTAACCCACTGTTCAAACGCATGAATTCGAGCATCTGGTAGGAAAAATATCTACTTCACAACAACACCCGCTCATAGCTGTTATCTACAGACCACCTGGTCACATGTCTCATGTCTTCATTAACAATTTTTCTCATTTTCACTAACTAATATCTGCCATTGGTCACAAATTTAAAATATGTGGCGACTTCAATGCACCCTCCTGTAAACGTAGAGGAATATGCTTTCTAGCGATTCGTAACGTTAAAGTCGAAGTTATTTATAACGCAATATTTCTCGAATTTATTTTAACTTTAATATTCTTCGTCGAATATAATCTTTTACTTGACTCAAAACTGAATTATCTCACTTTGTAGAATTTCGCACGGTTCTAAAAAAACCAATAACAATTATATATATATATATATATACATTTATATATACATATATATACATATATATATACATATACATATACTCATACATTCCTACATATATATATATATATTCAGACAAATAACAATTTTATATATGCATATATATATATATATATATACATATACCCATTCATATATATATATATATATATATATATATATACATTCAAACATATATATATATATATATATATATATATATATATATATATATATATATATATATATATATATATATATATATATATATATATATATATATATATATATTAATGATAAAAAAAATTATACGCACACAAAATGTCACAAGAGCACAAATATACATATATACATATATATACATATATATATATATATATATATATATATATATATATATATATATATATATATATATATATATATATATATATATATGTATATATATATACACACAAACATACATACATACATAAATGACTATTGTTTAAACATATCCAATCATTATAAAATGCACACATAATAAAATAAAATAAACATATATCACGAAAATACGTAAGATGAACCATCTTCATCTTACTTATCCCCCCTCTTCGAAAAAAGGATCGCGTCAGCGTTTCTGATTACATCGTCACTCTCTTTACGACTAAGAAAGTCAGCACCGATGTTTTCCTTGCCTTTGATGTGGTTTACTTTAAACCTATTCTCAATCTCTATCTCTTTGCGTGTTGTGTCAACAGGGCGGGCGTCTCCGAAGATTACCGAATTCAACTGTTTATCTTTCCCCACTCCTCTATGTTGGCCTTTAGGCAGAAGATTGAGCCTTGGTCTTTCTTTTGGCGGATTCAAAGCTTGAACTTTTGCCTCAACTTTATTTCCCAACTTTGAAGTGGCACACGTGTTTCTTTTCTTGCTTTGATACAGATCCGAGTTAGCCGACGTTTTTCTATAATTTGCCCGATCATTTCTCTGTGTGCTGTCGTAGTTAAGAGCGGGTTTCTGTGGTTTCCGACCAAAGCGTTTCCCTGCAGCCATTGCATCCAAACTTCTTACTCCTTCAACATTTCCCAGCACCAGATCGCAAAAGAGGTTTTTTATGCACACAACCTCTCTGGTTCCTCTGAACCAGTCTGTTTTGATTTTTACCACTGCTGTTGGAGCTACCCGAACTGTGCACTCGATCAAAACACAGGGTCTTGTTCTTCCGGTCATCTGACGCGGGTGCACTAATGATTCCTTTAGCATTATGGCAGTACAGCCAAAGTCCCTCAAAACTTTTACCGGTTTTTTGTTCACAAACCCTCTGGTCAATTGAAATTTTTCTCCTGAGTGAAAACAACCATCCGCTATTACCGGTGAAAAACAGCCACATTTTAATTGGACCTCATTCATTTTACCTTCCATCACCATGGCCGCGCACGCATTCACTACTCCAGAGTCTTTGCATGGTGGTGTCATGGTGGCCTCCTTACGCGCTTGACACATGACTGGAGTTGCTTGAGTACCTTGCCTGCAGTTCTTCGCCAAATGTCCAACTTGATGACAATCCTTTGCCATATGGCCCAGCTTATTGCAATTGTAACAGCGTGGTCCAACCATTCTCGAGTCAATGTCTGATTGACCACGATTTCCGCTAATCCTGCTTATGTTTTCGACTTTTGCTAATCTTTATTCTGGGTGGGCTTGATTGTACTTGTTGGCCCAGCGACTTAACTCATTGACGTCACCGCTTTTTTTCTCCAACAAATATTCAGCCATTCCCGACGGACACTTTCCAAAGAACTGCTCTTTTAAAAACAAAAAGAATAGGTTTCTTGTACCCGCGAGATCCACCCAGTGCCTGAGGTAACTATCTGGTCGCACTAGATACTGTTTCCAAGTCTCTTCTGGTTCAAGCTTTGACTCTCAAAACTTTATGCGGTAGTCTTCTGCCGACTTCCCAAAACGACGAAGGAGTGCCTCTTTTACCGACCCGTTATCCTGCATCTGACTATCGCTGAGTTGGCCAAACACTTCCAATGTCTTCGCACTCAACAGAGAACCCAGAAACATTCCCCAACCTTTTTTGGGTGATTATTTGCCGTGGCCAATGCCTCAAAACAGAAAAGAAAAGCGTCCACGTCGTCACCTTCCGAGAACTTTGGATATGGAATCTTTGTTCCATCAATTGATCCCTTGCTCTCTTGTAGTTTTTAGATTCAATTTCCAACTTTTTAAGTTCTAACTCGTGCTGCCTCTGTCTCTCGCGCTCTTCACGTTCCCGTTCCCGCTCTTCCCGTTCCTGATGAGTTTTTTTTTTCCTGCTGAGCCTTTTTCTTTTCCCACTCCTGCTGGGCCATTTTTTCTTCCCGTTCCTCCATTCTCCTAACTCTTTCTTTATCCTTTAACTCTTTGACGTAATTCCTTAACTCCACTCCGGAATAGCCTAGAGCCTGTCCCATCGCAATGAATTTCTCGTCAGACATCTTTCACAAAAGAAAAAAAATTCAGTCACTTGTGATCAAACAACTTCAGAAAATATATTTACGGATGAAAATGCGTAAATACGTCGAGGTCACCAATGTAAACGTAGAGGAATATGCTTTCTAGCGATTCGTAACGTTAAAGTCGAAGTTATTTATAACACAATATTTCTCGAATTTATTTTAACTTTAATAATCTTCGTCGAATATAATCTTTTACTTGACTCAAAACTGAATTATCTCACTTTGTAGAATTTCGCACGGTTCTAGCAAATCTTTTGATAATTAAAATTTCTCTACCCAAAAACCTCTTACTTCTTTAATGAAGACCCCTAATAGGAAACAGACCAATAACAATTATATATATATATATATATATATATATATACATATATATATACATATATATATATATATATATAATTGTTACATTCCTACATATATATACATATATATACATATATATACATGTACATATACCCATTTTTTCATATATATATATATATATATATATATATATATATATATATATATATATATATATATATATATATATATTTATATATATATATATATATATATATATACATTCAAACATACATATATATATATATTAATGATAAAAAAATTATACGCACACACAATGTCACAAGAGCACAAATATACATATATACATATATATATACATATATATATATATATATATATATATATATATATATATATATATATACATACATACATACATACATACATACATACATACATACATACATACATACATACATACATACATACATACATACATACATACATACATACATACATACATACATACATACATACATAAATGACTATTGTTTAAACATATCCAATCATTATAAAATGCACACATAATAAAATAAAATAAACAAATATCACGAAAATACGTAAGATGAACCATCTTATCTTACACCTCCTCTTCAACATCCATCAACTCAACTCTCCAAGAGTTGCTTGATGAACTCAACAGCATCCAACAAGTCTCCACACCAACCCACTCTAGAGGCAACATTCTTGACCTACTCATCTTTTGCAGCAGCACACCATACCTACTAACGGAACTCAGCACACACAGCTTATCCTATTCCGATCACTATTTAGTCTCAACCATCATCACACACTCTAAACCCATCAGCAATCGCATCACCACCCATCATCAAAACTTAAAATCAATCGATTAGCTCGCTTTCAACGGAGACATAATCAACTCATCACTACTCGATCACAACAACCTCACAGGATGAGTACACCGAGCTCATGATAACAACCATGAAATGTCTACTCGATAAGTATGCCCCAATTCGTATAGGAAGGGCGTCACAAGGACCATCTTATCGGAAGACGCCATGAGTGCAAAGAGGCACATGAGAAAGATGGAAAAGCTCTACCGCAAGAACTCATCTGCTACAAACAAATTAGCTTACGACCAATCCAAAGAGCTGGCCAGAATTGCAATACTTAACTCCAAAGTTGATTGCGTTCGACATGAATTGAGCTCTTCGGCCAATTCTCGCTCTCTTCGGCGCAATCTAAACAAGATTCTCCATATCACCACTGAACATAATAGTCTCGATGACAACAACTGCAAGACGCTCAACTCTTTCAGTAACCATTTAATAAATAAAATAAGTAACATTCATCAAAATATAAAACAACGTTTGTCACATCCTGCTCACTCACTTCCGTCATATGCAATCAGAGTCTTCCCCTGTCACAACATGCATTCTATCCAACCAATAACCTTATCTGATGTGAATGCAATCATTAAAAGCTCATGCAACAAAACTTCTCCTCTTGACCCTTTCCCACATCAAGTTTTAATTAATTGCTCGGATAAACTTTCCATCATCATATCTAAATTAATCAACCTTTCTTTTGGAGAAGGTCATTTTCCAAAGTCATTAAAAACAGCACAAGTCTTGCCACTTTAAAAAACCCCAACTTGACACCTCTGACCAAGGTAACATTTGCCTAATTTCCAACCTCTCTACCATCTCTAAAATCATTGAACGTGCTGCTCTAAAGCAACTCCAACGCATATTACTTCCAACCCCAAATACGCTCCTTTCCAATCAGCGTGCCCTACTACACATCTTTGATCATATCTCTCATTCTTGCAGCTCAAAATATTGCTGGACTCGACTTTTCTGCTGCCTTCGACACCATTGATCATTCCATCCTACTCCAACGACTAAAAGATGACTTTGGCATCAACGGCTTAGCCCTCTCCTGGTTAACATCTTACCTCACCGGTCGCTCACAATTTTTCAAACCTGGAGATCACTCATCTCCTACTGTTCAGCTTACCAATGGTGTCCCTCAAGGCTCCGTCTTAGGGCCACTCCTTTTTATCTCCTATATATTTCCTATAGCCGATTTATTATCCTCTTACAATGTTGCTTACCACCAGTACGCCGATGACACACAGGTCTTCATCCCCATCCGCCCCAAAGATCCTACTGACCTCTCTTCCAGAATCAATAAACTTACTTCATGCATACAAGCTATAGAAACATGGTTCCTACATAACAATCTCCAGTTCAACACATCAAAAACCGAAGTTTCCATCTTAGGCTCACATCACGTTATCAATTCGCTCTCCCACATCAAATCAATCAATCTTGACAATGATCTCATTCATTTTTCACCAACCCTGAAAATACTTGGCTTCACTCTAGATAATAAACTAACATTTTTTAATTACATTACCAGCGTCATTAAGTCTTGCTACCACATCCTGAGGGCCATACGCCACATCAGGCCATTTCTTACCATAGAACTAGCTTCTACGCTCGTACGTTGCCTTCTCTTTTTAAGAATTAATTACTGCAATTCTCCCTTTCACAATATCACACAGCAAGAGTGCACCCAACTTTAGCGGACCATGAATAGGGCAGCCAGAATTGTCCTGAACGTCGATATTTCAAAAGGCATACGTCACCAATCCTCTGTCAAAAACCTCATGCGTTTTCACTGGTTACCTATCACTCACCGCATTTCATTCAAAATCGTTTTCCTTACTCACAAAACACTCACTACTTCATCACCCCCATATCTTCGCAGCTTACTAGAAATCAGGAAAACTGGCAGATGTCTCAGCTCTTCTGCAGCCCCTCTTCTCCAGCAACATCACACCTCTAACAAAATTTCAACGCGTGCCTTCCGCCACGCAGCCCTGTGTGTGTGGAATTCACTCCCTCCTGACATAAGAGCTGCTGAGTCGACAAAACTCTTTAAGAAAAAATAAAAAACTCATTATTTTAAAATATTTTCGGGGACTTTTGAAGGGGCCTCAGCTAATCTTGGCGCAATATAAATACACTTACGTTAGCAATTTTGCCAAACGCGGCGGCCGCGTGGTCAGCAGTCAGCAGGGGCGCAAACATATCATAGACTTATTTTTAACATTTCCTTTAGCTGGTTTGAGAGGGATTTGACTATTTTCAGTTTGTAGTCTTTCTTTTTTATCATTAAATGTATCATTATATATATATAGTGCTGTTGGAAAGATTCAACGTATTCAAAATGCAGCTGCTCGTCTTTTTGGTGGACTAAAGAAACATGATCATGTGACTGCAATAATGAAAACTGAACTCCGGTGGCTGCGTATCTCTGAGCGAATTGCTTTCAAAATTGGGACTTTAGTCTACAAGGCGCTCCATGGCGAAGCCCCCTCATATTTGCAAGAGCTGTGTGTTACTGTGTCTGATAACAATTCTTACTTATCTCGTCACAGATCAGCTAGTCGTGGTGATCTGGTTGTTCCCATTACTCGAACAAAAACCTACGGCAGTCGAGCCTTCAGTATAGCAGGACCGGCAACATGGAACATGTTGCCTGCCAGCATTCGAGAAGCCACTACATTGAGTTTATTCAAGGCCGAGCTAAAGACATTTCTGTTTGCGAAATCTTATCCAAATTGATGATCAGAGAGAAATTATTTAATTTTTCCTGACATGCTGATTTTTGTGTTTTATATTATTTTTTTTGCTTTATTTTTATTGTTTTGTTTTGTTGTTTTTATTGTAAAAGGAGCCCCGAGGTGTTACACAAAAGGGCGCTTGAAATCCAAATAAACTTAATAAACTTAAACTTAATATATATATATATATATATATATATATATATATATATATATATATATATATATATATATATATATATATATATATATATATATATATATATATATATATATATATATATATATATATATATATATATATATATATATATATGTTTGTGTGTGTGTGTTAGATAATTTATTTATTTACAAGTGAGTTTTAAGCATTTAGACCCATTGAAAGAAATTATCAGCGTCTCGTAAATATATATAAATTCAATAATACATTGGTAATTTAAATATAATGTTGTTTTCGTTTAAGTAACTCTCAGCATAAAATTTTTGATTAACCTTTATGAAATGAAAAACTGCTTTTATAGTGACAGATAGCTGAAAATTGGCATTCATAGCTTATTGTTAAATAATTGTTTACTGCACTATAGACTGACGTTGGCTTAAATGCACAAATGATGTTATAGCACATTATTTGTTTTACCGACCGAATTAAATAAGCAAAAACAAATATATATATATGTATATATTTTTGTTTTTGCTTATTTAATATATATATATATATATATATATTTGTTTTTGCTTATTTAATTACAGTGCATCAAATTTTAGCTTGATTGAATGACGGGAAATACGTTTTTTAACATCAAAAATGTTAACGTATGGATCAAGCATGCAAAGAAACAAACACGGTAGAGTTAACATAAACAAAAATTTAAAAGCTTTTGCATTATTCAAAACATTTTTGTACAATAAAATAACAATTAAATTTTTTATTAAAAAATAAACTAAAAACAACTAACAAAAAGCTCTAAATAAACTAATAAATTGCTTAATTATACTTTTTAAGTCGAACAAATTGTTAAGCAAACTGTTTCGTTAGGGTTCAATTATTTTTTTGACCCAGTTGGCATAATAGGGCACATAAGTAACCACGCTGAGCTGACAAGTATCTGATTTTAATTTCCGTGGCTCACCAATAACAGAGACATAACTGTGAAGTCCCATTAGTGTCCATTTATCTTCGTAGCGATGCTGGCATGCAAACGGTCCTCCACTGTCACCCTGTGTTTTCAAATTAAATTTGTTAATGCTTTTATTTAACTTTATTTGCCTGTGAGTCACAAAATCAATCATATTAAATGCAAATTAGTTGTTTTAGTTAGGCACAGTGGTTATGAGTTTGAGGTTATGGGTTCAAATCCAGTGAATAATAAAAAATAAATTTAAACATCATTTAAAAAATTTTAATTAATGCATTGATATTTTATATAGAAAAAAAGTTTAATCAATCAATTGTTGAGTTAAATGTATTCGCTCTGAGGCATGTGCATTTGTTTTTCATTTATTATTTCAGGTATTTTTATTTCAAATATTAGTAGGTGATAAAAAATCTCAACATCAATTAAATATTAAGAAATATTGCATTACTATTTTATATAAAAAATAGTAATTAGTTATTTACAACACATTCACTCAGATAGCAGTTGCGGATTAAAGGGACGCCCCACCTTATTGGCTTCCAATTAAGCTTTGTATTTATATATACAATACAACCAATACGTGGATATCTTGATAAAGATATTTAAAAAAGCTATTATGCATCTTTTTTATTGTCATATAAAAATGGTCCTATAAACGGGAAGGCTACATAATGCATTTTCTTTTTAAAAAAAACATACAATTTAGAAAAGAATAATTAAAAGTTTTTCCAATTAATTGTTCATACCTTTTGTGCTAAGTTTTTGGCACCCGGGGACAAGGTCGATGAAATGTGCCCCTAAGAATTCTATCTGTAATTTTTTCTTCTAAAAATAGCTAATGACTTGGAAGGGGGTCGCATGTAATTTTTCAAAAAAAAATTCAACATTTTACACTTTTGCTTTCAACAATAGCTGCTAACATGGGAAGTAGTCGTATGTACTATTTCCAAAAATTTTAGCGCCCTTCCAAAATGCTTTTGATGCTCCTTCGAAATGGCGCCGAGGGATACGTGTTTCCCATGCTCCTAGCTACGTCTCTGAAAAAATGTTGGTTAAGTGAAATTTACTACGCATACTCCCTTTGTGCAAATGCATGGCGTCCCCTGTTCTCAGAATTCCGTATCTGCATAATGCTATTGCTTTGCCTAATTCCGTTAGCCGTAACCGTTTGGTTTTCGGTTCTAACCTTGGCAGAAACCAGTTTTTTATCGCAAATATACAATATTTTAATTACTTTATTCCACCGTATTAATTGTTGGGTTATAATAAAATTTGAGTAGGCAAACAAATTTATTTTTTACGATCATCTGCTTATCTTAATATTAATCACTCATTTATAAAATGTAACCATGCATATGTTTGGCATCCCATAACCTGGAACAGTTCCAATGCATAATTGGCCTGGTCGTTTATCTGACATAGTTTCCCATGAACACGAGAATTGATCGTATTGCAGCATTCGGTGGTGGAGTAATATTTGAGGTGAATAATCTGTAGAGAAAAAAGACGGAAATAAATTGCTAAAATTCTTTGCTGGTAAGTCGGAAGCAGTGACTAATCAAAGCATCTTTAGGGAGGGGAAATTTCCCCATCTACAATTGTAATTTCCCCCCTACAAAAATTTCCAGAAAAAATAAAAGAATATAGCTATAAAATATAGCTATCAGACTCAGTATATTATTATATCATGTATTTATGAGGTGAAGACTAAAGTTATGTATGAATTAATAATGAATTATAATTCATTTTATAATTCATAATAATTTTAAACATGTTAGTCTTCTGATTACAGACCAACCCACCAATAGTTAAAAATGTGTATCACAAGAGGCGCTACAGAGAAAATTTAGTTTCTGAAATAGCTTAGGCAGCTTCCTGTAATATAATCTCTTTGTTGTGTTTATTTTCGGACCTAGTAGTAGACTGTACAAACACAATAGTTTTTAATATATTTGTTTTGCTGATCAATGTATAAATTATTAAACAGACGTGAATAACTGAATATTATTAGTGAATAACTAAAACTTGTCTAGGTAGTTGAATCGATTGAAATACCTATTATAGATAGTTGAACCTGTGTGGTTTGTATTTGTAACTTATTTAATAGTCAAACTATTTAAATTATTAAAATTTTGGAACTTATTGGTGAATTTTGTTATTTCTTCACATTCTGTCATTGCTAAAATTCCAATAATTATTTCATTACAGTGTCTTAAAAAACACATTTTCACAACAGGATATATTTCATCACAAAATCTCTAAAAATTATCTACAAGCACATAAAAGACCAAAAAACCTATTTCCCCCCAGCCGTAGGGAACTAAATTAAACACTGGTCGGAAGCTATATTAAAACTCAATTTGTGTTAAATATTTGGTCAACTTAAATCTTTAATGTTTTCTTTTAGAAATAAATAAATAAATGCTTCTAAACAGTAAGTCATTGAGCTATCAACTTGCTAACACAAGACTTGGGCGCACTGGCAATAGGTTCTACGAAGTCGAAAAAAATGCAAACTGAATGGGTTGTATATTATCTAAATAAAAAGCTTTACCATACTTCTATTAGTACACACATTAGTGAGTACTATAACAAAGTGCAAAGTTTAAAACGTTGAAATTTGCGTCAGAGTGTTTTAAAAAATACAGAAATTAAATCATTTGCTATAACTGGGAAATGGATGGCTCTGTTCACAACACAATTCACTATAAAGGTGCGTACACACTGACAGGTTTGATCATCTAGTTCCTTAACGCTCCCGGTTGATTTTCCGCTCCCGGTTGCTTTCAATATTTATATATTAATTTTAGAAATCATTTTAATCTATGCATTTAACTTTTTTCTTAAAAAGGACCTAATTGCACCTAAACAATAAAGCGGGAAAGCGACTGGGAGAAGGAATGGGAGTGCGAAAGCAAACCGGAGCGGAAAGTGAACGGGAGCAGGAGAGCAAACCGGAGCAGGAGAGGAAACGGGAGCGAGAAAGAAAAATAATAGAAAAACCTCCAAAACCCCCGGTCAATGCCGTGCACCTTGCTAGTATATATATATTTATATATATATATATATATATATATATATATATATATATATATATATATATATATATATATATATATATATATATATATATATATATATATATATATATATATATATATATATATATATATAAACTTTTTGTTGTCATAAAGCCACGGTTTTTTTAAAGATTGATAATGATGAATTAAAACACTTTATTATCATTCCATTTCATCGTTTTTTCTATTTTTTAAAACAAACTAGCCAATCATCTAATCCCACGTTTCCCAAACTGTGGGTCGCAAAATTCCGGCAAAGTGGGTCGCAAAAGTTTTTAGGAAAACAAAACTTTTTTCGTTTTTTATTTCAGTAACCCGCAAAGTTCATAATTTATTCCGGTATAACTAGCGGAACAACAACATTTGACTATGATTGGGCCTTATATATATATCATAGGTTGTTGTCATTTTCAACCACATACATATGGAGGCAATGAAAACAAAACACAGGCACAGGTTGTGCACAAACCACGACATGAGACTGTGCCTGACTTGTTTTAAATCACGCATTGACTCACTTATAATAATATGCAGGCCCATCCTTCACATTGATTCTTTAAACTTGACAGTATAAATATTAGTTAAACTGTTATAGCACTGTTAAAACTGTTGCTTTTGCATTGAAATAATTTGTTTACTGTTTTCCTAAGTTTCATTTTTATGTTTTAAATGTGCTTATTTCTAAAGTTTCCAATCGCTGTCTGTAAATCGGAATATTTTGACCCAATTTATGAGAAATTACTGTGTACTCGATGCTTAATTTTATTTTGAGTGTCCAGAGCCAAAGAGGTTTGGGAACCTCTGATCTAATCAGCGTGAGTTTTCTCAACCAATCCTGGAAGGAAATAGAACACGCATCGGCCGGTGAAAGCTGGCAACAGAATTTGGACGCGCATAAATTAACATAATTTATGATTGCATTTTTCATGACACACACTCCAGATTCTGGTACCGAACGACTGGTACCAGCGAAAACTGGTCAGTGTACACTAGGCTTAAAGTTTAAGGCAGAAAGACAACAGCTGTATTTTCAACCGTTGATAATTGAAAAAATAAATGATGTTATATTCATTAAACTGCCCTAATATAAATAGCATTAACAGAAATTTAGAAAAAATAGATAAAGATTCAGTATTTTGAAAACAGAAGTACCTCGGATTGTTTTTCCAAAACCAGTACTGACGCAGATCAGAAAATCGTTTACTACGGCATCGATGGAAGGTAAACAGATTGGTTTAATGAAGTTTGAATATTCAAGAGGTTTTTCCAATTGTATTAAAGCAATATCATTGCGAAAAGTCATTGAGTTGTACTCAGGATTGGGAACAATCGCGGAAATATGCGAAACAATCCAATCGTCATCATTGATATCGACGGCTCCCATCAACACAATACAACTCTTTGGTATAATTCTAGTTTTATTAAAAAGATATAGCTAGTCAATTAAATTAATAAAATAGATGTTATTTTATTTTTGTATTATTTTTGTATCAGATGAAATGTAAACATTCAAGTAAAGTAACTGTTAAAACTGTTTAAATTCTCGTAAATATTATACGCCGGAGTCAACAAAATCGCTTTTTATGGCGTGACCGGCACATGCAAAACCCTAAAACCGCCATCCATTGAATATTAAATTGATGAGAACAGATACAACCATAGATATACATAGATACACGCCCTGCACACACTTTTTCATACCCCGGCAGCCACATCCAACATAGTATAACAATTCATAACTCTCGAAGAAGAAAATACGTTGAAAAAATTTACACAAATTAAAAAATATAAAAAAAAATATAATTGGGAAAAAAATTTTAAAACAATTTTGTTAAAGTTTGCATCTAAGAAAAGATATTTGCCGACTGTGAAAATGCTCAACTAGACTAAACCGTCTATAAAATTCATGTTAGTCGTCTCCCTTATTTAACTCGCCTCAACATCCTCGGTCTCAAATCTTTGGAACATCACAGACTCATTGCTGACTTTTGTCTATGCTACAAAATTCTAAATGGTCTTATTGACTCAACTTTGGTCACCAGTTTTGAATCGTCTGGTTACCAGGCCACAAGAGGCCATTGTTATAAACTGGGGTCTGGCCTGCACAAGATCGATGCTACCAAGTTCTTCTTTTCCAACCGAATAATAAAATCCTGGAATGCCCTGCCTCACGATGTGGTCAACTCAACATCCTACAGCCGTTTCAGATGTCTGATAAATGAAACCGACTTTTCAAAATGGTCAGATTTAAATACCCGATGACTTATATGCTTATTTTGCGTATTAGTTTGAGTTACTATTCTTCTTATATTTTTGCCGATTTAAATACCCGATGACTTATATGTTTATTTTGCGTATTTGTTTGAGTTACTATTCTTCTTATATTTTTGCTTTGAATCTCTTCGAACGAACGCTTTATGTTGTCCGAACGGTGTTAGTGGCCTACGGGTCCTTCTGTTGGAAAAATAAATAAATGAATAAATTTTAATCAAAGTATAATTCCATTGTATTTCCATAACACAAGGATATCTTGATATAACAACTGGATCCACAACCTACTTCAGTAGGCCTAGAAAATTCAACCAATTACGTCATAGTTGCATTAAGATTTTTATAAGTATGATATAATAACTGACTATTTTGTAGTTTTGAACATTAATTTATTCATAATGTTAATATAATAGTAGACCACGTCACTTATATATATTTGTATATATATATATATGTATATATATATGTATATATATATATATGTATATATATATATATGTATATATATCTATATATAATCGACACAAATAAAACATTATTTCTTACCACACAAATACTGTTACTCTTTCCTATTTATACTTCATTAGTTTGTACACCGCCCGCGCAATACTATTTGTACACCTATAAATTCCACCAATTCTACCTACAAGACGTTTCTCGTAAACTATCTCTCTTTCCCATTTTCGTACATATATATATATATATATATATATATATATATATATATATATATATATATATATATATATATATATATATATATATATATATATATATATATATATATATATATATATATATATATATATATATATATATATATATATATTTGAAAGTTTGGAATAAAATTATTTTCGAATTGAACGTTCGGAAATTTGTTTCGGAATTCTCGGTTTTTACGGAATTCCAAAAAAACTAAATTAATGGCAGACTTTTGTAAATGAAAATCGACCAACTTTTAGTAATAGAATCAAGTTGAAACTTATAACGTGAATATTTGCTATTTGTGACAGTATAAAATGTAAAAAAATCTTTAATAAAATAATTCAAATTTTATTTTTTAAATTTACATAATTGTTTTGTCTATGCTCTAAAAAATATTACATTTTTATTTTTTTATAAATTGAAATGAAAATTGTCTGGGTTTTGTAAATTATTTGTATGTTTAGATAGAAAATCAAATTAGATAAATGTTTACATATTATTTTTACTTTAATGTGTGAGACGGAAATTTAAAAAACTAAAACTCTGAAAAAAATAAAGTATTAATTTAAATTTAACGGGCGCCTTACAACTATCTAGCTTTAAATAACGTAAAAAGCCAAAAAACAAACTTTAAGTTAACATCCTTAACGCAATGAGCAGCCGTTATCAGCCACATCTGACTGACAAGTGCCGCTCCACAACCAATACCGTTACAAATCAGCCTCGCTTGCCACGGCCACTCTCCAGGCTTTGAAGCCGCTCCATTAATGATGTAACCACCTTGCCTAAAGGCATCATATTGACGTCGACCACATTCTAAATATAAACATTTCGGTGTTAAACTACGCATGAACAAACAAGCAAGCAAATAATATTATCAGAAAAAAAATCAATATTTTCAGAAAATTTGTTTCCTGAATTGCAAAGATATAAAAAAATCACTTTTTCTATTTTAATTGTGTTCTTTTCGTTAACTTAAAATTGTTTTGAGGTTAAGGAATTTTAAAAAAAGTTTTATTTATCAAACTAAAACTTTTTTCTTTTTATTTTGAACTAAAATAATTTTCTGTTTTTTGCTGATGTGCACAATCTAGAGCTCTGATTTTATAGTTTATACTTGTTCAAAAATTATCCTGTAATTTTGGGTGCAGTATCTGTCACCAATTTTTCATCATGTCTTATGGGTTTTTTTGTATGTGGAAATGGATATAGACGAATAAATTAAATTTTTTAGATCCTCAGCCAACAAATCAAATAGTCTTATTTTATTATTTTAGTTATCAATAGCAGTAGTTTTTACCTAAGCCTAGTCTTATCTTATAACTTCTGATCACACCTTTATATTGACGGGAAAATTGTTTCAGGATTGTTTTTAAAAATGACTAATTATGAAAGAGAGAATAAATTTCCTCCATCATATATCACACATCTACATGTTGCACACAAAACAATCCTGAAGCAACTTTCCTGTCAATATAAAGGATGTGATAAGAAGTTATTTTCTACTTTGTGGCAGATTTTTGACAATACAAAATCTCTTTCAAGAAGTTGCTTCTTTTCTTAGAATATTTTCTATTACTTTATTATCTCCTTTAGTTTTATATGTTTCCTACTTTTTTTATTTTGATATACGTCGTACTAAGCAACTTCTTTCAATTTTTGATAATTTTTCATTACAACTTCAATTTTTTTTATTCTGCCTAAAATTGATTACCGCAAATCACTCTAGTATGGTTTTCACATTTTTTCCACTTGCTTTCATTTTTGCTACTCGTTTTGTCTCTCGTACTTCTTAATTTTTTTATATTTATCCAAATTTTGTTCTTCTGCATTAGCTACCCTTTAAATAAAGATTTTGAAATTTGCTTGATTATTTATTAAGTTTAGAAATTTTCTTTTCATTTTTTATTTAAATAACCTGATAAAACACTCTTCTAAGTTATGCCTTAAATTTTTTATTCTGACTCATTTTAATACTTGCACTGTTAAACACTTTTTTACCAAATGCGTTGTTATTTACTCTGGTCCTTTTTTCTGAAATTCTCTTCTTCTTTCTTTTACCAGTTCTTCGTCACCCATTGTTTTTGTAATGGGCTGAAGATGTTATTTTTAATCGGTTCATGACCGAGTGCTGTTGCATGCATTGTAAACTGCGCTATATAAATTTAATGAATTGATCAATATTTAAATATAGATTCGTTTTTTATGGCAATTTATTAATTTTTTAAAGTTTTTGTGAGCAATAAATTTTAATTTTACTTTTCAACCCTCAATTGTCTAATTTTGGTTTTAAAAACAACAAATTTTAAATATAAAAGTTTGTTTAAAAAAGCATAGCTTTTGGGTTTTGTAATTTTTTATTACTATGGGTCATTCATATCCATAAGCAAAATAAAGCTTTGCGGATTAGAATTGTAAACATCAACCATTTGTTATAAAATAATTCTTCATTCTTTGACTTATGATTGTTAAATAAATAAAAACAAAAATAAAAAATCACCTTCAGAAATACAGCCGATTTGGAGTATTTCGTTGTTTTTACAAGAGCTGGAATTAGAGTTAGTAACGGAATTTCAAAATTAAAAAAACATTTTAATGCATCAAAAATTCAAAAACATTTTTAATTTAAAATTATACTGATTTTGTTTAAATATTTTATTTTCTAAATCTATAATAATAATAATAATAATAAAAAAATTTCTTTTTAAAATTATATTTTTTGATCTCGATGTTTGTTATTTTAATAAATTTTAACATAAGTTAAAATTTTATGATTTGTGATAGCAAGCTGAACCGGATATTCTTTCATTGTTATTTGTTTTTGACTACATTACACCTCAGCCTCAAACTAAGCTTAATGAATCAAGCCGTTAAAACTTTAGAACTTTTATTACTTTGGAGACTGTTTCATATGTTCAACCATTTTAAAACCTCCATTGATAAAAAAATATGAATTCTACAAAGTAAAAAAAAACTCAAACGTTTTTGTTACAATAATGTTGGTCGCGTTACAGAAACTAATTTGTTTCAAAGAAATGGCAAACTTTGATATGTGCATAATTTTTGGATCGTATAACCATTAAACTCATGTAATCTGGGTCAAATAAAAAAGGTTCTAATGTATCACCTAGATGATTTTAAAAAAATATAAAAATGTGGGGTGCTTATTTTATAAGTTTGTATGACTGACAGTTTTAAAAAAATGATCGTCATACACTTTTATATTCGTCAAAATATTTGACAAATAAAATCGAATAACGTAATTAAAGTATTTTTTTAAGTGTTTTTCTTAACATGTTTATATGTTTGTTTATTTTCACATCTAATTCTTGCATGGTAATGTAATTTTTATTATAATTTACACTATTCGACTCTGCTTAGCTTAATGCAAACCAATCTTAAGCTTAGTTTAAAACACTAAATAAGATCAAATTATAGCCTCCAGCTTTAGGTATTAAAAAACCTTGGTGTTTAAAGACTACGAAAACATATTTGTTTAAACATGCACTATGGCTCATTAAATTCTGTTTTTTGTGCTTGTTCAATTTTTCTATTATCAAATATTACTGTGAAGACTATGCTAAGAAGTTGCAGCAACAGCCAACAGACAACGCCTAAACAAAGTAGATTTAGATTTTTATTGGTATTATTATTATTATTCAGGGATTTTCACTCACACAGGTTTTCAACTTTCTGAACTACTTTGAACAATATAATGTTATGTTTATTATGTTATTAATGTAATGCTTCTAACAAAATAATAATAATAATAATAATAATAATAATAATAATAATAATAATAATAATAATAATAATAATAATAATAATAATAATAATAATAATAATAATAATAATAATAATAATAATAATAATAATAATAATAATAATAATAATAATAATAATAATAATAATAATAATAATAATAATAATAATAATAATAATAATAATAATACGTCTAAGGCCTGATCTAATAAACAAAAACTAATAATAGATCTAAATTCAATATGTCAGCATCAGCTTAAATCTCTTGAAATAATTTATGCCACAAACAATTATTCCCCAGATTTATCAAATTTATACTGGCTGGTTAATTAAAATTCCTTTGACAATTATCAAACTACAAAGTATAAGCTTTATGTCAATATACAAAATATATCAATTGATTTATTAGCTAACATACTGTACTGGGTAAGATTTTATTATTGTAACGTGTCCATTTTTTATAATCGACGAGATTTTGATAATTCTATTTGTTGATTTTTTAACACTCCATTTTCCAAGGCCATTCCTGTATATAAGAAAAAATACGCCAAAGAAACTTATAATTAATTATAGGATTAATTAATTTTTAACAATAATAATGTAAGCTGTCGAGCTGAAAATGATAGGGAATGTCTTGGTAATATAACTTATTCTTCGCAATGCTTTTTTCATTTTGCATTGCTTGAATTTTGTTCTTCACGGAGCTTGAGAGCATATTGGAAACCCTGGCAACTTACAACCTCCAAATCATTATTACCGGCGATCTTAACGTCAGGGTCAACATCTCTAATGACCCCCACTCCATCCGTTTTCTCAGCCTCATACGTTCATTTGGATTTATTCAGTCTGTCGTCGGCCCTACGCATACGCATGGTAACACTCTGGACTTGGTCATTACCCGATCAGATCTTCCCCCTCCATCTATCATCGTTGATCTACCACAGGTGTCAGATCACTCGCTTGTGCGTTTCCGGATCCCGGTCCGTCATCCTCCCCCGCTGCTTATCGACGTCAACACCCGGGCTTGGAGAAGTTTCGACCCAGAGCAATTCCGTTCTGATTTACAGGGAAGTTCTCTGTGTAATCCGGCGGTCTATGAGACGATGTCAATCAGTCAGGTTCTTGAGACCTTCGACACAACATTGTCATCACTTCTTCACAAACATGCCCCGCCTCGTGTTGCCAGGCTGCGCGACCGGCCCCTCACCCCATGGTTCGACTCTGAATGCGCTGCCTTAAAACGAAGATCGAGAAAGTTAGAAAGACGTTATAGACGAACACAAGATCCCATCGATCGCACTTCATGGATCAACCACGTGCGAACGTCTCATGACCTTTACAGACAGAAACAAAATCTCTACTGGAAGATGAAGATTGACGACAGCCGAGGGAGTCCTGGGAGATTATGGCGGACATTATCTGGGGTGCTCGGTCGGGTTCGGAGCAACCCGATTTTGCCAAAAGATCTTACAGCCAATGATTTCTCGAGAGCGTTCAATGATAAGATAAGAGATATCCGCCAGTCTACGTCACATGCTTCCAGTCCACGATTCTACCCCGGCTGTTGTTCCTGCGATCTGCTGAGGTTTAAACCTGTGAGTGTCGACGACATTACCCGGCTCATCAAATCTTCACCAAACAAAAATTGTTCCCTGGACCCAATACCGACATGGATGATCAAGCAATACTCTAGTGAACTGGCACCGTTTGTGACATTCCTGGTAAATTCATCGCTAGAGCGGGGACAGTTTCCTCCTGCCCAGAAAAATGCTGTCATCACACCGATCCTGAAAAAGCCGAATCTAGATCCGCTCAACACCGGTAACTACCGCCCAATCTCGAATCTGTCCTATCTGTCAAAACTACTGGAACGATGCGTAGCCGCCCAGATAAACATCTACCTCGGTGAAAACAACCTTCTCCCGATGTTTCAGTCGGCGTACAGAAATCAGCACTCCACTGAAACTGCTGTCCTGAAGGTACTGTCTGATATTTACGCTGCGGCTGATTCGGGTCGGATCACGCTACTGGGACTTCTGGACCTCTCCGCTGCTTTCGACACTGTTGACCATCAAATTTTGGTCAACAGGCTCCATTTCTCGTATGGTTTCGGAGACGTCGTCCTCGAATGGTTTCGTTCCTATTTGACTGATCGGTCCCACTGCATCCGCTCCGGAGGTGTTTTGTCCACGCCTACCTCTGTCCTGTGTGGCGTCCCGCAGGGATCCGTTCTGGGCCCGTTGTTGTTTCTTCTCTATTCCGCGGACGTCCTACATATTGCCACGAAACATCGGTTTTCTGTCCATTCTTATGCTGACGACCTGCAGATTTACGATCACTCCCCGCCAGCGTCGTGTTCCGATCTGGTCCCTAGGATGTCTGCATGTATCAGCGAGATTGGCACTTGGATGGCGAGCAATCGCTTGCAACTCAATCCTTCTAAGACCGAAGTGATCTGGTTGGGCTCGCCTGGTCGACTCAGCTTCTGTCCGAAGGGGGATCTGGTCATCGCTGGTGTCTCAGTCAGGCCCTCCACTTATGTTCGTAATCTTGGCGTGATGGTCGACAGTAGCTTGTCTATGGAAGCACACATCTCTCATCTTACTCGTTCATGCTTCTATCATCTCCGTCAACTGCGCGTCGTCCGCCGTAGCCTCACCATGGACTCCGCCCATTCACTCATTAGAGCACTCGTGCACAGCCGGCTTGATTACTGTAATGGTGTCATGGCCGGACTTAGACAGTTTCAAATCAATAGGCTCCAATCCATTCTCCGAGCAGCCGCTCGTCTTGTTCTTCAGCTGCCCGGCTGGTCTCCCGTATCAGATCTCATGCGGACGCAACTTCACTGGCTTCCTTTCCCGCAGAGAATTCAGTTCAAGTTGGGTCTGATGGTATACAAGTGCCTCCACCACACGGCTCCGGTCTACCTGCAGCTTGCTGGTCGGTCCCACCTTCGATCGGCGGCTGCTGGCGACTTGTTCGTTCCATCGTCAAAGACAACGACTCTCGGCAGGCGCGGATTCTCCACTGCTGGTCCAGTTGTTTGGAACAGCCTATCTGCTGACCTGAGGAATCCAGCTTTGGACCTCGGCGGTTTCAGGAAGCTGCTTAAGTCCGAACTTTATTCTTAAATTTATGATTTGACGCGACGCGCTTTTGTGACTTTTTAAAAAAAAGCGCATTATAAATTTACATTTAATAATAATAATAATAATTTAATTTCCAAAGTAATAGTTAGCATTTCGTAGTAAATATGCAAAAATGCTCAAAACGTTTAATAAACTGACGAACTTGACAAAGCCAACAAGGGAAGATGTTGATTGGAAATAATTTAAACTCATTCGAGTAGACGACGTGATGTTCACATTTGTACATTTTGTACTTTGTTAGATGAATATTTTTTAGGCTACCAGTTATTTGACAATAACAAAAATGCACAAGAAAATTTTCTGAGCTTCGGTGCAAAAAAAGCTAGAAAATGGCCATCATTATTTCAAGCGGTCGGATATATTATGGTGTGCTTACATCTGACATAAAGAAAATTCACCATTTTTTCTATTATTTTTACAAACAAGTCGTTATCGTTTCTATGTTTTCATTTTTACTCAAGCATTTATTCATGTTGGAATTACTTAATTGTTGCTCTGAATTCATGTTTATAAAAGTATTATCTCCTCATTTTTTAATTTTTGATGATGTTTTGATGTAATTATACATTAATTATTGTTTCTATTGCTTTTTTGGTCAGCCAAACTTGTTCAAACTTTAAAGTTTCCACCACTATAGTATTAAAACTTTTGAATTGTAATGATATCTTAATTTTTACTCCAATCTTAGTATTAATTAATTAATTAATTAACCAAGTCACAGGTCTATACATAGATAATACTTGAAAAATTTTAATGTAATGAAGTCTATATATATTTTGATAAAGATAATTAAAAAAGAATCAATTATTTTATCAACCTAAATTATAGTCATAAATGTTTTTTAGATAAACTATTTAAAAATAGGTTTATTTCAAATATTACGTTATAACTATTACCAAGGCAGTAGGCGCCGGTAGCCGGGGCAATAAGCGGTAAAATTGCTACTGAGCCGGCGGTTTTGCCAAAACAATTAATTTTTCGATCAATTGATAAAGATGTACATATTTTCTAAAGGGTTAGGGGTAGGGATATGGTTAAGGTTAGAGTTAGGGTTTAATTTTAATACGGGACTGCCACGCAGTAGCAATTTTACCGATTATTTCCACGGCAAATAGCAGCGATCAAATATTAACATAACGAGTGCGCATTTGCTCCGGAGACTCAAAATCAAAACAATAACAAAAGATATTTTTCTTAATATTGTTATGAGGTCGTCTCTGATTGGTCAGGAGCAAATGCGAGCTCGTTTTGCTGCGTTGCTTGTGTGGTTAGGTAGCGTGTAGACAGTTGACGGCTATTCGATATATCTTGTTGATTAATACATCTAATATGTATTGATAAATTCTAAATAAACATCCTAACGATCTGTGATTTTGTGTAAAATTTGAACCAGTGACCTTGAAACGTGGTCACTGATAGAAGTGAAAATTAACAAATTTCCCGCCATCCAATGAATCTAAAATTTCAAATATAGGTTATTTTATGACAATGCATTCCATAAAATTTTGAAAATTTTTATGAAATACTGTATTTTTAATTTAAAAATTAGTTATATATGTTTTAAAACAACAAAAAATCGAACGGAATTATAGAAAATTTTATATTTATAAATTTAAAAATATTTAATTTGTTTTCATGGTTTGCGAGATATAAATAATAATATTATAGTTTTGACAAGTTATTTTAAACAAAGCCCTAAGCAAACGTTTGAAAGATTGTATATAGTTTTGAGTTATTTAAATGTGCAATAATTCTAACCGATAACCAGCAGCTTTACATAGAAGGTCTGTCCAATTATGCTCCCACTTTTCTTCGCAGACACTGAAATTGCTTACGCCATTATAATTTAAAAACAATTCCCCTGCTTCGTCTATATAAACTGTTGAAAAAATATATGTAATTTTTATAAATAAAGCATTTTTATAAAAACGTGGTTTTATATATATATATATATATATATATATATATATATATATATATATATATATATATATATATATATATATATATATATATATATATATATATATATATATATATATATATATATATATATATATATATATATATATATATATATATATAGGAGGTGTGTTAATACTAACCACAATCGAGTTCGTCTTCCCCTTGTGGACAATCTTTTACTCCATTACATTTATTGCGAAGAGGTATACATTTTGGTACATTTTTATTTAATTTCAAACAGCGAATGTCAGTCATTTTGGGACATGCTCCTAATAATAATTAATTTATTAAAAAATAATTAGAGTAATTTTAGTTATTTTAAGCTGCACTTTCAAAAAATAAAACTTTAGATTTTTCTAACAAATAAAAAAATGCTTTAAGAAATTAGCCACAGAAATCATATTAACCGCATATTTTACTGCTTTCATCGTCACCAAAAGGACAATCTTGGATTCCATCGCATAAAAATTTGTCAGAAATACAGCGACCATTTGTGCACCCGTAATCAAAATCTTTGCAAGCTGAAATTGATATTTAAATGATACATTTTTTGTTTTAAAAAATATTGTTAAAGCATTAGAACCAGAGGCGTCATTTGCGGGAGCAGGAGACAATTGTCTTTTCCGAGGATTTTCTAAAAATTATTTATTTTCTAGAAAAAAGAACAACAATTTTTTTTATGTTTGAAGAAGTTTTTGTAAAAGTAACTGTAACCACTCCTTTTCGGTCAGCGTATATAATGAAAAAAGTTTATAAGTTTTTAAAATTGTTTTTTTTTAAGCTGGATAAAAAATTTTGAAACTGGAAGGAGTGCCATGCGTTAACAACTAAGTAGTATGCAATGTATAATTTTAGTTTAATGGTTTTTATTTAAAAACATTAAAATGTTAGTTTTTGCACACTGTATTTTATTATTTTTACAGTGCAACCTAAACAAATTTGTACCCATACAGCAATGATCAAAGCTGGTACCGAACTTTGAAACGGGACTTCATGTTAAGATTTTCAAAACAGGCTGGGTCAAAGTCAGCACAGGCCGAAGCTATTTTGCCGAGTCGTGAGTTTTTGGGCTTGTTTCTATATGACGTGCCAGGCTTTGAAATATTGGCCCATGGAGGGTTTTGCCAGTTGAGTTAAATAAATAAAGTAAACCGGTAATGCTGTTTACACCAATAATAGCACGAGTTAATAGAATCAAGACCACCCAGAAACTATACAAAACATTCAAGATTATATATATAAAACTTGCCGAAATTGATTTTTAAGTGACGCGCGTGCCCGTGTATTGGGTTGTTTTTCAAATCTTCAACTAGTTCAGGCTAGTTTCCCGACTATAAAAGCGCAATGATGTATGTATTATGTCACCCGATTAGCATCTGCAGGTCTGAAAAAACTCACGTTGATAGATTATGAGACGCTGAACACTGTTTGTTAGGGCACTTTTTTATTAAAATATTTAAATAAAAAGTTATTAGCCGCGAAGGTTTAACGCTTTGCGGATATATATAATGCATCGTACGTCATCACTGAATATAAATAAGTTGAAAATGAATAAATCTCCGAAGTACGCCGGCGGGTTTTCCCCACATTTGAGCGTACGTCATCGAACAATACAATTAATATTAACAGCAATTTACTAATTTGCAATTAATATTCCTCTTAATTTAATTATTAATAATACTATTATTAACGAAAATTAACTAATCTGCTAATATTATTCCTATTATTGGAAAGTTCGACGCTTTGCGGATATATAAAAAACAACGTACGTCATCGCTGAATATAAACAAGTTGAAAATAAACAATTCACCGAAGTAGTAGTCGGCGGGTTTTTCCCAATTTTGAGCATACGTCGTAACTCAATATAAGCAAGTTAAAAATAAATAAATCACCGAAGTAGTACATCGGCGGGTTTTCCCATTATCAACCATTGAAAATGGGTTTTTTTTGTAGGCGTTTTTTTATTATCAGCCATTAAAGGTTGTGTTTTTTGTAGGCTTTTTTCAATATCGCCAAATAAAAGTTTTTTTTGTAGGCGTTTTTTTCTTTAATATCCGCTACGGTTTACTTTTTTCGTAGACTGTTTTTTCCGATACCATCCAATAAATATTGTGTTTTTCTTAGGCGGTTATTTCCAAACACATCCAATATAGTTTTTTCGTAGGCGGTTTTTTCACTATTACCCAATAAACGTGTTTTTTAAGGCTTTTTTATCCATTATCGCCGATTAAAGGTTTTTTTTCGTAGGCAGTTTTTCCAAAATCGTCCAATCAAAGAGAGGACCATTCCAAAATATAAACAAGTTGAAAATAAATAAATCTCCGAAATTCGCCGGCGGGTTTTTTTTTAATTTTGAGATTACGTCATCACACAATATAATCAAATTGAAAAAAAACAAATCACTGAAGCGGGGTTTTCCCAATATTTTTGAGCATTACTCAATATAAACAAGTTGAAAATAAATGGAGGTGTATTTTTTCGTAGGCGGTTTTTTCATTATCAGCCATTAAAGGTTGTTTTTTCGTAGGCGGTTTTTTCAGCTCTGAAAAAACTCAGGATCATAGATTATGAGACGCTGAATACGGTTTGTTAGGGCACTTTTTTGTTAAAATATTTAAATAAAAATGTTATTAGCCGCGAAAATTTAACGCTTTGCAGATATATATAATGCATCGTATGTCATCTTTCAATATAAACAAGTTGAAAATAAATAAATCACTGAAGTAGTAGTCGGCGGGTTTTTCCCAATTTTAAACAAGTTGTTAATTGTTATTAACGACAATTTACTATTTTGCAATTATTATTCCTCTTATTTTAATTTTTAATAATATTATTATTAACGAAGATTAACTATTTTGCTAATATTATTCCTATTATTGGAAAGTTTGATGCTTTGCGAATATATTTAATGAAAATATTATTAACGACATTTTTCAATTTTTTAATTATTATTCCTCTTATTTTAATTATTAATAATATTATTAATTGCAAATATTAACTAATTTGCTGATAATATTCCTATTATTGGAAAGTTCGACGCTTTGCTGATATATTTAATGAAATTATTATTAACGACATTTTTTATTTTAATATATTATATATATAATATATTAATATAATAAATAAAAATGTTATTAGTCGCACAAATTTACGCTTTGCGGATATATTTTGAGCATACGTCATAACTCAATATAAACAAGTTGAAAATAAATGAATCTCCGAAGTAGTACATCGGCGGGTTTTCCCAATATCAGCCACTGAAGGTTGGGTTTTTTTGTAGGCTTTTTTCCACCATCACCCAAAATATGTTGTTTTTTTCGTAGGCTATTTTTTCCGATACCATCCATTAAATATTGTGTTTTTCGTAGGCGGATTTTTCACTATCACCCAATAAATGTGGTTTTTTTCGTAGGCTATTTTTTCCAATATCGCCCATTTAAGGTTTTTCTGTAGGAAGTTTTTCCAAAATCATCCAATCAAATAGAAAACTATTCCAAAACGTTTTGAAGTGAAAATTCATCTGCTACTGTCTGAAATAATCACATGCTTCGCTTGCGAAGCGTGCGTAAAGTTATTACTATATAAGAGCATTGGTGTTGTTTTTGAGCTTAGAGTGGTATTTGAGTGCGACTACCTTTAAAGCGCAATGATGTATTATGTATTATGTATTATGTATTATGTATTATGTATTATGTATTATGTATTATGTCACTCGATTACCATCTGCAGGTCTGAAAAAACTCACGTTTATAGATTATGAGACGCTGAACACGGTTTTTAGGCACTTTTTCGTTAAAATGTTTAAATAAAAAGTTGTTAGCATCGAAAGTTTAACGCTTTGCGGATATATATAATGCACCGTACGTCATCTTTCAATATAAACAATTTGAAAATAAAACAAATCACCGATGGCGGGTTTTCCCAAAAATTTTGAGCGTACGTCATCACGCCAATATAAACAAGTTGAAAATTATTATTAACGACAATTTACTAATTTGCAATTTATAATCCTCTTATTTAAATTATTAATAATATTATTATTAACGAAAATTGACTAATTTGCTAATATAATTCCTATTGGAAAGTTCGATACTTTGCGGATATATAAAAAAACATCGTACGTCATCGCTGAATATAAGCAAGATGAAAATAAACAATTCACCAAAGTAGTAGTCGGCGGGTTTTCCCAATTTTGAGCATACGTCATAGATCAATATAAACAAGTAGAGAATAAATAAATCACTGAAGTAGTACATCGGCAGGTTTTCCCAAAATCAGCCTTTAAAGGTTGGGTTTTTTTGTAGGCTTTTTTCCAAAATCGACAAATAAAAGTTGTTTTTTTTCGTAGGCGTTTTTGTCGATGATAGCCGTTACAGTTTGTTTTTTTTTCGTAGTCTGTTTTTTCCGATACCATTCAATAAATAATATGTTTTTCTTAGGCGGTTATTTTCAGAAACATCCAATGTGGTTTTTTTCGTAGGCTGTATTTTTCAATATCACCCATTGAAGTTTTTTTCGTAGGCAGTTTTTACAAAATTATCCAATAAAAGATAAGACTATTCCAAAACGTTTTCAAGTGAAAAATCATCTGCTACTGGCTAAAATAGTCAAACGCTTCGCGTTACGCGAAGCGTGCGTAAAGTTATTACTATATTAGCGCATTGGTGTTGTTTTTGAGCTTATAGGGCAATTTGAGTGCGACTAACTTTACTATTAATATGTAAAAACTCACACGCTTTGCGCGCGAAGCGTGCGTCAAGTGCTGGTTATATATAAAGTCGCGCGCGTGAAGTATGAACAATATCGGTCTAGATTGCTCAGTTTGGAAAACGTTAGACTAAAGACCTAAAGGTTCCCGCTTCAATCTTGGTCTGGGCATAAAACTTGCCAAAACTTGCCAAAACTGTTTTGAAGTGACGCGCGTGCCCGTGTATTGGATTGTTTTTCAATTCTTTTCTCGATGTATATTTTCTATTATTTTTCTAATATTTTGTGCGCTCTGCACATTTCCATTGTTACGTAATTTTTTTTGTGTCTATGCACCACACTTTCTTATGGGTTGACCCAGTTCAGTCTAGTTATATATAAAGTCACGCGCGTGAAGTATGGATAATATCGGTCTAGATAGCTCAGTTGGGAGCGCGATAGACTGAAGTTCTTAAGGTTCTCGGTCTGGGATTTTCATTTTTTCTCAGAAAAAACGTCGGTTTGTAATAAACTGTTTCAATTTCAAATGTCTTATGGATTTGTCACTAATTAATACTGAAACTGTCGTTAACCCTTGACTTTTTTGGGGGTATATTTTTCAGAAAACTCCTTACTAATCAGTTTCTCCCCCGTGGCCCCCCCTGCCGAAAAAAATTATGGCTGCGCCACTGTATATATATATATATATATATATATATATATAGTTTTTAAGATTTTAGTAAAAAACAATTGATGATAACATATCAACTTCAAAGTTAAACTTAAATATATTCTTATGCAATCCTGTGAGCTATTAAATGTTTTGAAAAATAACAAGTGCGCAGGAAAAATGAGCCTGTTTGTCATATGATTTACCATTTTTTCACACAAAAAAACGTTTTTTCGATAAATGACCAAATTTCAAAGCAACTGGTCTAAAACGTGTGGAGATCATTGGTGTATATAACAAGCGAACAGTTATATTTTTATTTATATAGATATGTATCTGAAAATTCAAAAAACAATGATAAGTTAATACAAAACGTTTGGTCTCCCATGAATCCGCCACTGGCTACAACTTACATTTTCTCCACTCATCAGATTTTTTTTTAATGTAAAACGTTTTGAGTGTTTTTCAGAAACCCTTTTCCCCTCCCCTGTCTATTAGTTACTTTATATTTTGGGAAAAAATGTATAGCATTGCAGAGATAAACTTTGGAATCTGTGGGCTTAATAAACTTTCCCCCTCCTAAGGTTTTGCTGAAATGAGGCCACTGAATAAAACAGTTCTTACTGCAATTTCTCTCATCTCTATCATCGGGACAATCTTGAAATCGATCACATCGTTGTTGGCTTGAAATGCATTTTTTGTTTATTGGACAAAACATCACTGAACCAACTGGGCAATCTGTTATAATAATTAAATATGTCTTATAGCATTTTACAGTCCAACAAAAAATTTAAAAATGATGAAACCAACCTTCCAGATATTTTGCCACTCTGAAAACTAAAAACAAAAACAATTCACAAATTATTTATTTATCAAACGAATGTTTAATGATTTAAATAATTTCATATTTTAAAAAGGTTTGTAATTCATAGTCAAAAATTAATTTATTAAAAACTTCTACTTCATAATTTTACTGAAAAACTTTATTTTATTTTCAACAAGTTTTTAATGGCATTGAAGCTAATTAATGATTTTACACCATTTTTAAAAATGCTCAAATTTTTATTCAAAATTCAATAAAAAAAAGTTAAAATTTTGTGATTTATACAAACCAATGAATAGTTTTAAATTATTTGTGACGAGTATTTGAAACAAAGCTCGGCTAGTAACGCAAGAAACAACACGATACGATACGATGGTATATGTCGGATGAGTTTTTCATCCACCTGCACATATGTTCAAAGTCAAAATGAGCTCTTCCTTTTTCTACCCAGGCCTGATACTTTTACTAATTGCGAATCAGTTTTGAACTTACATAACGCGCTAAATGAGTGTTCGGTATATAAAACGCATATAACGAGTACACGCCTACAACGCGCTAAAATGGTTGCGGAATGTAACATACGGTGTAGGACGCGCGTTGTATGCAAAAAATACAGTAATAAGTGTAAGTGATGTTTAACTGAACTGCAACTTTGCTTACAAGTTGAGTGAGTATGTTTTTTCTCTTGGCCTTTATCAGTGTACATATCTTTTTGGGATGTCAGATAAAAAAACGACTTTTGAAATCTTGGGGGGCTAGCTTCTTTGGTCCTTAAATCCACTAGTACTTAAAACAAAAATCTAATGGTTGGAAGTCGGGTGCGTTAATCACTCATCTAACTAGCCCATAAACTTTCCGCTCTTATACATTTGTGTCCAGTTGTAGAACTTTCTTAGTTTTGTCTAAACAAACAGTTAACCGCATATGTTTATAATGCCATTACCTAGCAGAGCTTTGACTGTGATTGGTTTTTTTATTATAGGTTTTTTAGTGCTTAAACGTTAGTTCATATAGCTTCTTCTTAAAGCGAAAAAAGTGGGTCACCGAATGGCTCAAATTAATACTTCGCTACTTATAATACGATAGCCCAAATTGCTGACTAACCGAAACTCCTGATACGCACGGAAACGGTTTGCTTCTACGTAATCACATTGTTTTTTTTTCATATTACAATTTACAATCTCAAGATCAAAATGTCAAAAACCAGTCAAACTTAATTGGCTAAAGTTAGCTTAAACCTATTCATTTGAAATACAAAATAATTTATTTATAATGTCCTTTCATTGAAATAACGGCTAAATAAGATTTTTAGCAATGATGAAAAAATGACTTTAGATACACATGACAATAAAAAACCATTTGCCAGTGATCTGAGTCAAACAATGTTTGAATTTTTAAAAAATTATTTTACTTTGTTTGTATTCCATTTATAAAACTTGATTAATTTTTACTTTTATGGAGAACGTCCGACGCCACAGTCAAAGTCTGTTCCGTCGTGTAAGATGTTAAAAATGTTAGAACAATGATGGAAAATGAGCTGACGATGATCCAGAGGAAAAACATAGCTCGACGGTTGTAGAAGTTGCTGGTTATGGTAAGTGTGGTGCCGTACGGATAACAGCTTCATATATGCAAAATCAAATTAAAAATGTTACCTTGAAAACAAATTAACAAAATAAGTATAACAGATGAATAGTAATTCACCAAAAACATGTGTCCGTTAGGAACAAAGAGTCACTATGATAGCTCATCGCTGCTGGCATCTTGTTGATAAATTGTTAGATTCTAATAATTAAATTGCTTGCAGTTTTAAAACAGCACTCAAAATTTAACGAAATTTCAACAAATGAAATTAATTGTAAAAAATGTTGACACGGCACTTAAAACAAAAAAAAGTATTGTAAAATTTAAAAAAAACCAAAAAGAGCATATTACATTTATCATATTAACTTATTTGGCCATTTTTTGGGTCTAATTACACAAAATCAAACGAAAATTTACCTTTTTCAAGTATATAATGCAACTCTAGTTTAAGATAGCTTTTAATTGTTTTATAATTTTAAAGCAAATTATTCTAAATTTTTAAGTAAATTGTTCTATAATTATTAAATAAATTGTTCTATGATTGCTAAATAAATTGTTCTATAATTCTTAAAGTAAATATTTACTGTGCACAAAACTGACGTTCGCTTAAGCATAGAAAATTAATTTTACGCAATACATAATTCACAAATAAATTTTAAAAAAAACTTTCAAACTTACTAGCTAAACTTTGGATATTTGACAACTCGATTAAAAAACGTTTATTTGATGACCAATAACTAATGATCATCGAAAATTGGTAAACTGATCACATTACCTATCTAATTATTGTTATAAGTATTAAAATGATCCCAGTTATCTACATAGGTACATATGCAATCTAAACAAAGTTTGGCATAAACGTAGCCCTCAAAAGAGATAACGTTTTAAGGAAAATTTGATTTTTTTTGATAGTTTATAGTCCTTTACACCAAGTGTTTTAAGACTGAATTGGCTGTATGAAAGAAGCACATAAGTTCTTCCTGTCGTAGATCAAAGTTTGATCTTTTTAACTGTCCATCCTCCTTTATCCAGGCTTGGGGCTGGCTCGCAATTAGTGAGGCGGATTTGAGAATTTGATCCTGACCACTCGAGTTAAGTCAAGGCGTGGATATCTTGATATAACACTTAAAAAATATCTATTTAGGTCTACTGTTTTATTACTGATTACATCAATTTAATGAATTCATTGATGTAACAAACAAGTTAGAAGTTATGTCATACTTATAAAAATCTTGATATAATTAATAATAATAATAATAATAACCTGGTTTAAAATGGTTCAGAAGACTAAATAGCCTGTGTGAGAACCACTACTAGTTAAAAATTGAAGTTAAAAACCAATTTGCCCAAGCATTATTTTAAAATGTTCAATTGATTCCACAGTAACTGCTTCTTCACTCAGCTGGTTCCAGGCATTGATGACTCTGCTGCTGGAGAATCTCTGCTTGAAGTTTCCTTCCGATTGTTTGAAGATTTTGTATCTGTGACCCCGTAGTCCTATTCTATTCGCTGTCTGGAAATGTCTTGATGCTCGAATATCTTTTTTGTTTTTCATCAGCTTGAATGTTTCAATGAGATCTCCTCTACTTCTTCTTATTTCCAACGTTGTTAAGCCACACTTGGACAGCCTGTCTGCGTACTTTAATGTTTGAAATCCCTTAATCATTTTGGTTGCTCTTCGCTGAACCTTTTCTAGAAATTCTTTGTCTTTTTTTCAAGTGTGGGTTCCATGATCGGACACAGTATTCTAGATGAGGCCAAAATTGAGTTTTGTACAGGTTAAAAATAATGTTTTTTCTCTGCTTACCACAGTTCTTTTGATAAATTCTAGCATTCTGTTTGCCTTGGCCGCAGCCGTCTGACATTGTCTTGATGGTTTCATGTCTTGGTGGATGATGATTTCCAGGTCCCTTTCTTCTTCTGTTGATCTCAGTTGTTTTCCTCCAAGTTGGTAGTCAAATTTCTTATTTCTTGCTCCTGTGTGCATTACTGCACATTTATCAAAGTTGAAGAGCATTTGCCAGTCTGTAGACCATTGGAATAATTTTGCTAGATCACTTTCTAATATCTTCGCTTCTTCCTTGTTGTTGACTTTTGCACATAGTTTTGTGTCATCTGCAAACTTTGAAATTTTTGAAGCTATTCCATTGTCAATGTCATCTATGTAAATTATAAACAATAGTGGTCCTAACACTGATCCTTGTTGAACTCCACTTGTTACCTCTATCCAACTTGAGACCGCTTCCTTGGTCCTTACCCGTTGTCTTCTTTCTTTCAACCAGTAGGTGATCCATTTAAGTAATTTCCCTTGTATTCTGTATGCATGCAATTTCTTTTCTAGTCTTTTATGAGGTACTTTGTCAAAAGCCTTTGCAAAGTCTAGATAAATTAGAACTATTGAGTTATTTTTATCTAGATTTTTGTAAACATCTTCAAAAAAGTCTAGAAGGTTAGTTAAGCAGGATCTTCCTTTTACAAAACCGTGCTGACTGCTTTTTATGGCTTTGTTGCTTTTTGGATGCTCAATGTTTATATTTTCTGTCCTGCTTCTGTCAGTTTTTCGGTAAAACAATCTACGAACTCTTGTTAAAAACAGATTCTAACTATAAAGTAATTTTGTTTTCTTTGGTTCTGGACGTTTGTTTTGTTTTGTGAACTTGATAAAGAGTCTCCTAGGTCTTGAGAGCGATAATACGTTATTTTTTGCCAATTGCCTGAAACTCTGGTGAGGTCGCATTGTCTCTACGACTAAAAGGTTGGAGAAGATGCCACCAAAAAACAGAACTGAAAAAGAAAAAGAAACCAGGGCTGAGCCAAAACAAGAAAAAGATGACAGAACAGGAAATAGTGAAGAAAAATGTGGTCATTGCTCGATATCATTCTCGGACATGGACAGTGGCGTTTTGTGTGGTCTATGTGATACACGGTTCCATTGCAATGCCACGGTGTCACTGAGGTAATTTCCAATGCACTGACTCTCCACAATAAAGAACTATTCTGGTTTTGTAAAGAATGTCGTCGTGGAGCCGAGAGGTCACTACCGGTCATTTTGAAGATACAGAGAAAGGTGGACATAATTAAAGATGACACAGTTAAAATCTACTCTGACTTCAAAACTGAACTTACCAGAAGTACTGCTGCTATTCAAGATTTGTACAGAAAAATAATTGTCTTCGGAAGCCGTATAGAACATTGCGAAAAGAGAGTCTAAGAAAATAAATTGGAACTCATAAGTTCTATTAACTCAAAACTAGTTGAAACGGAAGAAAAAATTATGAACAAAGAAGATAGAAAATGAACCGATTTGTTTTCCGGCGAGGTAAAGTCCGGAATGACCCAGGTCAAAAAAAATATCATATCGGCACAGACAGCACTGCAGTTGCAAACCAAGTTTATTGTGAAAGATCAGAGGGAGCAAGAGGAGATTGGTAGGCGAAGATGTAATGTCGTCATCTATGGACTGCCTGAATCTGCTGATGGAGGTGCTGGAGGTCAGAGTGATGAAGACAATGACAGGCTGACAAATTCTTTTCTTGAAATGAACTGTGACATGTCATCGGTTATTGACATAGTTAGGCTTCGCAGACAAACTGACAACGTCGGTCTGAAGCCAAGACCGATGAGACTTACACTCTCATCAGAGGGACAAAAGACAAATTACCCCGCAGGGCAAAAAACCTGAAAGGAGCAAGCAACGGCCTCGAGAAAGTCTTCATTCATCAAGATCTAACTCCAAAGCAACGAGAGAAGAGGCACCAGTTAGTGGAGGAGCTGAGGCTTCGAATCTCCAAGGGAGAAACAGATCTGATTATTGTCAACGGAAAAATAGTGAAAAGATGGAAATCAAAAGAAACAAGACCAACACTAAAATCAGATCCTGGTCTGGTAGTGCCGGTGGCCAGACGGGGGGTCGCCGGAGTTAAGATCGAGATCAGATAACCGTGATAATGATGGCGTCATTGATGAGTTACCGGGGTGTGCTTCGGGGAGTGGATCTAACACTACCACAATCCCTGCGGCCTGTCTCAACGTGAGGTCCATCAAAAACAAAATTGCTATTATCTCAGACATTATACATGAAAACAGATTATCAATTCTTGGTTTGGTGGAGACTTGGCACGAGTGTTTTGACGACGTTGCTCTGAAAAAGATCACTCTGCCTGGTTACCGCTGCATTAAAGCTACTCGGGGGCCCGATGAAAGGGGCCGTTCTTATGGGGGAATTGCTGTCATCCACAGGGACACACTCTCGGCCAAGCCACTCGCTTTGGGATTGACGCCAATTACATATGAGATCATAACTACAAAGTTCTCATCCGTTAAAATGAGTTTCATCTTTGTTTCGATATACGTCCTGGAACCATCTCCGCGAGTGATCTGTTTTTCATAGAACTATCAAAAATATTTTTGAAGCATTGGCGACGTACAATTGCCAGGTCATTATCACTGGAGATCTGAATGTCAAGGTCAACATTACTCTCGATCCACACTCTGTTCGTCTGTTGGATCTCAAGGTTCATTTGGCTTCGTGCAGTCTGTTACCGGTCCTACGCATCAAGGTAATCCTGCGAAGCTCTGGAGAACATTATCTGGAGTGCTCAGCGAGGACTGTGGCTATTCAGCCCCACCCAATGATCTTGCGGCGAGTGATTTCTTGAAAGCGTTTTTAGTGTTCGCCAGTCTACTTTGTCTGCTTCTTGTCCACTATACTGTGCTGGAGGCTGTTCCAGCTCACTGCTGGAATTCAGGCCTGTGGATGCTAACTACATCATCCGGCTCATCAGGGCTTCACCTAACAAGAACTGTTCCTTGGACCCAGTGCCAACATGGATAATAAAACAATATTCCAATGAACTGGCACCATTTGTGTCATTTCTGGCCAACTCTTCGCTAGGACAAGGTTTTTTCCCCTCAACTCAAAAAATTGCCATCATCACGCCAGTCCTCAAGAAGCCAAACTTGGATCCGCACAACCCTGCCAACTATCGTCCGATCTCCAATTTGTCGTATTTGTGTAAGCTGTTGGAGCGATGTGTAGGGGACCAGATGAACGTATACCTCAATGAAAATAACCTTCTGCCACGATGCCAGTCTGCCTATAGAAAGCATCATTCTACTGAGACTGCTGTCTTGAGGGTGCTCTCTTATGTCTACCTAGCAGCCGATCTGGGACGGATCACACTCCCGGGCCTTCTGGACCTTAGTGCTGCGTTCGACACCGTCAATCATCAGATCTTGTGTGATAGGCTTCATAACTCGTTTGGTCTTGGCGGTGCTGTCCTGGAATGGTTTGGCTCCTACCTCACGGACTGGTCCCACTGCATCCGCTGCAACAATGTCACATCTGAGTCGGCTTCTCTCCTCTACGGTGTACCGCAGTGGTCCGTCCTTGGTCCGGTGCTGTTTCTTTTTTACACTGCTGATGTCATCGATGTCGCCACCAGACATGGGTTTTCGGCTCATTCCTATGCTGACGATCTGCAAATTTACAGTGACTCTCCTCAGATGTTATGCTCTTATCTTGTGCCAAGAATGTTTGCCTCCATGGCATGGCTCCTGTCTATCTTTCGGATTTATGTGTTCCGGTCTCTCAACTCTCTGGTCAATCTCATCTTCCATCTACTTGTCCCTCATACGGAGACTGTGACGATTGGCAGGCGTGGATTTTCTGTGGCTGATCCTGTGGCCTGGAATAGCCTTCCCACCGCTCTGAAGGATCCAATGATGCCTTTCAGTGTCTTTCGTGAACGGCTCAAGACAGATTTGTTCTCTTCCGTTTAATTGTGCAGTGCGCTTTTGCGACTTTTATTTTGTAAAAAAGCGCTATATAAAAAACCTGTGTAAATAAACTATATCCCGTTTGACGATCTTTTCTAACGTTTTGCAAACGATGCATGTTAGACTTACTGACCTATAATCACTGGTCTCCCACATATTACCTTTTTTGAACAGAGGTGTTATTATTGCGTCTCTCCAGTCCCTCGGCACATTTTCTGACATGATGGAATCGTTGAATAAGCTAGTCAAAATTTCTGCAATCTCATGTCTCACTTCTTTCAGAAACTTTAGATGAATCTCGTCTATTCCTGGGGATTTCTCTTTTTGTAGTTTTCCCAGCGGTTCAATCCCGGGTCTGGGATTTTCATTTTTTTCTCAGAAAAAACGTCGGCTGAATTTATATCGCAATAAACTGTTTCAATTTTATGTCTTATGGATTTTTGTTACTAATTATTACTGAAACTGTCGTTAACCCTTGACTTTTGTGTGTGGCAAATTTTTCAGAAAACTCCTTACTAATCAGTTTCTCCCCCGTGCCCCCCCCCCCCCGAAAAAATGTCTGGCTGCGCCACTGAAATAAAGGCATAGTTTTTAAGAGCCCACCGCCCACCCTTGTATATTTTAAGGGCCATCTCAGAAAAATTTAGCTGATTATGCGTGGTTGCGTCCTTGCATCAGTGAATTGAATTGTGAAAAGATGCTCATATATCACGCAGTCACTTAGGATATGGAGCATCTAGCTAAATAAACCACAAAAATATTTATAAAAAAAAAACAAATAATTTGTTGATAAAAATTAAATTTTATTTTGTGGTTTACAGTGCAATTTTATCAATTCTTTTTTTCCATAAAAATGTTCAAAATATGAAGCTATTAATTCATTTGTTTCAATTACTTTGTAAACAAGCGTGCGGCTTTCGCTCAACTTAATGTTATAACTTTTCTTAGTTCGATCGAAGTTAACGTCATATTGAAGTAATTGTATTTTTTTTTCAGTCAACCTTGTTAATAATGAATTTTCAGTTTGTTCACACGTTTCTTTAGTTTTTTTCATTAAATACTATTAAATCAAAGGTTTTTAGAATATTATATCTGTCATGCTATGCTAGTTCTAGAGTGGCGTAAACATGGAGAATAGCGGCAGAAATTATTTTCGGTGTTTTTAATTATTTTTTCCTTATAATAATTATATATTTGTAATCACAATAATAACTCCAACTTAATGATCCAATTTTTAATATAAAGTTCTCTCGGAAAACTCATGAAATGCGCAAGAGAACCACAACAAAAACTATTTATAGTGCAGTCGAACAGAAACGGCTTATACTACTTTATACCGTAGTCAAAAATAAAGTTATTTGCAAAAAAAATGTAACCATCACAAGATAAAATATTAATCACACAGTCAGAATAACATTATTTACAGAAAAAGGACAGTTTATTTAATTCTGAGCAGTTTTTCAGAGAAAGATAAAACTGGATAGTTTTCAATTAAAGAAACACAGAGTTTCAGCAAAGAATTTGCCACCTGGTTTGAGACTACGGAATTCAAATTCACTTAAATAAGTAATTTATTTCTTTAAAAATATTTTATAAAAACTCGTACAAATAATTTCTTTTACATTTTATTTCACTTCACTTTTAGTTTGTTTTTTGTTTATGAAAATAATTTTTTTCTACTACCTGACGCTTTTCTGGCGTTAACTTCTTTTTTAATTATAATTTTAAGACATTAATAGGATCAGTCAATTTGTAATTTATTTTTCCTTCTAATTATAATAATTTCACAATAGAAAAATAATTAAAAACACCCGAAAATAATTTCTGCCGCTATTCTCCATGTTTACCTAGAGTTTTTCGGTTGTGAAAATAATAAAAGGTAAAGTTCTGATAATGTTCTATGCTTATTCTATTAAACAGTTTTTATAGAAATCGGTTCGGGACGCTATACTAGAACTTTACCTAATAAAAAACACAGATATTATATTTATTGAAATGCATAAAAAACTACAAAATTATTTTGTTATTAAAATTGTATTTTATTTTTATAATAATGATTATTAGGAACGTAACTTAGGTGCTCCTCCACATTTTTCATAAAATAGTCTAAAATAACGTTTTATAGCTAAAATTTATATTAAATTATAAAAAAAAAATTTGCAAAGATGCAGCTGCAGTTTTATTAAGTGCCAGTGAATCTTTGCCTGTATAAATGTGCCTTAAGCATTCTTCAAGATGCAAATTCTGCTCCTTTCACAATTTTTGATGTAATTATTTTAACATCACAAATGACAATTGGTAACAAATCAAAACTTAACAGCAAATCTTAGCTGAACTGTATAAAATTGACAAGAAGGTTTAAAGTGAAATCTTAAGAAGGGGACACATGGAAAATTCATTAAATTCTGCTCTTTAAAAAAATATTTGTAATGGTAATTAATAATATATAAAACATATTTAATAAATGTTTATACAGATAATGTGTTTTTAAACTGTCGTGCAAATAACAACTTCGATACTGACCAAGCTTATTACTGTGGCTTTGGTGTTGAAAACAATTGGAAATTTAAAAAAGATCTGAATGTAGACTTTTGGAAATTTAAAAAAGATCTGGATGTAGACTTTGCAAACCTAGCACTTAGTTTCATTGTATTACTATCTTAAAAATGTAAATGTTGACATTATTTCTCCTACTTAAATGCTCTGTTACCATAAAAAATTATAAAGTTAATGTCTTTTATTTCTAAATGCTCTTTGTTTTTGTCATGTTTTTTTATTGTTTTTTTTTTTAATATTTTGATACAGAAATGAATACTACACTACCTTCACAAATTTTAAAGCCATCACAAGATGATGAAAAATTTAAACAGGTTATTATATTGTTTGAGAGTTAGATAGTGTCACTGTTTTATTTTAATAATAAATAGCTATTCCATTCTGTTGAATGAATAACAAAAATAACCAGTTAAGTTTAGAGGGTTCTATTGAACTAAAACACATTCAGCAAAATTACTATTTTATGTATTTTCTCAAATTTTTCATAATTTGCTTTATTTTTTTGCATTTAATCTATATATTTTCAGGATTATGTGGTTTATTCAGTAGAGAAAAAATTTCTCTTGCTTTCCTCATTTTTAAGGAAAAATGTTGACAAGAATGTCGTCGTGTTTCTCTGCTGTCCGCTGCAGCTCAAGTTTTTCTCGCAGCTTCTCAGTCGTTTTCAAGTTTCTGTTACAACAGTTGATGTTAGTTTGAATTGCTTGAGAAGCTGTATTCTGAGTTGAAAAATAATCATTAATCATACACAAACTTTCTATACTCATTTACAGGATAAGATGGAACCTGCTGAAAGACAAAACGTTATCCTTAAGCTTAACGACACCAAGGGAAATATTTTATTTTGTACGGAGAATATTAGAAAAGAAATCAACTTTTTAGTTAGCGACTGGATTGTACAGTTTGACCCTCCAAGTGATTATAATGTTTGTTTTATGTTTTGATTGGTTTTTTAAATAATTAGGTTTTTTTTAATAGTGGTGCAGAGGTGGTTTTATTTATTTATTTTTAAATAAGATAATGCACTGAAGTTTTCAGAAAGTATTAGTGTGGGAGAAATGCGAATTTTGTAATTTCACCCATGGGGTGGGGGCGCTCATGGTCTTTGTTGCTTTTCAATAAGTTTTGTACTTTTATCTAGATATCAACACATTGTGTGGGAAAGTTTGTTTTCTATAATGTAATCAATTATTTAGAAGAAGTTACTAAAGTAGAGCTTGCTCTGCCTTTCTAATTTTTAGGTTACAATTCAGTAACTTAGTCTTAAACAGACCATGTATTTTTATCTGACATAAACTTGTTCATTGGTTTATGTGGAGATAATACTTTTACTTTGAACATTAGGACTATGTTGCAATGCTGAAAGACATTTCTAGTTTTAAAAACTATTCTGGACGTGCACTAATATTCTTGCAACCTGAGGAACTTGGACTTCTTATGTGCTTAAAGAAAGATAATGTTGAGTTTAGCGAGTTTCCGGTGACATGGAGCAAGGTTTCCAATGTTCAAAAAGAGGTGTGTTATTGTTGTTTTTATTTAAAAAGTTTAAAACATAATTTTGTTTAATTGTTCAACATCCTTTTCTGACAAGTCAATTTGGATGAAGTGAAACATGAACTTGACTTGGTTTTTTTTCATAGGTGGAAGATATAATGAAAAAAGATTATTTTATGTACATTTCTGCTGCCAGTGCATACAAGTCTTTTATACGTTTCTATGACTCCCATTCGCAGAAAAACATTTTTTATGTTAAGAGTTTGAACTTTCCAAAAGTAGCTCTTCTGTATGGCTTGAAAGTTCCTCCATTTGTTGAATTGGGTATTTGAGTTAATTTTTTTTCTGTTATGCCACTCCTTCAGATACATGTTCATTTTGTGTTATGTGTTTAGGTTCTACCAGCAAAAAACTCAAAAGACCCGCCCAGGAAGGTGATTCACACGAAGAAACAGTTCAGACAAAAAAATCAAATACAATAAAAGTAAAAACATTTAAAAAGGTTAAATTAGGAAAATCAATCAAAGCAACAACTGGCAAGACTTTGAAGTTTTCAAATAAATAAATTTTTATTTTGGTACTTTGAATTCCTTGTTTTTGACATCTTAGAAGAAATTTTATGGCATTTTCATTTAATTATGTATCCACAAACTAGTTGAATTTAGGCCGTTATCGCTGTTTTATATTTTTAAAGTGAGTTGATTTATTGGGCATGTGAAGTTGATTTATTGGGCATGTCATAAAAAAATTTTGATACGAATGACTTTGGCCAAATTTTAATTGCTTTTGGGCAACCAGAGGCACCGATTTATAGGTGCCTACCCACACCCTTGTAGACGCCAGCTGGATTTGAACCGCTGACTCAGGATCACATGAATTAGCGTTGCCGCTATTAGAAGACCATTCCAAAACGTTTTGTAGTGAAAATCATCTGCTACTGGCTGACATAGTCACATGCTTCGCTTGCGAAGCGTGCGAAAGTTATTACTATATAAGCGCTTTGGTGTTGTTTTTGAGTTTAGAGTGCTATTTGAGTGCGAATAATTTTACTAATAATATGTAAAATATATTAAGCATGCGTCAAGTGCTGGTGAGATATTAATTGCGCACTGCGGATTCCCACAGATTTCTTTATGTTTTAAAATTATCTAGGTTAAAAAGATTGTTGCTGTGTTTGGCGGGGGTTGTTTGGTGTACGTTTAACTTTATTTATTCATTGAAAAAAATTGAGCTCTGAGGCTGTAGGGGGGATGCATACCCAATGGTAGGACCGCGCCTGGTTTTATGGGCTAAAAGAAGTTAGGAAAGAATGGAAATGCAGGCTTGTTATCAAGACTTTTATTTGCAAGACCAAGACTTTTATTTGCAAGACCAAGACTTTTATTTGCAAGACCAAGACTTTTATTTGCAAGACCAAGACTTTTATTTGCAAGACCAAGACTTTTATTTGCAAGACCAAGACTTTTATTTGCAAGACCAAGACTTTTATTTGCAAGACCAAGACTTTTATTTGCAAGACCAAGACTTTTATTTGCAAGGGAAGATTAAGACCAAGATTTTTATTTGCAAGGCAAGACCAAGACATATTGAGAAAAGACCGAGTTTAAGGCCAAGACTTTGTAAAAATCATTCAAAATGAAGACGTCTTAATAAACTTTTTTCAACTAAAAAACTGAAGCATGAAAATGTCAATAACTAAATTAATAAACTGTTTAAAATTTAAACTGTTATTATTTTAAATGTTTACTGCATTTAGTGAACACAAGTTCAGATAACAATGTTTGTCCTAAAGGAGCTCGATTTGGTCTCATGAATAGACCTCCATGACTAAATATCCGCTAAAAAACGAAAAAAAAGACAAAACTCGCATTCTAATTAGATAAAACAACCAAACATATTAACACTACAAATTAAATTAGCGATAATGTTTTTACAGTTTAAAATGTTTTAGAAATTTTTTTCTTCTAAAATCAAGACAACTCGAGAACAATCATGACCAAGACTTTTGAGTCCATGTCCAAGATCAAGTCCGAGACCTTAACACACAAGATCAAGACCAAGACTTTGAAAAACGAACTCGAGTTCAAGACCAAAGTCTCGAGGACAAAAAGTCTGTGGAAAAGAGAAAATGAGCTCGAGCGGGAACGGGAACGGGAGAGCAAGCGTGAACGGGAACGGGAAAGCGACCGGGAATGGGAAAGCGACCGGAAACGGGAAAGCGACCGGGAACGGGAAAGCGACCGGAAACGGGAAAGCGACTTCACTAACAGCATGATCGACGCGGTTGTAAAAAGGCTCTAAAATAGAATGTTAAAAACAAAAAGCTCTGACGAAAATAATAACAAAACAACTTTGAAGCTATTTGGTTGATGATTCGGAAATTAAAAACATTATAAAAACAGAAGTTAATGATTCAAATCCAGAAACTTCAAAGAATCATTTCAATATCTTTTATCAACCTAGAAATGCACTATGTTAATTATACGCAACAACTTGTTTGGAAGGTAAAATTCGTGCGGCATACAAATGTTGTTTGTTAGTTCAAATGTCCCAAAATCACGAAACGGCTGTGACGTACATTCCCTAGCTGAACTTGAATGTAAGACATTTCTCCCCGGACATTCCCCCCACGGAACCTAGGACATTCCACGGACATTTCCTCTCTATCCTGGGACAGGGAATTTCCTCCCTGTGGTAATGTAGTAGTATAAATTTGTGGTTTTGCTAGAGTATCTTCTTGCATGCCATGAATATGTATGCGCGTGATATGTGTAAATTTCCCCCGGACATTTCTTCGCCAGGAATAAGGCAATTTCGACCCCCACGAAGTAGGACAAGACACAGTTGGATTGCACACGTTTTTCTCCAAAAATTGCTGATGACCAGGGGGAAGTCGTAACACGCAGGAAGGTACTTTTGTCGGCCTCCAAAATTTGCTGATGACTTGGGGAGCGCAATCGTAAGTACATTTTTCAAAATTTGTTTAAAAACGTTTACACTTTTGCCTCAAGCTGTACAAAAAACCAAAAAACATGGTTCCTTTGTAAAATTCTTTGGCATTTTTGGCTAGTACATTGTCTCGGTTTGATTGTTGTACCGATACTATTCTAAGTAGAACTATGACTTCACCATTTACGGATTTTAACATTTCCTCTGAAGCGTGAAAAAATACCTAAAAATGTTTATCCGCATTAGCATGATTTTTTGAAATTGTTCAACCACATATTTAACAGCAGACTCACGGACACTTCTGGCATTGAATCTTAAATTGAATGTATCCTTCTATTATTCGGTTTACTATCAAGTGGGCGAAAACATAAGGGCGAAAACAAAAGGGCGAACAAAAAAGGGCGAAACTAAAAAGGGCGAATGTTTGAAATCGTACGATAATAAGCGCGAAAATGAAAAATGCGAAACTAAAAAGAGCGCACAATAAACAAGTAAATTAAAAACGAATTTTTAAAACCAATGCTCTTATATGTAATTAAGACACAAATTTTGCAATCAATTTTTTCTTATATTACTCTTTTATTTTATATTAAAGTCTGGCCTGGCGTAATATGGTTCGAAGAGCATTGCGATTTCCATTAAGCTCATAAACAAAAATTTTGCAATCAATTTTTTCTTATATTACTCTTTTATTTTATATTAAAGTCGCAATATACAACAAATAAATATAATAAACATATATATATATATATATATATATATATATATATATATATAAAATCCTCAAGAAAATTAACTAAATTAATTGACTTATTGTAAAACTAATAATTGAATATTGCATTGTCTTCTATCTTGAGCATGTATGCAAAATTTGAAAAAAATCTATCATCAGGAAGTGACTCAAAAATTGATTGCAAGATTTGAAACAGAGAAACAGACAGAGAAACAGAGCCGACGAGTTAATAAAAGCATTGGTAAAAAAGCAAACATCAAAAAGGCGAAAATTAGTTTGTATTATCTATGTTTCAAGCAATTTCTAAAAAATCTATTTAAAGTGTTATGAGCAAAGAAAAGTTAGGAAAAAAGGGAGAGCGGATGAGCGAGCGGGATTGAGAAAGCGAGTGAGAGAGTGAGCGGGAACAAGAAAGCAAATGACAGCGGGGCACTCAGCGGGCGTGTGAACTAGAACGGGAAAACAAGTGGAGAAGGAGAGGAAACAGAAGAAGAGAAAAAGCAAAAAAATGATAGAAAAACCTCTAAAAACTTCAAGCAACCCCGTTAGTAATTTTAAATTTAACCATTTGAGATATTCGCCATTGCCGAGTTTTCTCTCTATCACACACACGCGCACGCGCACAAATTAGGCCTCTCTTTTGCTATCTCGCATTCTTACTCTTTCATTTTCTTTTCATTCACACACGCAGACAAACAAATAAAGTTTTCCATGATTAATAAAACATGATAAAACAGAGAACTGATAAAAAGTGGATTTTAATTGCGTAGACTTTTTACATTTTTTAGCGCAATATAAATGTCAGTGATCAATTTGTTCCTAGTTAAAATGTCCAAAATTATTTGAGTATAATTTGTTCATCACTTTTTGCACAGAAGCTGTAGAATTAACTAGGTTTTTACACGAGTATATGTTTTCTAAAACAAACTTGGTACCAAAAATACTTATCTATAAACTCAAGTTTGAACTATATTTAAGTCGGAAGTTTCCCGACCGTGACATTGGCATTTTGCATTAATGTTTTTTAATGTGTTCGCAACATTTTCATGAGTGAGTTTTCATAGGGAGCTATGAGAGAGAAAGAAAGATGGGAAAAGTAAGAAAGAGAGAGAAGAGAAAGAGAAGGAGACAATTAACTGTTATAATATCTACTAAACATTTAAAATACCCTCGCTGGAATATCATACTCTATTAGTGAAAGGAAAGAAAAAAAGATAAATGGAAAAAGAAAGGAAAAAAGAGACTAATAAAGCAAAAAAGATAGAGAGAGAATTGTAACGTGAGAAACATTAAAAGGAAGAAAGGAGAAAATAGGAGAAATGTATTTTACAAAAAACAAAGAAAGAGAGAGAGTAACAAAAAATAAACTAAAATACCATGCGTTTCATAAGGGGAGAGAGAGAAAAAAAGCGAGATAGCAGAAGAAAAAAAGCAGGTTTGTGTGTTAGTGTGTGGGCACAATTTTAAATAACAATATTTCATGTTTTCGCTTTTTTGACGTTCGCCTTTTTTATTGTGCGCCCCTTTTAATTTTGCCTTTTTCATTTTTGCTCTTATTATCGTGGGCTCTTTTTAGCATTCGTCCTTTTTAGTTTCTCCCTTTTGTGTTCGCCCTTTTGTTTTCGCCCTTATGTGTTCGCTCTTTTGATAGGATACCTATTATTCAATGTTTACAAAATAGCTTGAATTTTGTTCGTGGATTTTAACGGAACACAACTTTTCCAGACAATAATCTCTAAACTCCCTAATCTTAGAAACATTTCTTGGGATAGTTGGCCGGCGATTAATTGGGCCGGCTTCTAGTTGGTTTGCGACTAGTTAGGCAGGGACTTGGTGGGCAGCGACTAGTTGACCCGGCGGCTAATTGGCCAGTATTAACTTACCCTATATTTACTGAACCACTGACCGCCACTGACGCTATTAGCTGATTAGAGTTTTTTTCTGCGAGGCACCTAGTCTATTATTAGATTTGCTTTTGTCCGCGATCTTATTTTGAATCTAATGTCGCCGTATGATCGGTGATTTTGCATTCAATTCGAAGAATTATATAATTGCGGTGGACTGATATGGATGTTATTAATAGTAGAGTGTGTTTTCTGAGTAATTTTGAGGTTTATCAGTTGCTTAAAGATATAAAAGAAGGCAAGCGAGGTTACCGCAAGCCTGATGAAGAACAGCATGAACTTGCTACCATAACGTACGAGGTTTTCCACTATCTGGAAAAGACACAGTGCCGCAACCAGACCGAAGAACAGGTGTCCGGTTTAATGACAGAATTGGCGGCTTTTGAACTTACAAAAGCAGAGAAACTCCAGGTGATGGGGTTTTTAGTCTTTTAATTTTTAATCCATGTTATTTATTTTCTTTTGTGGCTATTTATTGTTTTCATGAATAATTTGTAACTAATACATTGTATTATACTTAGCTGATTAACTTGTTGCCGAAAACACCTGTCGAAATTCAACTGATAGTTGAAGAAAGTGAAGAAAGATTAAGTGAAAGAGAAGTGGAACTTTTGCTGGAAATAATTTCCAAGTATTCAGGAACCAATGTTCACTAACTTTGTTACATTTTTGGTGCAAGCTGGTAATTATTATAATTTGCTTAAGTAGTTATACTATGGTCTGACATTGTGTGGTTTTGTTTTTAGTTTTTATCAAGAATTTTGTTGGACTAAATAAAATGAAGACATGTTTTGGCTTGGATGTTTCAATGCAAATTTTTAATCAGTGAAGTTTATATGTATTTTTTAATTTTTTTTAAGAATTAATAAGTGAACGACAAGGAGAAATAAGGATAAAAACTTTAAAAACACATTACATGTTTCAGTAACTGGGGATCTATACATTAATTACTAAAAGTACAAATGTAAATATTTAAAATTTTAAATCTTTATAAGAAATTGACTTTTGTTTGCTTTCAACTTATCTTAAAATTGTTTTTATTATAACAGTTGCATTAGAATTCATTAAAACAGTGTTTCACATACTGTGTATCACAAGAGAATTTCATGTGTTGGAAAGTATTTTTATATTAATAAAATAGTTTACAAAAAAATTTTAAACTAAGTTTTTATTGAAACTGATATAAACTTTTCTGTTTCTGACCCATCTGTGTCAGCAATTATAATACTTTTTAAACTATGTTGACAGATGTTTAAAACAATAAATGCTGCTGCTTCATCCTCAATATTTTCATCTCTTTCTCTAAATGGTCACACTTAAGGTCGTCTTCAAATTGTGCTTCCCAACTTATGAATCCAATCATCAGTTATTTTTGGAGGCAAAAGTGAAGCATTCAGTAGAATAAATATTTTTTGGGTATTTGAAAAAGTTTTGCCCCCCCCCACCCAATGAATTGCTGCATCACTATTTCTATACTTGCCATATTTGAAGTTTTTTTAGGTTCTGCTCATTTCAACCTTATTGAAAGCTCTTTTGTTAAGTGTTCGTTTGCTTATTGTGTTCCAGATTTATAGAGCTGTGTTCTTATTTTTCTTCGCTTTTGTTGTCACCAATTGTTTTTTGCAAGAACTTAAGACACATTTATATCATTGTTCCAATAGCAGACCATTTTTGAGCTTTAATAAAAAAAATATATAAAAAGTATTTTGAATGAATGATCATTTGTGCATTCAGTGCTTTTTACCTTTGACTCATCTTATCTTAGTAAAGCTGGATTTGTATCTCATCATTGACTGAGATTAATTTTAAGAAATAAAGCGACTGCAGATGATTTACATGGAGATGTACTTGTCCAACTTTCAGCAAAAAATAATGAACTTTTTCTGCAGAACAATAAGCTCATCTTCCAATTAAATTTTCATTTAAAATAAATAGTGTATTTGGAAAACCTCAATTCATCTCTTTTTGCAAAATCTTCAGAGACAATATTATGTATTAAATTAATTATTAAAGGTTAAAAATTACCGAAGCTAAACAAATTTGTGTGCCTATGATGTATGTTTTGGATTTATGGCTTACTGATCAATACTCAAGCATTTACTTTGCAATGCAATTTAAGTGCAATCTATTTTTTTTAGTACATCATTCTAAAAGAAGATTAAACAGAAAAAAGTTAAATTATAAACCACAGACATAAAATTTTGCGCAGCCCCTCTTGTGTCTACATTTTCTTGTTAATCACAAAATTCCCAAATTGCAGTCACAACCTCATCAAAATTTTCTGCTAGTGTTTTTACTGAAGCATAAGGTTCACTCCAAAAGTGTTGCTGGAAGTTTTTTAACGAATGTCTAATGTGACTGGTGTCACAGATTTAAATTACTAGACAGATCGTTCCATAGGAGGCCGTGCATATATATAATAAGAAAAAATATTAAAATAAATATATAATTTTAAAATATTTTAGCTATTTCAATTCATGGAGTTTGTGTAAAGTTTATTTTTAATCGGAACCGGCATGACAAATGGGTGACACCCGGAGCGGGCCGCCCCACGCTAGCTACGCCACTAGTCGAATTTCGAGCCACGCTTTGAGCTAATTTGCGCTAGAAAAACAAGCTAACCCATCGGATTAGAATGGAATCTTTAGGTTCATTGAGATATTAGCAAGGCTGGGTTATATGTAAAAAAGTTAAGTTAAGTGGTAAAGCGTTCGCCTGTCACCTTGTAGGTCGGCGGTTCGAATCTCCCTGGCGTCACCATCGTAGCTCCCTTAAGCAAGGAGTTTACACGCATTGCTCAGGTTGAGAGTCTCGCGGGGTTAACCACTTCTTTCACAAACCTTAAAAAAAAAAAAAATACTTTTGTTAGCAAAAAATTTCTTTTGATTCTATTGAAAACGTACTAGTTAAAATATCTCGTAGAGACGTAAAATAGAATAGTTTGGCCTTTTTCAAAGTGCAAGCTGGTTAACATCGTACAAAACATAACAAAAATACAGAAAACGACTTTTTACTCTTAGTCTTAGTCTTTATACGTTGGATACCGTGTGCTAGTTTTTTAATTAATAGAGACTTTGAGTTCAAGTGCCGAGATGTAAATACTATTCGTCAAAAAATAATAAATACTTCTTTTATGATGTTAGTTGAAGATATGCTTGCTGATCGCGGTTCGCCGACCGTTGGAAGTATAAAAGGCATAAATACCATCAAGAATATCTTAATAATGGAACAAGATTTAAAAGCGGTTACTTCCGAGGAACAAAATGATAGTGAACTCTTGTGTACCAAGATAAAAACAGGTGAAACCGTTGCAAAAGATATAGATAGAAGCTGTAAGTTAAAGCAGCCAAAGCTAAACAGCACTAATAAAACATCATCATTCGAGTCTTCTGTTGACCTAGAATGTTGCGTGGATTTAATTACTTGTAACGGATATGATGAACGCCACACAAAAAACGTGGACGTTAATGATGACATTTCCAATTACAAAGATATGTCAGATTTAAAAATCCAAAATTGTGATAACGAGCAAAAAACAGATTCTACTTGCAACATGTTAAATTCTGTTGCAACAGTGTCAAATAGTTTTGACAGTGATTGGCATGAATTTCAGCAGGCTGGTACCTGCAATATGGTAACTCATGTTAATTTAATTATTTTCTTCAGAAACAGATCTTGAATAGTCACAATTGTTTTTTTATACTTTATTTTAGGAAGATTGCAACATGGATCAGTCACTGGCTAACTTAATTTCCACGTCTTTCCAAAATACATTTCCTTCCAATTACTATTATGGTGATGAATCTCAGACAATGATTGACCAGACAAATCTTGGATCAGTTTGGATGAATTTAAAGGACTGCAATGGTGATCGAGCCCTGAAGTTTTGTTGGACAAAATCACAGTGCAATAATAATTTGATGAAGTCACTCAAGATGAAGCACCCATTTTCAGTATATAATTAAAACTATTTTTATCATGAAAATTGAACTTGCAATTCAGTTTAATATCTTGTCTGATTATTGCTGAGAGTGTTTGAGATTTCTTAAATAAGTGTTTTTAATAATTTTCAGCTAACTGCCAATCAATCCATCCGTCTATCAGAAACTTTTCCTGCAGGGAACTAAAGAAACATTATGAGCAATTTCTAAGATCAGAAAGTTACTGGGTCAAAAAGTGTTTATGTTAATTTTGTTTATCCATTAATTTTTAATTTTGAATTGTTTTTTGTTTTCTTATTAAGGTTATTCAATGTACCATATTGAATATCTTCGTATCACTGGGGGTGTTTTATATTTTGGTATTTGTTTTGTTTGTAAATAATTGTTTATTAGTTGTTCCTTATTATCTCTTATCTAAAAACATTTATAACATGGCATATTTGTGAATTGTAACTGTTTTTGTATATTCTTGTGCACATTCTGTTGTGTATCCTACTAAGTTTTTTGTGCACTTTGTTCAAAATCTAATTTTGTTTAAAAGTGATGTTTATGTTTTGAGGGTCATGCTGTCAGACTAGTCATATGGGATTCATTACTCAATTCTCAATGTCATTTTCTTAATCACAAAGTTTGTTGCATCAAGTGTAAAGCAGTCATATTGATTTTGGATAAACATGTGTATGTCGTAGAACTCTATAATAAAATGTAAACAAATTTTGTTGGCTCAACTTTAAAGTTTACAACTTTACCAACTGTGGCTAAGTTCAGCAATCTTGAGATTCAGACAATCCTGGAAAAGCCATGCTATTAAATTTGAGCTAATTTAGTTGTAACCGAATTGTATAAATAATTTAAGCCTTTTCCTAACATTCCTGCCAGAGCCCTTCTCTGGCTGATTTTTTGAGGAGTGGCCAGGCCCGTTTCATAGGCACAAAATTTTAAGCTCGATCCACTTTTAAAGGCACGCAGTTTTAAGTGCGTATAGACAGGTCTATTGAGAGCAGTGAAAGCCCGGTAAATAAAAGTACCTTTTATTTTAACTTGACATGACTGATAGTAAGTTTTTCGAAGTGCTCAAATAAAGACTAGTTTCAAATACAGTGATTGAGACACATAGTTTTATTAAGTGCATATAAACTTCTAAAAAATTAGGAACCATTTCATAAAGAACCCGAGTAGGGGAGAACCGGACTGAATAGCCACTGTACAGAAGGGCCACTGAGATTTTCTCATTTGTTAAATTATTTTTTACGCCCATCTTTTTTAAAATGCGTATATATATGAACTCTTTGTTCACTGCTGTTCTTCTTTTGTCTCTCGTGTATTTCGTTCAGCATTTATAGAGCTTTTTATTTTTTCGCACGAAAAAGTGAAAACGAGTCAGGTCAGAACTATTCTATTCTTATCAAATATTTAAGTTTATATTTTGTAAGATATTTTTAGTAAATAAAGAGTTGTTTGATTAATATTTTAATATAAAGTTTGGATGTCAAAAATTATTATTTTGCTCGTAGCAGACTTAAATGCTCGTACATCTCGGTTCGTACTAAATGACCACTGTAAGGTCGTACTGAACGACCATAGTTATTCAGTATTACTGAATGTTTAAATTTTCATAAATGTGTTTAGGTTCATTATTGATCAAAATGTTAATGTAATATAATGAAATTGTTTAATATATTAAAGACATATACATATTAATCACTACTTAATGTTATGGTTATGTTTCAGAATGAGAAACAGACTATCTACAGCTGTGAAGGGGGGATGGTCCCAAAAAAACATGAAAAGAGCAGTAAAAGATGTTTTGAAAGCTTGCTTGCCAGTTAAATCTGCAGCTGAGAAATTTTCTTGCTACAGACATCTTGTTTACACCACAACAGCCTGTTTATGAAGTTTATGGAATAGTGACTAAAGAAGAAGTTCAAACTCCTAACAGCTCTATGGTCATTGTCGAACCCAGTGGATCAGAGTTATCGGCAACGCTTCAGATGATCCGCCCTTTTCCGAAAGCTGCAGCTCGCAAACGAGGTGGGGGTTGGAAGAAACTGTCTTCTACCATATTGACAGATACTCCTGTAAAGAATGTTTTGCAGAAAGAAAGGACAGAAAAAGATTTGAGGAGATGCAAGTTAAAAACATCAAAACTTGCAGCAAGAAGGGATATTTCTAAAAGCTTCCCAGACATCGAGCCTGACGGGAAATCAACATTCAAAAATATGCTCACCAGTAAAGATCCTCATTTTAGCATTGACAGCGCCAAGATAGAAATAGGGGATTGGTGTCTTTTTGAATATGTTTTTGACTCAAAAACCTATTATGTAGGCAAATTTTGTTGAAGTAAAAGAGGATAAAGTTTCGGCTGATTTTTTGAAATTTGTATACAAAGATAAAAACACCGAAGAGGCCAAATTTTTATCTAAAGAAAGATAAAGGGATTTGTGAGGCTGATATGGATCAGATTGTTGTAAGTTATCAATATTTATAACAATTGGTGTCAGAGGAGGGAACTAAAAAACGAGAACTCAATGATAAAGGAAAAAAGTCTGAGCTCGTGGATCGCCTCCGAATGACATTGGAAAACTAATGTTTCAATCAATAAATTTACATTTTTATAGCGCTGTTTCCTTGGCGTTCAATAGCGCTCGGTCATGAGCTTGTTAAACAGATGTGTTTTAAGTCCACGACGGAAGACAGTGAAAGAAGTAGAGTTAGTAAGAGCAGCAGGAAGAGTGTTCTAGAGAAAGGGACCAGGGTAGGAAAATGCGTTAAGCAAAAGAATGCTTAATAGTAATAATAATAATAATGTTTGACAATATTTAGAGTGGCGTAAATCCTAAAGGATTTCAAGGCGACTGAAGTGTTCTTTGCAGAGGCATCAATTTATAGGCGCCTACCCCTTTAGCAATGCGAGTGAACTCCTTGCTTAAGGGAATTATGCTGGTGACGCCGGCGAGGCCTGAACTGCCGACCTAATGATCGACAGGCGAATGCTCTCCCGCTCTGCCACCAGCGCCACTGAAGATGCGAAAGTGATTGAGAGAAGAAGAACGAAGACCAGACTAAAGATTTGTATTAAGTTAGTTAAGTAGAGAAGAGAAGGACAATTTTTCATTTTAACCATTAGTTAACCACAGATTTTAAAAATCACCCTATATCCAAGAGGAAGCCAATGGAGAAGAACAAGAGATAGAGAGATGTGAGAAAAGTAGGAGGTGCGAGAAACTAAGCGTGCAGCTGAGTTGAAGGCTTTAGAGAGAGGATAAAGGGTAGTATCAGGAAGACCATAATAAAGTGAATTGCAGTAATCAATTCGAGACAGAATACAAGAAGAGACTAGAAGTTGCCGAGAAGGATCATCCAGAAGTGGACAAAACTGCTTAATGCGGCGAATATGAAAGTAGCAAGATTTAGAAACAGATGTAATTTGAGGGGTTAGAGACAAGTTGGAGTCAAAGAGAAAACCTAAACTACGAATCAGAGGAGAAAGAGAAATGGAAAGAGAAGATGGTGGTGGCAAAACCAAAGGAAATGGAGTTAGAGATTTATAAGACTTATTGAAATAGATTAATTCAAACTTATCAGGATTAAATTTAAGACACATAGAAAAACTCCAGGAGATAATAGATTGAAAGCAGGCAGTTGTTTGATTAAGAACAAACTCAAAAAAAAGAGTTAGAGAAAGTAGATTAGACATAAGAGTCATCAGCATACATTTGACTATTGAGAAAGTGAGAAGATATAATATGAGGAAGTTCAGAAGTATAGAGAATAAACAGTAAAGGACTAAGAATAGGCCCTTGAGGAACACCATAATTTAAAGATACAGCAGTAGATTTAGAAGATTCAATAGATACATAGGAAGATCTACAAGATAGATAAGATTTAAGTTTCACTAGCTATATTAAAAGATTTATCAAGTACATCGAACAACAGTGAGTGATCAACTGTATCAAATGCAGATGAAAAATCAAGACAAAGAAGAAGAGTAGAAAAGCCAGAGTCAGAAGAAACAATGAGTTCATTATGAAGCTTAAGTAGAGCAGTTTCAGTAGAGTGGCCAGGTCTGAAACCAGATTGAGAAGAAGTGAGAAAGCAGTTAGATAAGCACTTATTTGCTCATACACAACTCTTTCTATAATTTTAGAGATGAAAGATAGGTTAGAGACAGGCCTATAGCTAGATAGAAAAAAAGGATCAAGAGAGCCATTTTTAATAGTAGGGACGAGAAAGGAGGTTTGAATTTAATATGGATGAAGAATTGACAAACATTCTGAACAAGATGACAGAAGAAAATAGAGCGGCGCAAAGGAAAACATAGCAACCATGAACCTGATGAGAGAAGAGAACAAAGCAGCACAAAAAAAATAGAAGAATTAATTCTTGACGATCAGCTTCGTTTATCAGAGGTCGAAAACAGAGTCAATAACCTGGAGTAGCTGGTGGGAGAACGTCGGAGAAATCAAAAAGAGAATCGAGAGCAACATGGAACAGCTGTTGCCAGTTGAACAGCCTGGAGACAAAATGAAGAACCTGGTCAAACAAGTACAGACTGGTTGGCAAGTCCAGGAAAGAATTCAATCTGTTGACAAAAGTTGACTGATGGGATTTTTTAGGGGCGCATTCATTAGATTTTGCCGTGGGCGCCATAAACCCTATCTACGGCACTGGTTCAAAGTTGGAGGCAGAAGCCCGGGTCATTTGTTTTTCTCTCTTTTTGGTGGCACTTCATACAGAAGCATTCGCAACCCAAAACATCTTTTCTAACTTCCTATTGATGGACACAGCCCTGTGTCCATCAATAGGAAATTAGAAAAGATCTAGATAATTAAAACTTTCAAGGCATTCACATCACATTTGCATAGTACTATTTATTGACATTCAGCTTTTTGTTACAACAGCTGTCTTGCTCGCTAGCACTGACTGTAACTGACTATAAACCGATAAAAGTTTTTTTATCTGTCAATGAAGGTCGTCCATATTTTGGTTTTTAAGTACCAATATTTTTTCAAAATACCCCTGTCGATAAAAAAACAAGTTAAATATTAAACAACTCGTTAAAGTTTACCTAGAAAGTCAATGCTGTACATTTGACGTCAGTGCGAAAACAGAAACAAAACTGGTATTATGGCGTTTTCCCAATGCTCTGGTCTGTCTATAAGTCTAAAGTGGACGACAAGAAATTTATGGCTACAATATAACTACTATACATAACTAAATTAAACAAAATGTGGATTTAGGCATATCAGGTCGACTGATGCCAAACCAGGACGGTGCTAGCGTAATCTTATAATCAGGGATTGTCTTTTATGAGGTTGTAGGTTGTAGGTAGTATGTGCGTTAACGTGAATCAAGCAGAAGAGGCCGACGCCAGAACACCCAGTAATCTGAAACGTGCTATTAAACAATTTTCTACAAAAATGGGTTGTCTCAGATGCGTCAGACAGAAGCAAGATCAGGACGTATGTAGTTTGATATTTTGGCTATTATACTTACTCGTTGACATTATTGTGGCCGCGATATTAAAATACTTGTCTGTATGTGTGTATGTTATAACTTTGCTTAAGGCTGTTAAGTGTTAGGTGACGCTGAAATGCAATCGCAAAATTATGTATAATCAAATCATATTTAGAGCAATTTGTCATTTTGACGGGTTATCTCTAGTTAAATAATGAATTGCTTACCAAGACGATTATAAGCATTAATTCCTGTAATTAAAAGTCATATAATATTAAATTTTCCATTGATCAATTGCTTTTTAAATTTCTTATATTAACTTCATCGCCGGTCTTGCTTGCTTGCTTAATTACTACTTACTTGCTTGATTGCTTGAATGTTTGCAAACATAGTAAGTGAAAACCAACTAACTTCCAGTCCTCCAATCTAGCTGAAATTTGAATTATAGGCTCGCTCCACATGACATTACATTCTATTAAAGTTTGAAAATTAAAAAAAAATGTTGCAACTAAAAATAATGATTATTTATGTTTCAAAATAAAAAAATAAATGTTTACATATATAAACTCACAAAATATTGTTTTAAAATACAAAATTTGCAATAAATGAAATGCCGCAAGTTTCGAAATATAAGGAATTTTTGGAAAAATATTTTTTACGACTTACCTGCTTAATACTTTTAAACTCTTTATATTAACTTTACCGCCTGTTTTGCTTGCTTGCTTACCTGCTTCAATGTTTGCAATCCTTGACAATGAAAATTAACTGACTTATCGTCATCCAATTGAGCTGAAATTTTAAATATATGAAATTATGACAATGCATTTTAATAAAGTTTGAAAATTTGTTTAAACATTTATTTTGTAATTATAAATAGTAATTATCTATGATTAAAAGCAAAAACAAATCAAATACCATTAAATAAATTTATATTTATAAATTAAAAACCGGCAAATTCAGAAATATAAAGGATTTGTGAAAATACCTGTTTTTTACGGTTTACCTGTTTTGTCATTTAGGCCAGGCATTTTAAGACAATCGGTTAACTGCAACAAAAACGTTCTGAAGTCAATAAATAGAAAAGAAATGAGATGTTATACACAGCTGTATATATCAGATTTTTTTAATTAAAAATAATAAATAATCTATGTTTTAAAACAAAAACAAATCAAATACAATTAAATAATAAATTAACATATAAAAATTTAAATTTGTTTTAAATTAATTTATAGTCATTTACACCAAGTGTTTTAGACTGTAATGGGCAATGGCTGTATGTTGGAAGCACCTAAGTACTTCCTGTCGTGAATCATGATTTGATCCTTTTAACGTTTCCTTCTTTTTTTCTAGGCATGGGACTGACTTGCAAAAGCAAGACGGAATTAAAAAAAAATTATTTTTAAATCCCTTATATTAACCTCACCGCTGGTTTTAATTGCTTGCTTGAAAGTTTGCAAGCCTTGAAAGTAAAAATTAATTTACTAATCGTCATCTTATTAGGCTGAAATTTGAAATATAGGCTCACTCTTTAGGACAATACATTTTGTTAAAGTTTGAAAATTTTTGGAAAAAATGTTTTGTAATTAGATAAGATAAGATAAGATAACGTTTATTATAGTGGTTTAGAAGACTTTACGCCTTTAGACAACCACTTCGAATTAAAAATAATAATAAATAGAATAAAATAAAATAAATGATAATAATAGATAAATAAACTAATAAAAATAAATAATTGCATAAAAAATCAGTATCCATGCCTGGATAGCGCTACTTTAAAAGATGTGGTAGTCTCAGATGCTACAGTGTCATCGTCCAAGTCATTCCATATGTTTACCACTCTAGAACTAAAAAAATAATAATTATTTATGTTTTAAAACAAAATAAACAAGATTAAAATAAATAAATGTTTACATAGATTTATTCAAAAAATGTCATTTTAAAATGACATTTTTTTGTAATGAATGAAATGGTTGCAAATCCAGAAATATTAGGGATTTGTGAAAAAAATCTGGTTTTTACGACTTACTTGTTATATTTATGTGGTTTTAGACTGTATGCAGTATGTCTATAAACCTGAATCAAACAGAAGAAGCAGACGCCAGCACACCCAGTACTCTGAAGTATGCTATTAAACAGCTTTTTACAAAAATGGGTTGTCTCAGATGCGTCAGACAGAAGCAAATTCAGGATGTATGTAGTTTGATTTTTTTTACTGCCTTTTACATTTTTAGTTTCTGAGTTTTTAGCGAATAATCATTTTTTCCACCCCACTCTTGTGGTACTGGAAGCTGAATTATAAAACACGTGTTACTTTTTTCTTTAAATAGAATCAAATACTAATTTTTACATCAGTAACATTTGCACTTTTTGAGTAGTAATTATTCTAAAAAAAACAACTCTAGTTTCCACCCTATTTGACGTCCCAAAAACTAAGTCTTCAAAAATGGTGAAACTCGTTTTTGTTATTTTTTAGGAAAAATATGAAAGATCCTGAATTTCAAAATTTTTACATTTTTGGTTTCCCAGTTTTTTTTAGCAAATAATCTTTTTTTTGCATCCCACCTTTGAGGTCCCAAAAACCAAATTATCAAAAATTGGTAAAACCTTTTGAGTCAATATTAATACTAATTTTTACAACTGTAGCACTTACAGTTTTTGAGTAACAGTTATTTTAAAAAACAAATAACCTTATTTTCCATCCTACATTAGAGGTCCCGGAAACCAAATTTTCAAAAAATGGTGAAACACGTATTTTTTATTTTGTTTTACAAACAATCTGGACACTGAATTACAAAGCTCATATTTTTGTTTTTTTTAGAAAAATTTTATTTTTCTGTTTTATTTCCTCAGGAGCCAATTTTTCAAAAACCTTTTTTTAGTGGTTGCTTATGCTATAAAAGTAATATCAAATTTCAAGTTTCTAAAATGGCGTTTTAGCTCGGTGTTTATTATATATAATACTCCATATTGAGAAAAAGGTTTGTATTTAATTAAAAAAAACATCGGTACATTATTTCACGTTTTATGAGCAAAACACTGTTTCTAAGCTTTTGCTGCTTAACCATCGAAACCATTGAGTGCTGTATATTGAATCTGCTGGTCATAATAAATAAGAATTAACAAGGTTTTAGATGATTAAGAGGATTCTAAATCCGTGTAATAACCACCACTATCTGCGATAAAAGCTTATCGAAGTCAATAAATGTGAAATATAGTATATATGCGACGTACACCATTGTTAATATACATGCAGGAAAATATTGTATAAGTTTGTGGTTACTAATGAGTAAATTTTTATTTAAACAGCCAGAAGAGATGAGAATAAAAAAACTAAAAGTAAGATTTTTTTTATTAATATATACCTGTTTTAGCGTTTTTCTTTGTAGAAACTGCGTGATTTCAACACAGCCGTTATAGTATTGGACAGGCTTTTCATCAACTACGTCGCCAAAAATCGGAACTTATGACTTTATTGTAAGAAAATTTTAAAATCTCTAAATAATAGTTTTTTTTTATAATTTCACAAGAAATGGTACAAAAAACATCATTTAGAAAGTTTCAGCGACCAAGATCCGCGCGACTGGATTGATTACAGTTTTCCATTTCCAGATGCCGCGTACGAAGTCGAAGCAGAGAATTTCAAAATATCGTATTTTAGCGCCATCATGGGAATGTTTGAAAAATCCTGTAAAACCTAATTGTTAAAATAAAAACGTCTGGCAGAAAATTATTTACCAATCGCAGAAGGAGCTTTTGATATTATTCAACAACAATAGTCGTCATTGCCAATGTATTGGTGAATATGCGTTACTAAATGTTTAAACATTACAATGTTCATAATTACTAACATATTTCTCGACATTGAAAAATGATTATAAAAAATGTAAAATTCAAATCATGTTTAAATCAAGTGCTTTTGGTGGTCGTATATGCGACAGCCTGTGTATGAAACTTTAGTTTGAATCAACTACAGATTTGATAATTAAAACAATACTGTTGATAAACAATTTAAAATACAGTTTTCAAGAGATGGGTTGAAGGTTTGAAAGCAATTTTGCTGGCTGTTCAACCAATTTTTACTTTTATTTTATATTATTGTTGTATAATTTATACTCATATGTTACGACTCTTCTACAAACCTTATAGTAGCCTCAAATGTGTTTTTTTTAATTTATTTTTTATTTATAATACGCTTAAAAAATTAAGTTCCGTATACTGAACAATAGACGGACAGAAGAGCCTCTAAACCGCAATCTCTCTTTCCTCATTTCCGTCAGCCGTTCATACCCCCATAGCCACAATTATTGTCTACACTAGTCAAGCATTTGGCCAAAGGCGAGAAGCCCCGCCCCCTATCAAGCTCATGTCGAGTCTAAAAAGGCACCCCCAAACGCCAACATCTTGCATCTTAAATGTTTAGCAGTAAAAGGCATTTTTTCCAATTTCATCTAGATCACCACCGTCATTCATCAACTTTATTTCCTTCATTCGGTAAACCTGGAAAACTGAATTGCGAGACTGCGACCGATATTGTTCAATTTTCATAACAAACGACATTCATAAAACAATTAAGTTTCCCATTAGTTTTGCGATCTAAAAATCGATGGGATCATTAAATGAAACCAGATATTTTTTCCATTTCAAACTATTAATTTCCATCTACTTGGTTACATCACTTTTCCTTTCAAGCTTTTCAAAACATCGTCGCCTTCATTTTCTTCATTGCGTTTAATAATATTTTCGTTATTATATCTACAAAATTTTGCAAAAATTTTTTTAAACTGCTTCACTTGTGTGGAATTTATGCAAACATTTCGGTATTCATTTTTTATTTTTTATTCATATACTAGCGGGGTTACCCGGCGTTGCTCGTGGCTTTTAGAGTTTAGAGGTTTTTTAACTTTTTTCTCTCTTACTCCCGTTTAGATTTCTATAAGAGACAGACTCACAGACTTACAAACATTCATTTATCTATATATATAAAAATGTATATATATATATATATATATATATATATATATATATATATATATATATATATATATATATATATATATATATATATATATATATATATATGTGTGTGTGTGTGTGTGTGTGTGTGTGTGTGTGTGTGTGTGTGTGTGTGTGTGTGTGTGTGTGTGTGTGTATATAGATGTATACAATCCACCACATGATTGGCATGATTCGAGGCGGTGTTGCCGATGGTGTCACGACAAAACGTTCACAGACAAAATGTTCAACGACAAAATGTTCCCGACAAAACGTTCACGACACAACGTTCACGACAAAATGTTCACGACAAAATGTTCACAGACAAAATGTTCACAGACAAAATGTTCCCAGACAAAATGTTCAACGACAAAATGTTCACGACAAAACGTTCACGACACAACGTTCACGACAAAATGTTCACGACAAAATGTTCACAGACAAAATGTTCACAGACAAAATGTTCACAGACAAAATGTTCAACGACAAAATGTTCACGACAAAACGTTCACGACACAACGTTCACGACAAAATGTTCACGATTGCAACTTTTAAATTTAGTTTAGTTTTAAATGATAAAATAATTTGTGTTTCACAAAATGAGAGCAAATAAAACGTTAACTATAGTAAATGCGATGTTAATTTCCTCTTTGATACCCCTAACTCAAACGGCAACCAGATGAGTATGGATCGGAGGACTGTAAACTGTTTCAGCAAGAATGAAAAAACAGATGAAATGAGATAGCTATAATAGGAAAATACAATTGGTTACTAGTTTGAGATCGTTTGAATTTTCAATTTCAATTACGCAAACGACGTAAATAAGGTTTGATGGCTGTATTCTAAAGATTAAAAAGTTAAGGGTATCCAAGAAAAAATTAACCAACCCGCATTAACTAGTTAATAAATGGAACGATGATTAAAAGGGTCGAAATATGAAATCTTTATTAACTCCGATTAAAAAGAAAAAGTAATGCAATTAGGTATTAATTGAGATTCATTTGATGTTTCAATTTTAATTAAGTGAACGTCAGAAAGAAGCTTTGATCGTTGTAGCCTAGCGATTAAGAAGTTATCGGCTTCCAAGAGCAATATAGCCTCCTTTAATTAGCTAATTAACGTAACGGTGACTTGGGTAAAGCAGCATGCAGCTACTTGTGTTTTTCAACTAGAATTGAAAATACATCTCTAGCAATTAAAAACTAAAAAGTTAGGGTATACAAAAGCAATTAACCGGCATTAACAAGTTAATAAATGGAACGATGATAAGAAGGATCAAAATATGGATGAAAAAGAAACAACCCAAATAGCTATAACTCCATACAATTATTTATTAATTGAAGATCATTTGATGTTGCCAATACGTATTAGTTTCATGCTGTCATGCACATATACTTTGCTTAGGTAGATAAAATGGTGAATAGACACATCACTAAAAATGAGTTAATAATTAGTTTGCAAGCGATCTTGACATAATAAAACAAAATTTTTATTTTTCAGTGTGAACATTTTGTCGTGAACGTTGTGTCGTGAACGTTTTGTCGTGAACGTTTTGTCGTTGAACATTTTGTCTGTGAGCATTTTGTCTGTGAACATTTTGTCTGTGAACATTTTGTGCGTGAACATTTTTCGTGAACGTTTTGTCGTGAACGTTTTGTCGTGAACATTTTGTCGTTGAACATTTTGTCGTTGAACATTTTGTCTGTGAACGTTTTGTCGGTGTTCATTTTGTCGTGAACATTTTGTCGTGAACGTTGTGTCGTGAACGTTTTGTCGGGAACATTTTGTCGTTGAACATTTTGTCTGTGAACGTTTTGTCGTGGAACCGTTGCCGATCCGACAGTCGTGGGTTCGAGTCTGAAGTTGAGACATTTATATTTGCGTTATTTCGTGGTGGATTGTAATATATATATATATATATATATATATAGTTCCCGCTCGCTCACCCGTTCCGCTCATTTTGTGACGGATTTCAAATTTTTTTTCTCTATATTTGATTACCCTTGACTCTCAAGGTTGTGTGAAAATTTCTTTACGATCGGATGAATGGTGTAGCAATGCATAAAGGACATACATACATACATATATACATACAAACATTCATTTTTATATATATAGATGTTTTATATCATAAAACTTAGCATAATTTCATATTGAGGTTTTTAATTTGTTAGCAGAAACCGCTAGTAAGGTAAAATCAGTGAGTATTATCGCCACCTAAGGTTTTTTAATTTTAAGAAAACGCGTTAAAGAATAAAATCTCGTAGCAAATTTCTGTACTCATCATTTCTTCCCACAGCACTTCTCTGTCTGCTTCTCTATCTGTCTATCTGTCTGTCGTCAAATTTTGCAGTCGATTTTAAACTAACTTCCGGATGAGCTAGAGACTTCAAAATCTAAACATACCTCCGAACTAATTAATAATGCATTTTATCAAATTTTCGGATCGATTGGACAAAATTTAATGAAAACAATTAGTTGTGATATTTTCGTCAAACTATTTATTGTCTATGCTAATATGCTCGTTGTTTATGTAACAGAATGTGGCTTACACAATCGATTATATAAAAGAGTGTTTTTAAAAAACTTTGTTTTCTGATTCACTTGTTTATATTTTGCTTTAACATTTTAACACACAAGGTTTGCAAGCAAGCAAAACCGGAGGTGAAGATATTCTCGTGAAGTAGAGGTAAGTACTTCTGATAACAAACCGCACAGGCTGCTTTGAATTCTTAGTCACCCCTGGCATAAATAAAAGTTCCGACATTAGTTGTGTGCTTAAAAGTTTAAGAAAAAACATACAATTACAGACCTGTAAAAATAAATAAATACAAGTTCCGACATTAGTAAAGTGCTTACAAGTTTAAAAAAAAACATACAAGTACAGACTTTATTTTATATAATTTGACCCAGGATTCTTTCTCGCACCATGTAACAAGTCAGCTTTGTAAATTGTTGTTCCCGTTACTTCTTTGGTTCATGTTAAAACTCTGTACAAAATAAAACATATAAGCTACTTAAACAATTGATGAGCTGATGCTAACTAACATTACATAATCATGAACAAAAGTTAATAAATTCAGCTTAAATTTAGATACACGTTTGATTACAAAAACTGGATTGAACTGAATTTAATTTTTTTTGCAAAAACTCATTAGTACTCACATATGCAATTACGATGACCAAGTGCTGCGAGTATAATAAGCTAGTGGCGGGAACATGACAGACTGTTAAAGATCAGCGCTGATCGCATGAGCTGTAGAATCTTTTTGACAATGTGTAATGACTTGCTTCCACGAGGAATCCAATTAAGGAAATAGAATTGTGTCCGCCAATGAGTCATTATATTTGTTGTTGCTTTCTCTCGTTGACCAGAATGTTGCTGTTTTTGTTTTTCTGTGATGTATGAAATAAAAAACAGCTTTATGTAGCAATTAAACCAAGAAAAAATGTAAATTATGTTGAAATGAATAAATAAATTAATTACTTAAAAATTCACTAAAATAAAGTTGTATGAAATATAACATCTTTGAACTCTCGAGACTTTTCTTCTTCAATAAACTTAAGACAAATGGGTCTCATCTAAAATGCAAACGCATCATGCCATTCATGCTCAGTAGAGACAGAAGAACATTTTTCATTTGCGATGATCAAAGCACTAAGCGGTCCCATTCATAACAGGTATCGACTGAAATGCGAGGTAGTTCTTCACGACAGTTTTCCCCGGCAGTTTTTCATAACATTCGTTCATGAAGGTCTCACATGAAGGTCCTTCGTGACAATTGCTCTGAAAATTCCTCATGACGATTCTGAATGAGGAAACCTGCAAGTCCAGGAAATGGTTTTATTGTGTAACTTGCGCTTGAAGAGTCTACCGTAATATTTCATGTGTACAGATTGATAAAATTAAATCTTGCTAGAAAGAAATATTTTCTGAAAAACCACAAAGTATAAAAAATTAACATAACTTAAAAGATAAACAAACAACGCGCCATTCCAGAGAAATTGGAGGAAGTAGAGAAAAAAACAAAAACAGATCGACAAAATAAAGAGAATGAGAAAAAGAGAGATAAAGAGAAATAAAAATGACAGAAAAAGAGATGAAGAGAGAGAGAGAGAGAGAGGAGAGCAACTGTAGAGGCAGCGAGATGCACGCCGCGGGCAGCTACAGCAGTGTATTGTCGGGATCAGGTTTGTGTCATGCGCACAAGATCCCTCCTCTATCAGCGATGGACAGCATTATATAACAGAACATACATTTAAATATCGAATCAACTCAACTTTTAAAAAAAATTGTATTTTCATAATAATAAATATCTAAGAAATGAGTTAATATTTTTTGCACCATCGGATAATTTAGTTGTAATTGAATTAAATGTTCTGTCAGCCGAAGCTTTTCGACAGGGACGTACATAACAACAACATCAACAACATCAACAACTTCAACAACAACCACATTAGCAGCAGTCAACAACAACAACCACTAGAATGTTTCCTCACGTACTGGTAAACTTCTTTACCGTTGTCATGACGACTCGTCTTGCCGTCCAGCCGTTCACGTTTGCCTTAAATTTACCCCCGTTGATATCGGCCAATCAGCAGCACAAGACAAACATTCGTATTGGTTAGTATTATAAAACAATATTGCAATTTGAATCGATTTTTTATTATTTTTTTAATAAGTTTGATAGATTTTAATGTTTCGTGGTGTGATAAAATGAGAAAACGACACTACACACACACACACACACACACACACACACACACACACACACACACACACACACACACACACACACACACACACACACACACACACACAACACTTGCACATACAAACAGACATACACACCAGACAAACATACATGCATACATACAAGGTCTTAAAACAGCAAGTGGATCCTTAAAATTTCCGTTAAATTGTTCAACTTTTAAATATCTTGTTAAGGTCATTTGGCTCAAAGTCTTCAAAACATCTGATGTGATAAATTGACATCATAGTCAACTCATCATCTTTATTTTTAAAGTTTTAAAGTCTTAGAAGGTAATTAAGTTTCTTACGAACTACTATATACTTAGCTTCGTTGATGTCTCCAAAAAATAAACGGTTTGAACCACTAAATTTCAATGATGTAAACTGCTAAACGGTGGTTTTTGAAGAAACATAACATAATATAGTTTATTACAAGGTGCAGGCATAGCTTATATTTCCCAACAAAACAAAAAATATTCCCCAAAAGAATAAATTGAAGTACAAAAATTGTTATCAGCAAAAAATTCCATAATAAAACAAAATCAACAAATAAAAGTTATTCATTTCTCCACAAAAAAAATCGAGTAAGGTGGTCTATCCACTGAGCATCTTTGCAACCTTTAAACTGAAAGATAATTTTTGCTTCTATAACTAAAACAGGAAGTCTATTCCTACATGAATTGGTCACTTTTGTAGCAAACTAGTATTGTTTGAATAAACTTTAACGAAATAATCATTACTGTTTGTATTTAGTTGTTAATCATAGCTGGTTAAATGACCAAAAAAGTAATTTGCCTAAAAGGCTCAAACGATCAAACGAAAAGGACTCCAACACGCAAAAAGGGCCAAGTTAAATACCGAAAGTCACAAGAGTGGTACCTATTCTTTGCAAGTCAACATCCGAAAATTAATGTCTCCGTAGGTTTTTTACCAAAAAAACCGTTTTGCGTAATGAGTGTGTAAGTAGGTAGAAGTGCGAATAAGTGTATAATAGTGTAAGTACGAGTGCGAATAAGTGTGTAGGAATGTAAGTACGAGTGCGAATAAGTGTGTAATTACAAGTGTGAACGAACAATTGTGTAAGTAAGTATAAGTAGAAGTGTGAATGAGTTGGGGTCAGTTTTCCTTTAAATAGGAAAGAAAAATTTCATTGAAACCAGTTTAAAATGTTGCTTATTTACTGAAAATTCTGAAGAGAAAATAACATTTTTAATTTTTACATTCGTTTATTTTATTGTTTGTTTTAACTATATTTCGTGGTCGTTTTCCCTGATTTATGACAAATCAATTTTATTTTAAAACTATTATTTTGTAAAACGTTTGTTTATGTTTTCCTTCGTAAATAAACGCAGATTTAATCATTCTTTATTTAAAAAATGGATGTGTTGCACACAAAAACATCATCAATTGTTGCAATAATCAGCTTAAAATAATTTAGGAAAACATAAAAATATCGAATAATTTGAAATGTATTGTGATAGAAAAATAGTTAATTTCAATCAATCTAATCAATCAAAATGAACTTATATAGTAATTTTCAGTAAATTCAACGATTTATCATCTAATATCTAAAAGTGAATGCATTTATACATCTCTCGGCGTAAAATTTTAACACCTAAACCAATTTTATTAAAATTTGATACACTTAAACAGCATGGTCAAATAATGTTTTTTGTGTTTATTTTGCAAATAAACTTCTTAAACGTTTGGCGTTCTATCACCAAAAAACCCGAGTAACGCGGTTATCCCAGCTAGTATTATATGATAAAAATGCATGGTCCAATAATATAAAATTATTAATAAAATATTTTACAAATAATAAGACTGCATTAGAAAAAATTATCTTCAATATTTATTTTTAAGACCTCAATTTCTTCCATACTGGATTTGTTTATAAACGTGTCATCTGTGCCGAATGCGATTATGAATTTTGACTTGTCACTTCATAAGGCCTCTTCGTGCAATTTTCCATTCGCCTTTAAAATTATTACTCAAGCAGATGGACGCTAGTCAGATACTTTATAAGACCGAAACGCAATGTTGTTGTTTTAAGCAAATACATTGCACAGACTAATATAAGAGAGCACACAAATGCGTACCGTGAAAAGATTGCTTACAAGTTATACAAACAAACATCAAGCTGTATAGAAATATACATAACGCTGATTAACATTCGATTGTATACTTGTATACATAACACAAACCAACATCTAAGTGTTTCTGTATAAGCAAATACATAACACGTTGAAATTTAATTTTGTTTTTTACTTTAAGCAGTTAAGTTTTTTTTATTTAGTTGAATCTTTCATTTTCTTTTTCTGTCTGTCTCTCCCCTCTCC